>OZ007570.1:31597294-31819794 GCA_963931925.1 Onchidella celtica
GAGTGACAAATTGTAAAAGCCATACATGTATTTATACCGTTATTTAAATGCGGCAAAAGCTCATGTACAAATTGTAACAATCTGATTTAATTAAAATGTTTTGTATCAATTGTATTATTGGCTGGTTTTTCCGTAATTGCATTTTGTCTGTATTTCTTCATTGTTCACAAATCTGAAAATCAGTACGCATGGCTTGACACTTGTTGTTTTCTGTATATTTTCAAACTTCATCTTTCCCTCCAATGTGTAGTCGTCTGCCTTTAGTTTCCTACACCCCACACTCATGTTAGTGTTTTTCCATCCTCTTTATATCTTTGGTTATATTTGTTTTGTTTGTTTTGTTTCTGTGTGTCCTCTTTCTACATATTACTGTAAGGGTAAATTTATTAAGGCAAGCACCAAAAAATGATGTTACCAAAACTCCATGACAGAAAGCATAATTTTCTTATCATACAGCTGTTGCAAAAATTTTCTAAAAATTTAATTGCCTTGTAATGTTGTATGTAGAACTATCACGATTACTCACAATCCACAAGCTGAGTTCTAACAGCATGTCTACAATGTGAACATATCTGCAATATAGAGTGTACATTTTAGAATTGTTAAGTTGACATAATGCCAGACAATACAAATTACAATTGTGCATTTCAGGTTCTCTATAATAAAATATTAGTCCTCATCAATCCATCACATAAGGAACATAAACATTTATTACACATTTCCTCAGTATGGAAATTGAAATGTGTCTTTTGTTAAAATTGTACTTGTTGTTCCATGTGTTCACCACGTTTTTGACCCAATCGTTAGGATCATCAGTTTTCCTGGTTACAAATGAATATAAACTGGAAAGAGTTCCACATGTCTCGACCACTTTGAAGTCCCGTAATTCTTTACAGACTGTCTTAATCTTTAGTTTTTGCTTTCTTGTTCAAGAGTAAAGAACCGAGTTAGGGATAAGATTACTATTATGTTTAGGTTATGGATAAGGATTGGGTTAGAGATATATATGCTTAGGGTCAAGGATTGTCTGGGTCATAGATGAACTAAATTTAACTAACTACATGTGTGGAATGAGTGGTCGGGACGTACGGACCATAACTTTGTGCCATTCACTGCAAGACACTTGTATAATTACTAAAATGTCTGGTCCATTTCCCCAATTCTGATATATAATGCTGGTTTAAAGCGATGGAAGTATCCATAGAAAGTCTGACAGCAAGTTTGTAATGTTAAGTTTCATCTGCATACATGTAAATGCCTATCACTCATTGTTATTTATGCTGTATTTCTTCATTGCAATGACAAATGTTCTTAGGAACAAAACAGTAATAAAACAAAGATTCAAATACTAGTGATCTCGGTGCAGGAAAAAAAACAAAACAAAAACGCCTAAAATAGGATGCTTGACAGCTTGAGCCTAATGGGTTTAGAAAGAAGTATCTCATGTGTGGGTGGATCTGACAAAACTGGGCCTAAGGTGAACTTTTTATACCTCTTTGACTCTGTTTTACATTCAGTTGGGAGATGTTATGATGAATAGACTGAGTGTTTGGAGTCTGTCAGACCCTGAGTGTGAAATAGGTTTAAAAAATCAAAATAAAATATATCTAAGATGACTTTAAGCAAAATAATTATTATACCATAACTAAACATGGAAAAATGGGCAATCTTTCATATTATTAGCAAGTCTCAATTTCTTTAGAAAATTTTTTTCCCCCCTTTGGACTGGAGGGATTTTCTCAGGAATTTGATCTTTAACTTCACCTTAAGCCAAGTTTCGTCAGGTCCACTCACATGCTCAAGAACATAATTTCTCAGCATGGAAAATGAATTTTGCCGCGTACAGTGTGTCACCTTGAGCATTTCTAAATGTTCAAATTATTTGACTGACAGGGAGGATGTAGAATTCCACTTTGAAAGTGAAATAGTCATGCACGCGCTCAAACGTCGTCACTGCTCTACGATAATGGGATATGTGAGACTTAAGTTATGCTGATGGTTCATGGCATTCCTGAGCATGGGGGATTTCAGATAATATAATAGATAAAAGAAATGAGCTAGTAGGAAAATGCAATAATTCAACAGAATTATGATGGCATATGTCACCAAATGACAGGAAAAGAAACACTTTTTTTCTTAAATCAAAAATGACTTTGGCCTATGCTATTAGCGTAGAAGTAGAACAATGACGACATGCACATATGCACGCACATAATATAATATACATACAGAATAAAATATAAAAAAAATCACACAAAGCCTAATGCACAATACCAGGATTAAGTGAGAAAACCATTGTCTTGTGAAATTTGTGGTAACAGGATAATTAGGCCAAAAGAAGTGCAAATAAATGCCGAACACTTGAGAATAACATCCTAAAATGTTATAATAAAGGCAGTGTTTAATATGAAAGATACCGTGTATTTAAATCACATTTAATGTTTTGCTGATGACACGCTAGAGAAAATGGTACAGGTACTACCCTTTACCCCATCAACCGAAAGAACATTGCCAATTAAGTAATTAATGAAAAGTACTGAATGGCAGAACAGCGAACCGAAAGCAAACCCAAAGACGCCTGTAACCTGATCATCTTTGTAGGGAGAGTTCCAATGTTGCTAGCGACGAGTTTACCGGAAGTTCACCCTACCTTGGTTACGACGCCATGTCCACCGAGGTTTAGGCCGAGTGTCCTTTTACCTAACAGTGAGTGTCAATTTTGTCATGAACTGAAGGTATGGAAATGTTTATTTGTACTGTAATGATTGGCATTCCAAAAGAGAAACTGCAGAATAACATTACTTACCCATAGTGTAAGAAATTATATGAGTACTTAATTGCTACTAAAATTCAAACCGACTTTAAACCACCTTGTTATTTCTGATTGATTACCTCGACTTGCAAAGAAAATAACTTTCATTGCGATTATTTGTTTGTTGCCACTGACTGGAAGATCATTCACTTGAGGAATGTGCCGACTTTTCTGAGCAGAACAGGCCTACTGCATTAAATATGATTTTCACTATTTTCCATCAGTTGTGAGACAACATCGGCCATTCAAATACTTGAATGAAATCCGACTTGGAATAAACGACTGTTGTGATTAAAACATATTCATGTACCATGTGCAGTACTTTTGCACTGATAAATATTTATTCCTTCAGTAGGTCTAAGTGTTCCTCACGGTGCCATTATGTTAATTTAAATGATGTTGCATAACTGTAATGTTTTTGTTTACAAATGTCTTGAAGGTTCAGCTCCCTCCTATCTTTCGGAACTTTTGAAAAAACATGAGTCTGATAGATTTTTAAGATCTACTACAGAAAACAAACTGGTTGTTCCCAGGTGTAAAACATCAAATTATGGAGATAGAGCTTTTAGTTGTTTTGGTCCCTGTGTGTGGAATTCTTTACCACAAGAGGTTCGAAATTCTGCCTCTCTAAACATATTTAAAAACAGGTTAAAAACATTTCTTTTTAAAAACTGAATTTTATAGCTTGCTATGGATGTATAAAACTAGTTGGTCTGTGTGTGTGTAAGTTTATTTGAATGTGCTTTTATGATTTTTTACTGTGTACAGCGCCTAGAGCTTTTAATGTTTTAGTCCTGGCGCTATATAAATGTATATATTATTATTATTATTATTATTAAAATCCTGAGTCTGCTTTCCTTGGAGATTCAGCACTGCTTAAATACATCATGCAACCATAATTTAGATATTCCCAGAAAACAGCATGAACATTTTTTGAAGTTTTACATTATTGCTAAATAATCAATGTATTGTTTAAGAGCTGGAACAGATTAGGCAAAATTGTTGAGTAATGCCTGTAAAATTAACTTTATACAGCAAACATGGCAACAAGACCTTTGAGGAGTTCTCATAGTAGAAACTTCTCAGCAAATAGAACCCGGACAAACACAGCAGAGAAGCGAGAAAAGAAGCCAAACTCTTATCCAGAGATTAAACAGCGAGGCTTTTATTCAGATGTTATCACTCATGAATCCAATGAGGATGGAATAGAGGTGAGTGAAGTCCTATATGGATTCATTGGTTTTAGGATCGCTGCATTACATAAATCACTTGCATGATAAATGTTGTTAGTGGCAGGATTTAACCATTAAAATCTATCATAAGAATTCTTCTAGCTTTTACAGTCACTATGATACATGACTGAATAGATAAAACACTCTGAGTGCAATAAGTGTCGTCATAGTGTCATGTGATGTGTGGCTCTCTTGCCATTAAAACTTCATCTGGCTTTAAAGGGTCTTCTGATTTAATATACAGTATATATTTTCACATTGCTTGTCATATTTGCTATGCTCTGAAGACATTATTTGTTATTTAACCCTAGTCCTGCGGGAGGCCACTAGCCTCCCCGCGCAACACGCGAGACACGGGAGGCCACTATTTTGTCCGACACGCTTAACCGCGGGTCCTGCGGGAGGCCACACTTTTGTATAGCAACGGTGCGCCTCGCGCTTTGTGTATTCGGTTGCCAAGGCTGTCGTTGTTTTTTGTTTTTTTTTCACATTTTTTTTCCACACTATTTTCGCGTGTTTATCCTGTCACCCCTACTATATCTAACAAAATGGTATCGTCCGATTACATTTATTACGATGCAACTATTCGCAACTATTCGTCATACTCGTGTAATAGTACTGACGGTCTGAAGTTCGAACTGGGGAAAATCTTGGGGAAACTTTTACTTTGATGCTGGTTGTCCTCTACATGTGAAATGAGAAGAAAGGGGCCATGTGCGTATTTGAGACACCGTTCTACGTCTGTAATTATGAATTCGGATGTAATATTAGGGCATGCTGCATAAGGGCGTCTGTCAGTAGGTTTTTCATCAGGGAAAACTGGGAGAAAATGACCGACTTTGTTGTTGGTCGTTGTCTTTATTTGATGTGGCAATTAGAGAGATAGTGTGTTCCTTTGGTTAAACCGCTTTTCAGTACATGTATGACTGTGCTCTACGACCTGGAACTGGAAATCAAATCTCTCGCTAAAACTAACCTCATAGTAGGTGGAAGCTTTACATAGTAGAGGAGGGAGAAGGCAATGTCACGATACAATAGTCATGTGGTTAGTAAATGAAGCGAATGGCCTAAAAAATAATTTGTTCACCTGAATGGCCCGACTTAGGGTAGGGACAGAAAAAGCGCAGAGGTCTTGGGAAAATGATAAAACGTGGGTTAAACGGCATGTAAATGCAGAAAATTCTTGATTTGGGCCTTCCATTTCACAATAAAACCTACTGCATATCATGACAAGTACTTTATCCAAATATGTTAGGGGTCCCTTACGATTTATCCACCACTATTGTTGTTATTGCGTCCTGAAGTATACACGATACACGTGTTCACAACGACCCGATTGACCCGACCGCCGAGGTTATCGGCAACACGCGAACGATCGGCTGACTGGCCGCTGGCTATCCCTGCACGGGGCGTTAAGTGGACGAGTTCACTCAACGCGGGACGAGGGTTAACATTTTGAGTGTGCTTCTTTGTTTCATTTAACAAGTCTTCCTCTTGACAACTATTGGGTTAAAATACTAAAATGGAACATGTTTTAAAAGTTTTAGTTCCATTAAAAATCTTCAAGGCACATCTAAAGCTGTTTTAAGTGCCCCAAGGCTGTTGATGCTACGTCTGAATTAATTAAACATCACATTTTTGTAATTTGTGCATTAGTATTTGCTCCATTTCTCTATTCAGGAAAAACACGTTTTAGTCGCAATATGATTGTTGTAATCAGTTGGTGACTTGCAGGCAAAGAACCTTTTAGCTTGCTGTAATGCTTTTCATGTTCATCATTTCACACAGTTCATGTTCACTGCTTAAAATTTTTAGTGGTCACTGTTTCACTTGTATGTTTGTGCAATAGACTTTATTGGCTGGACCTGAAGCTGCTCATGATACCCTGTGGGATGTTGCCAAGGAGAAACATACACCTTTAGGTAAATCTTCTGATCCATTCTGCAATGCTCAAAGAGAAAAAAGTTGGCTGATGTCTTGTTCTTTTTTTTGCTTTTCCCTTTTCTTTATCTTTTTTTTTCCATCAAAATCACTCTTTTTGCCTATAGTGATTTGACTTAAAAATGCATTATTGTTGTGAAAAAGTACTGTTTTTGCCTGTTTTTTTTTTCTTCACTCCATTATATTGCAGAACTTTAATTTACTCAACTCTGCATCCACGGAACTCAATGTATTACATTTCAGTGGCATTTTGTGGAACTGAAAGGGATAATTATCAATAATTGTTGTAGGAAAAGGGGTTTTAAGGGAGATGCAGTAAATAAACAGCTGGCAAATTGGTAATCTGTTATGAAACTATATACAGTCGAGCACGCGAAACTCAAACACACCTAAGTCGAAATCACGGATCCCACGAACAAAGGTCCAGGTCCCGAATTTATTTCTCAATATTCTTAGTAGTCATTTCACGCGAACCTCGAACTGTGACACTGATTGGTCGAACCATTTTTCCTGCCGCGAGTGTGATCCAAGCATCCCAGCAGCCTAGAAGTAGAAAAGAAAAAAAAAACTGAACGCCAGAAACTTCACTGGGTTAGCTGTATCATAGTCACAGCCTAGTGGTGGCAGTGCGTATAGTCGCCCCCCCCCCTTCCCCCGATAAAAACGGTGACTAAAACACCTGAGACGACCGATTCTGGCAGGAAATAACCCTTTTTTGGGGGGTTTGTCCTGCTGGTAGATGTACTACATGGTCATGTAGTAGTTCTATGGTCCCGCGCTCGTAGTCATACCGCAATAGAAAAAAAAAAAGGAAACGTTACCAACGAACGGGGGTAAAGCCGAACAGAGAAAAAATTAATGGTGAGTTGTGTTCACACTTTATTTTGTCGCTGTTGGGCTTGTCTTGGTCCTTACCGAAGCACTTCCAGAAGAGAAAAAAAAAGCGTTCAGTCACAAGGTCGCATGCCGATGTCGCCACGTGCGCCAGTGTAATATTTGCTTCTCTTTCAACTGACCACGGGGAGGTGGGGGGGGGGGGGCATGTAATTCAAGGTACACGTCGTCAGTTGTATTATTTTCCTTGAATATACGGCAATAAAACCTCATGATTAATGCTTCACGTATTCCTCGAAATGCGGCAGACTCGAACTAGATGAAGCCACCCCAAAGAATTCGAGTTTTCCGTGCTCGACTGTATTTCAGCTGCATTGATTGTGCATATTATAGAGATATCAGAAATATTAATAAAGAAGTTATAGGAGCTCTTAAAGGAGAGTGCTATACTTGGTGGCATGCTATCAAACAATAGAAACAAGTGGGTATTTTATTGAAATCATCAGCAAAAATAAACAGTACAGGCATGTAATATCAAAATCTAACTGCAGGTTGTTTTTCAAATTTGTTGAATACTGGTATTGCCAACATTACTCTTCTTTATTATTATATCCACTTGTGAAATCTTGTTCCAGTGAGCACCTTCCTTGTGGATCCAGAAGAAGTGGAGAAACAGCTGAAAGAACAAAGCTATGGACCAACAACTGAAGACCTTACTATCTCTGTAAGTGGCTCCACTTGATTTCCATATGTTTTGTTTTACCAATCTGAAAGCCATGTTACTGGGAAAATGAGTCAATGCCATGTTATTCTATTTCATGTAAGGGTTAAAAATTATTTCCTTTTGGGTTTAAGCAAAATTTGCATTTACTTTTAAAGGATGAAATAAAATCATTTTCTGTTCTGAAGTGAGATTTTCAAGGGTAACTTCAGGAAGTGAGAGGATGATATAACTGCTACTTAATTTGTGGGATTTTCAAGTTTTGTTGACCTCTTTTCTTATGTGATAATTTGTGATTAAACTGCGCTGTTTCTTTGATTTGTTATATATGTTACATTAGTATTTATGTACTTACTAATTGTTTCAACAGGATTTTGCCTCGGAGTCATTTCAGCCCAAAGTACAATTGCCTTACTTCACCAGACCAGGGGATCATCCCAGGAAAATTGAAATTGAAAGGTAAACATCATGATGCAGATAATACATTCAAAATGTATAATTAAATATTTGAATCCACATGAGTCGGAATTGATAATTGTTATTTGTCCAATGAAACATGAAAGGTTAGCAGCATTTGGAGAACGGTGCAGTCTTGCTTGTATGAGTAAAGCACAGGTATTTTGGAAGAAATATCTTAAACTACTCAGGCAATGCATAATATCTATTTTCTGCCGACTAAATCAATTACAGTTTTGATCAAAACTTTGTTTTCAATACTGGGCTTGTAACATGTCTTGGAATTTGATAATGAAGGAGCTCCTTGCTGAGGAATTTTTAATTGTTTTGCAAATATTGAGGTACAGCTTTATCTAATGATGTCACTAAAAAAACAAGGAGCAAAATATTTTGAGAAAATCTAAGGTATGATCCCCCAGCAACTGAACAAAAAAAGAAATCACTCGCTCATTGTGACTCTCTTTCAGACGTCGCCGTCTCTTCAAGAGCCTGAGTTTGGATGAGTTGCTGGCATCAAGAAACATCAAGACAGAGCAGTTAATGCCCAAACAACAACCAGATGTCAATGTGCTCTTGAATCGAGATGAGGAAGACCCAGCTCCATTCCCAGCATACCTCCCGCTGCACATTTTTGATGATAATGAATTTGATTGCCGCACACCTGAGGAATGGCTCACGCTTGGTCAGCAAAATGGGACAAGATACCCAGTACCTGGCAAGGCATTGTTGCCAAAGGAAGAGGAAGACAGACTTAGTAAGTAGTGCATCTGGAATGTATCATGCTTATTTTGTTGTTAACATTCTCACCCCCATATCACAACGTATGAATTGTTTTTCATCTAAACTTGATATCATCAAGTTAACTATAACTTGCCAATACTGCACCTTGGCATTTTTGCACTGTATTTTATGTAGCATGATCATTATATTAGAATCTTTATTGTGAATGAGTGACTGATACTATACTTGGCATATCTGCAGTGTATTTTAGGTAGCATGGCCTTTACAGTAGAATCTTCAATTCAGATGCATGGCCCATCAGTGTAGATGCCTGAAAGATAACGAAATATTTATTATTCTGCAGCCTGTGTTATTGCATTCAGTGTGTATGGAAAGATTCTGTAAAATTTTTACATTTCAAAACTAATCTTGTTCTTTGCAGAGGATCCAACAGACCCCAGTATTGAATATGACTGGTTTGATGTCGGAGTGCTGGACTTTGACCCCGCATCCAAACTTTATCTTGTTCAAAGAATCAATAATCAGGGTCGAATTATTGACAACGATGGCAACCCAGTAGTGAATGGTGGTGTGCTTGACAATGGAGGGAGAGTATCTGCACCAAATCAGTGGTGGATACCTCGCATCCGTCTTATGTTTTGTGCAGAAGATCCATGTATGTTTGCTGACCGTTTGGCAGCCGCATTTAAAGCAAGGAGAATTTGTGAAGCCGAACTCAGGTACAACTTGTACATTGATTGCATGCCTATGGACGGAGTTGGAGAACTGGATCAGGCCTCATTGAAAAGAATGATAGAATGGGCACAGTCAGCTCCTGGCATTGACAAAGGAAGGAAGTAAGTGGCTTTTCCATTGATTCCTTTTGCTATATAACTGTCCTACCATTGTTACCACCACAGAAGAAAAGCTTCAGAACAAAAATTATGATAGTTTTAAACTGGCCGTCAAGGGACATGCCTTTGTTCACAACATAAGACTTGCAGCATTCCACATAGTTTTTTGGAAAAGACAACATCCTTCTTGGAAGATGGAGTAACTGTACTTTGAACAGCTTCTTGTAACACATCCATGAACCATTTGTATGGCATTGTTTATAATTTTTGCTGCATCACATGTTCCTGGCAATTCAGATATGAAATTTCTTGTGACTGACCCTGAAGTCAATTGTTTGTCTTGACTGAAAGCTAAATTATTGGCTAAATAAGTTCATCTTTGAATGTCATGGCACTTATCTTTTCTGTGTCTCTCTGGAAGCTGGTGGAAAACTAGGACAACTGACTGAATTGTTATTCCCAAGACAAATATTAGGCCATGGCACAGAATCAATAAGATGTTGCAGCCAAGCAAATTGAGAAAATCAAGGGAAATGATGATTAGGACTCAGATGCAAAATTGTTTATTTTTACCACTTAAAAGAATAGTAAATTTTTTTTCTCAGCTATCAATTTGTTCAATTTTCCAACTTCATTGGCTGCAACATTTTACAGATTCTGTGCTGTTGCCTCACAAATGTCATATTTTAGCATTCAGAAACAAAAGATGTACTGCGTGTGTTCTTACAAAAAAAGAAATTATCACACTTCATTAATGATGAATGTCTTTAAATATGAGGAGAATTCAAAACTAAAAACCTTTCAGTGACACATTATTATATTTATTTTTCTCAATAACATTTCCTCCTGTTTAGTGTCTAGAATGCCTTACTGACAATCTCTTTATTCTCATCAGTCTGGAAGATTACACCCAAATTCTGGAGAAAGAAGTCAACATTGACTTTTGCCGATCAATGAACCGCATCATCTTTGAAAAAACTGTGGTTGATGACCCTGTGACCTTTGCCTTTGTCTCAGTGCCACCTAGTATGGAAAAGGAGGTTCCCAACACAGGTAAAAATGAACCTTAACCTTAAAGAAATTTTCAATATTTTGCAGTTTTCTGTTATCAAAAAAGGAGGCTCTTTTCTTAACTTTTGACAACAACTTTCTGAATTGGCCACACAAATTGAAAATGCCATTAGAAATTCATAGACAAAACATTATAACAGAGTGATTTGTGAGGTCAGCAAAAGGCCTTTGCTTAAAATATAGTCATAGATGAGCTAGGCAGTTTTTCTAATGTATTAAGTAGTGCTCAGAAGGTGGCGAGTATAGATTTGCTACATCTGAAAAAGTTGTCTCACACATCTATACCAAGTTATAAATAAAATTGAAGTCAACTTATGTGGCTTCACATATAAGAATTCTGTTTTTAATCTTGCTCATGTAATCTATAGAGAGAAAACAAGATTTACATAATAGAAGAAAGCAAAAAGTGGAAAGAAAACAATGAAATGAGATTTTCTCGACATGGGCAGCTGCATCATATTACCGGGTACCGACTTTGTGCCATAGCCTTACAAATGTTTTTTAACTGATATCTTGGGAAACCAGAAAGGGAGTCAGGCTCATGTTATTATCTAGTGACATATAATGATGCTGTGAAATCTTGTACTAATTTTTGTTGTGTTTGGACTCCATCCTGGTCAAAGGTTGTTGTCCAGATGTCCCAGAGTATCCCTTTGATGAGCAGTACGACAGCTTTGCGTTTAACTCTCTACTTACTCTGCCTGAGAGTATTCAGGCCATGGGCAAAGTTCGGGCTGAGTGTAACCGCGTCAGCTGCACTAGTCTCTTCCACATTCCAACAGCCAAACCTATGAGACTTGAAGAATTTGAGCAGACCCAGTCTCAGATGACTACACAGGTGAATAACTAACATCACTTCATCTTTTCTTTCTGTCTTTATTATATGCAAGGTGTCGCGATGTGGGTTAGATGGGGATAATTCGACTGACACTCTTTCGAGATCCGCTCCCACAATCGACGAACACACAAAAAAAGTACTTGCACTCTAAAAACTAAATAAATCAATTGCTTTGATTTTTTTAGCAGAACTGTAGGGCAGTTTAATTACAGGAATTAATGTAACAAATATAATTATAAATATAAATATCAATTCAAAGGCAACTGAATCTAACTAATGAAACTACAGCTTTCTATAAAGACTAACTTATTCACTCTAACTACTTGCAGGTCATATGAGCTATATGCCAAATAGAATCCGCGCACGTGGCGACGGATATAACAGTTTAAATTCTATTAATTCAATGAGACATGTTATGATATGGACATTTCCTCTAGACACGCCATGGAGAATGCTTGTACAACCATGCGTTGTCTGGCGGTAGCTCTGAAACTGTCTTCAAAAGTAAGCAGAACGGTTCACTTTCATCATTACAAATTAGTATGGACTCTCACCATGCGGCCCTCACTGGGAGTGAGAGCGCTGGATGTAAACGCTGTGGGTTCATATCAAACCAAGTAGCTTAGGCTCTGGAGCTTTAAAACATCACGCTCCTCACAATATGGACTGCTCAACTGCGTCTCTATGTCTCTCATCTGGCTGAGGACTATCGCCGTCCACTTCGTAAATGGATTGTCTACATGTGGCCACTATCTAAGCTCTGCACGGGTTTAAATACTAAAGCTATGTCTCGACCTTCCGTCCAGATTCATACATTTGATTGGTGCAGTCGCTGGAGCTCAGCCTGCAATATTAATTTATGCTTGTCACGGCCTTGCGCCAAATCAAGGTCACTTTTACCTAGACAATTTAAAATGCAAAACATTAACTACTAAAATCTTCAAACCCCGTGCTTTCTACTCTTATGCACGAATTTCCGAACGCCAACTAAGCGTCTAAATAAACTACCTTTACTCGCCCCTTATCTATGTTAATCAAAATCACGGGGTCGAGAACTGCTCTGTCATTCCTAGCTATACATTTATTCTGTCTCGCCCCGCCTTCTCTCCATCTATCAGAAAAAAGGTGTTTCAAAACAAACTGTTCACGAGAACAGCTCAAGGACAAATTACGCTGGTTATAATCAACAAGATCGTAAAAATTAACTCACTGACGTCGTGACCTAGCACGGCATTTATGATCCTAATGTGATCATGACACAAGGAAACGTCATTTATTATGCTGCAGATCTTTCATGTGATAATATTCATTAGACTGAAATGTACATGAAAAGCAAGAAAATCTGTATTTGAAAACGGACAACTACATCTTTTGTTCACCTGATGTTTTGTTTGTATAGCAGTCGAATCAAAGTGCATCTGTTAAGTGAAATAAAATGGCATACTCCTCTCTTCATTGAGATTACAGTATTTCTTGCTTTTTGGAAGGTATTTGGAAGAGTAGAATTTTCTATGTCTTGCTCAAGCAATTACTGTGTTTGCACATGACAACATTATATAAAACAAAAAATATACACATTAATACCCCACATTCATAATTTCATGCTTTAATTTCTGAAGAGAACATAATTTTTTTGACACCAGATTGGCTTGTCTCTGAGAGATAGCTGGATAACCTCCATGAGAATCAACATCCGCAGTGCTCTTCGTGATGTAGGCAAAGGTTGGTTCAACATCCATGAGACCAACTGGGAAGTTTACCAAATCTCCAAACTGAAGAAATTCATGGAGACAGTTAAATTCATCATGCAGGTAAACAAAAAAACGTATTGTCTTCGGGAAATATTCTGTTCCCATGGCAGCAATATGCATGACACTGATTAGAAAAATTATTTCTTATTTATTGAGCACTGTTTTATATGCACAATTTATATATTGAGCGATTAGTGGGATGCAGAGGTTTGGTGATGCCCAGGGCTAACTCGTTGATTGTATGCCTCTAGACGCAGGTACAAGGCCTAATACTGACTCAAGTACAAGGCCTAATACTGAGAAACATATGCACATTATATGCATGTAACAGGTTCTCTACTCTGGTCTCGCTTATTTAAACATGGATCCACATTCACAGATGCTTGAGGGGCTGTAGAGCAGCTTGTACACTGAAGATAACAGCCATAATTTCAAATTTCAAATAACTTGATTTTAATTTCACTCTTTTTTTGGATGCCCCTGAAATGGATGCCTGCGGCCAACATCCTCTCTGCTGCCCTTTCTGCAAGCCACTGTGAACAAATTAAAAGAAAACTAGAATTTTGTGGGTTTGAACTCAAAACTTATGATTTCCTGGGTGGCATTATCAAACTGTGATCAAACTAATACATATGAATGAAAGTTTATGAAGAAAGTGCTGAATCTTTATCAGTGTCATTTAGGTACCTGTGCAGCTCTTTGTCTGAGATCTCATGCATTAAACTGAAGACAACTTTTGGTTATTTGTATCGTGTACTTCACTGAAGTGAAAATGTGGGATGTACAAGATTTTTCCAATATACAAAGGGTCAGTGAATTGACAATGTGTATTTTCATCTCCCTCAGGATTCTATGCGTTTCTTGGTACAAGATTCACTTGTGAACTTCACTCAGATGATTGTGGATGCTTGTCATTCCACTATGGATCTTGATGAAGAGTTTACTTGGGGCAAAGATCTCATCAGCAGCACATTCAAGTAAGAAAATGAAACAGTAAACTGAGAATTATAGCCTGCAAAGATAAAACAGGTGTGCAGTTGGATCAAGAAGCTGTGAATGAGTTGGGACCTGCTTTAGGAGATACCTCGTTGTCTTGAATGTTGTTACACTCACTGATAACAAGCTTAGGTAGAATGCATTGATGGGATTAAGTTTTCAAATGTGTTTGCTTTCAGTGTTGTTAATGCTGTTCAAATTTCAGATTTGTATGGCATTATTTGTAAATAACACGTTATCAAGCTTCAGCTATCAGCTGTTTGATGTCTGTAATTTTCCACTTGCACTAGGCCAAGGAAAAATGCCTTGTTTCTGATTGATCTTGTGATGGACAAAGATGGGGTTCACTTCAGCACAGCCCTGCCCAGCTTTGAGAGCACTTTGATCTCACTCTTTGACAAAGGTATCCAAGCCACTCAGAATGTACCACAACTGGAAAGGGTAAGTATTTGTTGCAAAGTTCCATTCTTAAACTTGAATATTCTGTGGCCATTCCAGACATAGAAGCCTGAAAGGTAGAAGAAGTTGAAAGTGCAGAAGCCAGAAGATGACTGACCTTCTGATGTAACAATCTTCAGTAACAGATCTTAAGAGACAGTAACAAGAATGGCACTGGATTTTTTTTCCCTCAGACTTTCAATGAATTTTGAAAATTTGAGTCTATGTACTTTCTTACAGAATGTAAAAGTGATCTAATCCATATGATTGTTTATAATGGTATTGGCTAAGATATTTTATAAAATGACCCCCCAAAAAATATTTAAAAATTTCACTGACAAATGTGACAGCAAGGGAGGCATCAAATTTTAAAAGGGTCTGAAATTTCCATCAGGAGGATGTTCATCTGGCTGAAAACACCAAAAAAACACTGAGACATTACAGAACTTAAAACTACAGGTCTCAATGTATGCATAATTTGTGTAGCAGTAAAAACACACAATTGAAGTTCTTTTTTTTTTCTTTATTTAGGAAATCTTGAAAGAAATATTCTGGTCCGGCGTCCCTTTGCTTGAATCAGTGGGAGAACATGAACCTCCTGTTGAGGAACTCCGCAGTACCGTGAGACATGCCATTCAGCAAGCCCTGTTGCCACTGAAAGCTTATGCTAGGGAATATGAGAAATATCTTGAGCTCATCAATACTGATATAAATGATTACATCAAGTGAGATTTTTTGCTGTACTTCCCTGAATTTCTTTGTTTGTATTCTTTTTTTGCTTTGTTTTATTTTTCTGGAGTACAAATTGAGAAATACCTTGGACTATTATTTTGTACTATCAACAATTTAATTCCCTTCTATATTATATTGAGAAGATTCTTAGATGTAGTGTCATCTTTCTGTCATACTCTTACAAGAAATATGCCAGCTCCACATTTGTGTGATTACTGATTAACTTTCATATCTTTTCCTAAAATGTGTCTCTTTGAAGAAATCACATGATAACTTTTAGGGGGGAAAGGTTTTTTACTTCATCTTTAAAAGTAGAAACAAATTTGGCTTAAACCAATGAGGAAAAAAAAATCTTAATTCTTACATGAAATTGATATTGAATAACATGGGATCAACTCAATTTCACCAGTAACATGCTTTCGGTGTCATTTTTATGCTACTTATAAAATGACTGGTCAAACAAAATGAATGAAAATCTGGTGATGTTACTTATAGAGATAGTAAGGTCTTCAGGTGTTGGGTGTGAACTGAGACAGGGAACATTCACAATATTGAACTTGCTCTATCTAGAACATATGAAGCTGCTGGACACACTGCTGAAGAGGTGAAAGCAGAGGTGGAGATGCACCTGCAGGAAAAAGAAGTGCTGGAGTCTATCATCCCCAGTTCCCTCATCATTGGCCCATTCTTTGTCAACACAGAACCTACACGCCAGGCTTTGGGCAAGAAGAGGAAGGCTCTTGGAAATGCAGTTTTAGAACTTCTGGCTGTGCAGTTGAGGAAACAGGCAGATGATGTAAGTTGGTCCTGTTTTCTGTTATGTGGAAATATTTATTTTACATTGGGCATTTCATCACTGAAAAGCTCATTAATCCCATCACTGCTACATGTTTTTCCCCACTGTATGCTGGACAGGGCACTCCCACTATCATATTTAGGGCATACACCATATGCCCACAGTGCACTAGCACTATTGAGTTTAGGACATACACTTCATGTCCACAGCACAGTGAAGGGGTCAAAGGCTCTTTTTATCTTGAACAAATGTCCAATAATGACAGAGGTGATTATCTTAACACTACACATGTATTGCCCAGAAACATCTGAAAGTTTTGGAACATGCAGATCTGATTTGAAATTGTGGAAATAATTGTGTGCAAAATGTAAATATTTACGGACACCCAAAAAAAATTAAATACTAATAAACCGTTCCAAGAAGATGGTGTGCACTACAGGTGACATATTTCAAATATGGAATGCTAGGAACCAGAGGGCACATTTTGTACAGTGGTGTTGCCATGAAGCTCTTGATACATAGTTTTTATTGCTGTGAAAATCAAGGTCAAAGATACATGCATAAAAACAATATCAAACTAACTGGCATGACATTAATGTTCGAAATGTGTAATATATAATTGTTTGAATTTTATTTTGTGGTTATATTTCCACAGGCCTGTGAAGAGTTCAAATCTATCAGCCGCAAACTGTACGACAAACCCAACTGTATTGAAGAACTATCTGAAATGAGAGAATGGATCAAAGAAATTCCTGATAGGCTTAAAGAACACAATGTAAGTGAGATGAAATGAAAGTAATTGAGGAAAAGTTATTTATTATAGGATTTATCTCTTGTTGGAGACAGTTTGATTTCAAAAGCTGTTCTTAGTCAAAAAGAAGCAACATGAGATTTAAGAAAAGTTGCAAATGAAATCAGTGAGATGAACAAAAAATATCTGGGCTCTTTTTAATCATTTTTTTTTTTTTTTGGCAAGCTTTTAGACGGTTGTGCCCGGAAACTTCTTCGTTGTTCTAATGTTACCACTGTATGAACAAAGGACGGAAATGATGAAACTGTATTTAAGGTTGGAGAATCTGAAATAATATGTTAATCAGAAATCAGGGCACAAGTTCAGACATCAGAACAGAATCCTGTGATCTTTTATGTGGAAAGGATTGAAAAATTTGGCATTCGTGGGATTTGGATCTGTACTGTTGGGGATTATCTGGAGCTGCATTTCCTTTGACATAGCATATGCACGGACTAATTTTGCCATACGGGTTACAGGAGCTGATTGACAAAGCCATGAGTGACTATGAACTGATAGAAGACTTCTACTACAATCTTTCCACTGACGATTTTAATGCCAAGTAAGTAGCTGTGTGTAACAAGTAGCTGTGTGTAAGTGTATTACAAAAGTCATTTGATGTGAGATGAAACAAAACATCTACTTTTATCTAAGTACATTTTCATTGTTCGCCTACTGAACATTTGATAAAAACATTTTATGACAGGATATCCACACAACTTGATCAATCAGAGGGTACCCTTAAACTGTTAAATACATGCAGTTGCTGTAAAATATATTTGTTATTTCTCTCTCATGCCCTGCCAGCTATGCTTAGGTTTAGTTTTGAGCTTGGTAATATTCAGGCTGTTTTTAATTTGTAATATTTTTTGTTTTTCTTTTTTTATTTCCTTTTTTTCTCTCTTTGTTTCTCTCTCTTTTTTTTTTTTTCTTAAATTTTCTGTGTATAATTTAATTTGAATGAATGGCTCTGGTTTTTTTGCAAGATGGACGACAATTGGTTGGCCACACAAGATTGAGCACCAGATGGAACAAACACTGCTGCAGCTGGATGAGGATGAGGAACGATTCCGTAAACTGCAGCATTCAGATCAGAGTAATTTTGATGACAGACTGGATGGTCTTCAGGTAAAATGGGCATTTCTTCCACTATGGAACTTTGAAAATAGTCATAAATATCTGCTTCAGTCTTGATATTGTGACTGATGAAAATGAAATGGCATGTACATCATCAGTGTTCCCTAAAACTGTACTAGTAATTGGTTTTTGGCTTCTTTAAAAAAAAAAAAAGTAAAAAAATGTTTATTTTTAGCATATTTGGTTTTGTTATAATGAATTTTTGAAAATTTGCTATTCTGTAATTTTTCGATTTAGGAGTAGTTGAATACATTAAAAAAATCGATTTTTTGAAATTTTGAGTTATTGCAGTCTGAGGGGACAGTGGCGATATGTGAGCCAATAATAAAGTGTGGTCTAGGATATTTTCTTCAGGTGGAGACTTCATTCAGCAGTCCTATAAGTAATGGTTTGAAGGTGTAGTTTTTTGAAGTGGTCTTCTTTTTTTTTTTTGTTTTTGGTCATTTTCACCATATATGCGTTTTTCATTTTGCTACACAGATGGCAGTCGCCGGCATGGCTGCCTACTCTGAGATTGGAAGGGCACATGAGATAGCCAATGACATGAGACGTATCAACAAGCAGTTGAAAGAAGCTCAAACATGGGCTGTTACCTATAACAACAGAGAAAGACTTTTTGGCATGCCGGTCACTAACGTAAGTGTGTCTTAATCAAGAAGTAAGCATACTTTCTTTCTTGAAATTCTTAGATGTCAAATGCTGATAGCCAACAATACTTTGTGTGAGTTTGTAAATTGAATTGTTCTCCCACAGACAGAAATACTGAGTCTGAAAAATTGACATGTTATTTTGCATCTGTTTTCACCAGTGAGGTGACTTTTATTTTGTGACATCTTTATGTTGACCTCAAGAAGAACATAATGCTCCTTTCCATCCCTCTCTACTATCAGCACTTACTTGCTCCTGATCAGATTTATGCTGCTTGCAGAAAGTCGTGGATTTCTGTCAGGATTACTGTCTCTTAAATTGTCTACATGTAATATGTCCTTTCAGTTCAGTCTATTACCTCTGGGTCAACAACTACATTTGCACATAAAGGGAAAAGATTTCAAAATTCATTTTAGATATTTTGTTGCTTTATTTTCTTTAAAGGATTTTTCTTTTCTTTTGTGCAATCATAGTACATAATAATCAACTGGGAATTTCTAACACATTGAAAACTAAATAATACAAGTTATGCCATTACTGTTTATCTCCTTGCAAAAGCTTCACACTAATTTAATTGTTAAAATGAACTACCCTTTCTGAATGCTAATACTGCATCACATAACATTACTCATATGCTTTTTCTTTTTTTAAAGTGTAAATGTCTTTGTGTTTTGTATTATCAAAAAAAGTTACATTTCAGATTTATAACATTCACATTTGATGAACACCATCATGCTTAATAATTTCCTTGTGTGTTGCTGATACCACTGATTAAAATCTGTTTTTTTGAAGTTTCAGAATCAGTTACCACCTCCAGTGTTATTGTAAATATGGCGTTGGCCCCAGGCTTACGGGAAATATTCCTTGTGATGATTTAGATAATCATATTTACATACAGATGAATGGTAAAATGTTAAGAGCAAAATCTCGCTGACAAGAACATCTAATATTTCAAAAGAAGAAAGCATGACAAAACAGCTCAGGCCAGAGTTTTTTAAAACTCACAGTAACTTGGATCCATCTTATCTGACTTTAACTCATAGAATTCAGATTAATCTGTCACTCAGATTGAATGGGTATAAGCTGTGTTTTTCTGTAAACATGAAAACACAAAATGCATTTCAGGCTGACAGCCATTTTGTTTCCACAGAGGGTACTACTCTCAATCTGTTCTATTCAAAGTGATAAAGCATGGTTTTTATGTAAACAGAATGAAAATACAAATGTTTTGTCATAATTGTCATCAATGCAAACAATTTATATTCATTACCGCTGGAGATGAAAAAGCAAGAATAAAGCTTGTTACCTAGGGATGCCGTTTATAAAATGCTACATTGACAGTTAATCTCAGGGGGTGTGATGGCTTCTGTAGCTGAAGGACTTCAAGTGCATGTTTTTTTGTGATATAGTAATGAACTAACCTATTCTTCATTTTTGAGAAGTCTGCATTTTCAGCACATGCGATGTCATGCAAAGTTACCTGACAGGTTATCCTATGGCAGCTCCATGTCAGGATTGTCACTTTGTATGCGATCATAACAAACATTAATACACAAGGACAAGTTATTGAAGACAACACAACCCCACATGTGCTTTGAATGAGTGTTTTGTAGTCTGTGTTCATACTAACATCTGTGTGTGCTTTAATTTACAAAACTGACATAAAAACACTGAATCTTTGTCAGCTCTTATCTGTTGTATCACATATACAAAATGAGATGATAGGATTTCTTGTATCTCATTTAGAATTGATGAAATCTTTAAAAGACTAGTCTTCAAAAACAGTGTCACTGGTAGTTTTTAAGTTTTCAGATAGAACTGCTGATGTTTTTATCATTTGATTTACTCTGTAGCATATAGTGACAGAGATTGCTAAAAAAAAATTGTCTATGTTGATGTGAAACCTATACTTCAAAATTCATGACTTCATCTGATGAAATTACTGGCATTTTGTAACTTTAGTTTTGAACATAAAATCCTGACATAGACAGTGAATGAGGACCTTCAGTTTTTCTGTTTATTTACTGTCCATTGCATGTACTGGCCTGTCGATGATTTTTGCTGGGTTTGAGTTGTGGCCACTCATCAATGCTCATGGTGAGATCTTTATTCTCAGCAAGTGACGGATTGATATTTTAATTAGTTTTGAAATTTTAAGCAGAAATATTTTTGCCTCATCCTTTGCCTATGCATAAAAAATCTCACGCTCATCCAAACTTCGAAAAACTTTCCTGTAAACAGGAAATGTCTTGACACACCAGTACATGAAATGGACAATGAATTGTTTGACACCAGTGTTTAACATGCATGCACAAGAAATCTTATTATTGCAGTCCTGAAGGGGGCCCTGCATTCGGGTAATCTTGTCATGTCAAGAACACAGAATAACACATTGTAACATCGTCATGGTCATTTCACAATTGCCTAAGTAATTTTTTTTGTATTTTGAGATGAAATGCTTACCTTAATCAGACAATCACGTTGCACCATTCAGCAGTTACATTGTTTTGTTTTGTTAACTTATGAGTTATTAAATGAAACCCCCATATGGACCTAAATCACCATTTCAGACTGTTGTAAGGGAGCGTAGGTTAATTATTAAGCCAGACAGAGAAAAATGCTTAGTTGTGTTCACCGTTCAGCTCTAGCTTTCTAAGTAAATTATACTGTGCTTCCCTAACAACAGCTACCACTATATTCAAAGTAACCAGTTTTCTTTGATTTTCAAAAAACTCCAAAACATGATTTAAGCAGTTGTGAGTGACTAATAACATACACTTAACACTACATTGCAGATTTTACAGAAATCAACAACAATTGTAATTATTGGATCCCATAGTTCCTAAACCTGACACTGTTAAGACATGTCATTTTCATCATCATTTCCTGTGTTTGTCTCAGATGACTCTTTTGACCTCGTCTTATCCTATCTATGAAGAAAGCAAACGGCGGTGAAACAAAACTCGACCTATCAGTACACCTCATATGTTACTTGTAATTCTGTAAGGTATACCTAATTTTTGTTCATTTCAAAATATTATTTGATTCTTAAAAGTTCATTAAGGCTGTAATATTGACAGTAGTAAACAAGTGCACAATCTTTTCTATAATCAGTTGGATGGTGCAAATTCTAATTAAAAAATAAAAAGATGGATGACAAAACCATGGAACCATATTCCCAGTACTTTTCACACAACTAGTGATCATTGAATTTGCAGTTGATGGTATCTTTTGACAGAATAGATGACCTGTAGTTCTATTTTAATTGTGATGATGGAATCAATATATATCTGTATCCTTTTATTCTTACTTTTCCAAGAGACAGAAATGCTTTCTTTCTCTAATTTTATTTCAGCCTTTTCTAACCTTTGCAGACAGTTGACAGACATTGCACTTCATAGTTGTACACACTTCTGGCTTTCGTTTTCTGTTTGTTCAATATCTCAGTCTTGTTTTCATACTTGTTTAAATTTATTGTATTGATTTTCTTGATTTTTCATCATGCCTTTTCTTCCCTTCTTTCAACGAAATTCAACTTTGCCATTACTTTGTTGAGATCCTTATTTAGAAACAGACAGTATCCCGTTTCCCATTTGTGTTATTAGACGATAGAATGTGTTGTGGATTTTAGATGTTTTAGAAACATTAGATGAATGTATTGTGTTGCAAGAAATGGAATGAAGCAGTTCTTTTCTGAAAATTCAATCTCACTGTTAATAATCTCATTATTTTATTTCGGCGTATTTCCCCTCTTGTTTCCAAATGTCTGAAAAGCAACAGTTTTTTTTGTTTGTTTATCTATTTTCATAGGAGTCATTAGATCATGATTTCATTGTAGCCTATTTCCTTTGCAAACTACCTAATCACAAGTGAAATAAAAAAAAAACAACAACAAAAAACATGGCATTTAAAAATTTAACAGAGAGTCCAACATTATTGTTAAAGCAACTGGAGTGCAGGCATGCTCAACTAAATCTGAGGTAAAAGATGCAACTGCTTGGTTCCATTTCTCTTAATGCTTTACTTATGTAGATGGAGTTTGTTGTTTACATTAGTTCTAGTGATTTTGCTTCATTTGTTAGTGCATGGCTTTATAGTCTATTCAAGGACAACATGTGGGTTGGGGTACTATGAGACTTGAAGATATCATGATGGCTTTGGGTTGACAGAAGATGAAGATAATGTCTTCAGAAAAACTTTCAAGAAACAAGTAATATTTTCATTTTAGTTGATTTTTCAAGAATATTTGACCCTGTGAGGATACATATTTTGGTTTTGATTTATGATTAGGTCTCAGTGAAAATACTCAGGTTTAAAGACATGGCAATGAAAAGCTCATCCGTGATCCTGTTCACCAACGTACATGTTTTAAAAATCATATCAAAGATAAAGTTTGCCCTAGATTTTGAAATCCAGTGGTGCCTTTAAAGTAACTAACATTCTACTAGTTGGAATAAAGAATTCAGTCTTCCACATAAGTTGCCCCACACTCCAGTGTTAACTCCAGTGTTAACATTTCACCAAGTTGTCAGGTCCCCATGGCTTTGCATTTGTGAAGAGACTTGACTTTCTGAAACTTATTACAGTTCCATTCTGCAGAAGGCACCACAGACTAAATTACAAATAGGCCACCTCTTATAATGCATTTAGTGAAGTAACTTTACCTGTTATCCAAGCCTAGAATGACGTTTATCGGGTTCATTTTACATTAACTTAGGTAGGAATTTGAACTTACATTGGAACAGGGAATGGAAATATAGCCAAACTTAATATTAATAGAAAATTGCAGTCATTTAATAATATTTTCTAATATTTGTTAGCTTTCAGATGTGTAGAAGCCCAAGGATACTGAAGACACAGAGTATTTGAATTTTAAAAAATTGAATAACTAAAGTTGATGCAAAACAACAACAACAAAAAAGGATTACTATATAAAAAGCACAAAGTATCTGCCTCATGATATCTTCTTTTGTCTCTCAGGGAAACTAACAATTTCACAAGGCACAAAGTCACAACAGTTTTTGGGTCTAAGCAAAAAAATCATACTATTGTGTACTGTGTTTGTTATTTTAGTATGACAAGCTGACAAAGCTTGTCAAGGACTTTGAACCATATCGCAACCTGTGGGTCACGGTGTCTGACTGGCAAAGGTGGCAGGAGTCATGGATGCACGATCCCCTCACCGCCATCAATTCTGAGGAAGTGGAGAAAAATGTCAATGAGTCTTATAAGATCATGCACAAAAGTGTCAAGCTGTTCCATGAGATACCAAGTAAGTCAATACTGTTTAAATCAAGAGATATGATCGTTTGAGATGACCAACATGCATAAAAAAGTGAACAAACTATCAATAACATAAAGAAACCGGACACTATTATACTTCTTTGGAAGAAGTGCTGAAAAATTGAAATATTTAAGATTGGTGCAAACAAATCATACAGAGCCGTGCCTGTTACTATGCCCCAAATATCGCAAGGGGCATACATTTTGCAAGTTACTCATCAAGTACATATCTGCTAGATTGCATCTTTATAGAATATTTATAGATAAGAATGGTATTCACCTCTTCTTTGTTATTCCAGATGTCCAGGACGTGGCTACAGAAATCAAAGGGATGATTGAAGACTTCCGACCCTACATACCACTCATTCAAGGCCTGAGAAACCCAGGCATGAGGAATAGACATTGGGAGCAGGTATATATAAATATTGGTTGTATTTATTCTTTACAGTTATACATTTTAGCATTGACATAAATTGTATTTTCATCAGCCAGAGTTTCTGCTAACACAGTTTAATGTAAATTGGATAAAGGTATAACTAAATTGTATAATACTCTTGAAAAACATTTTCATTGAAGTTTCAGTGCTCCTTTGTTCTTTCATATTCTTATACACACAGAAGGTCATGTTGATAGAGGTGTATAAAAAGTATGGCTATGCACAGAATCATTCTTTGTTAACCCTCACCCTGCGCGGGGCGGCAATAGTCGGTATTGACTTGCAAGTGCTCACGCCGCACGGGCGGCAAAAGTCGCCCAGGTCAAGCTGACCGCGCCACGCGCAAGCCGTATTTTCACGCGTTGGGTCACTGACCTTTTTGACACGTAACCACCGTGTTATTGTTCACTGTATCTCTTCTAAATCAAACACATTGTGACATGGACATGTTAACCAGTGAACCACTGGTCGGAATCACAAAGACTAAGCTTTCAAAGGCTCTCCCCACACTTTCAAAAGATGTAACATCGACATGCGAACTGTTGCTCAACAAATTTGCAATATTATCTCATTTTCTCACAAGCTGACCACCATCTGGAGTTGTCTGTATCTAAGAACCAATCAGAACCAAACTCTGAAATAATCTTTGCCCCAAATGCCCACATTGGTTTATTAGTATGTGTCAATCAGGATGAAACCATTTGTGTAGGGCTTGGGAGAGCATGGCTTGTTATCACGCTTCATTCTCACGAAAACTACAGCTGTCAGCTTGGAATCATAAGTCAGATCATTGGTTAGAGACTGACAGACTAAGATTTTGCTGATTAATTCATTATCAAGCGTGATAAGGCATAGCAGCGAATGTTTTCATACCGATCAATAAAAACCGAACCACATGGACAGCGTATGTGGTCATCGTCTAGCGGCACGGGTCAGTGAACCCAGATAAGATTCTCCATAAGTAAGGTCACTGACCGGGGAGCTTGCTTTACGGGTAGCGCGCGGGGTATGGGTTAAAAGGACATATTTGTGTGCTTCAGCAGTACCTCAAATTTTATAGCCTTTCTGTTTATGTAGAAGATGAAATAGTTGGTAAGAAATTAGAAAGCAGTCTTTCCATTCCCTAACTTGTTATCCTCCACAGCTATCTGAGGAACTTGGCTTCCCTGTGAGGCCCAAGAAAGATCTAACCTTCCAGAAGTGTTTGGAGATGAACCTTCAGGATCACATCAATACCATCTCCAAGGTGGCTGAAGTGGCTGGCAAGGAGTACTCCATTGAACAGGTTAGTCTGAACTTTGTGACCATTCACTATGAAAACTGTTTGAAATTTCCCAGCCAGCAACTCTCACATCAATTTGACATAGATTTCCTTAGTGTTGGTAGGATTACCGTATAGGCAGGTTCATAACACTGAACCATCATTGGCGTAATGTTGTAACCAACGGATCTATGTAGAAATGATGTCATTCTTATGTGCAAACTTGAATTCAATCCCATGCATCGGATTTTTGTAGGGTTGCCGGTTGGGTTGGATCTGAAAATATCTAACGTTAATTTTGTCAGAAGATGCAACTTTTGATATTAACGGAGCCCATTGATTAATGTTAACAACTACTAAGAGTTCACTTTTTTGTAACTTAGTTACCGTGATATAAAACACAATTTGTTTACCTGAGATGAGATTTTTGCTTCAGTTGTCGGTAGAGTGTCTTCAATCTCACATTTTACACTGCAGGCAGAAGAAGGGCATGTATAATTTTGGTGCAAATTTAACATCTTCATTAACAAAATACTTGTTGTTTGTCAGGCCCTGGACAAGATGGAAAAAGAGTGGGAACCAGTGACATTTGAGATCATGCCATACAAAGAGACAGGAACGTACATCTTGAGGAGCTCAGAGGAGACCTCACAGTTGTTGGATGATCACATTGTCATGGCTCAGAGCATGTCTTTCTCTCCATTCAAAAAGCCTTTTGAGGATCGCATCAGTAACTGGGAGAGCAAGCTCAGAACTACACAGGTGCGTTATTATATCTGTTTAATTATTTATTGTATATTTCATGGTAACAAAACAACAAAAGTAATAAAAATTGTCATAAAATATATGTAGACTTAAGGAACTAGCAAACTGTCAGCAGAGCATCTAGAATATTTTACTTCTTCGATAGCAACACTTCCAAAATAATGGAATATTTAAGATTGGTGTAAACAGATCATGGAGAGCCGAGTCTTTAAATATGCCCCAAATATTGCAGATCACATGCATTTTGCAAGTTAAGAATCTAATATTTATCTGCTAGATTGCATCTGTGCTTAAATTTAAAAGAAAAAAAAAGAAAAGAAAAACAAGAATTATTTTACCAGGTGTTCTCTTGAAATTTAAAAATCTGCAGTTTTGATGTTGCCATGTGGATTTTTAAATTAGCATAACATGTTTTGTTTTCTAGGATGTACTTGATGAGTGGCTGAACTGTCAGCGTTCATGGCTGTACCTGGAACCAATCTTCAGTTCTGAGGACATCAATCGACAGCTGCCTGTAGAGAGCAAGCGTTATCAAACCATGGAGAGAATCTGGAGACAACTTATGAAGAGCGCCAAAGAAAACCCACAGGTATAACTATATTATATATATATATTGCTGTTTAACTTGTGGGTCAGCTCTAAGAATAATCAGTCCAACCACACTACATTTAAACACAAAGCAACATACAACATTTAATGCTGCCACTGTGAAAACTAATTTACACACAGCATTGCAAAAAATGTAATAAGGCTATTTATGCTTGTTGTCGCGATGTGGGTTAGATGGGGAGAATTCGACTGACACTCTTTCGAGGTCCGCTCCCACAATCGACGAACACACGAAAAAAATACTTGCACTCTATAAACTAAATAAATCAATTGCTTTGATTTTTAGCAGAACTGTAGGGCAGTTTAATTACAGGAATTAATGTAACAAATATAATTATAAATACAACTGAATCTAACTAATGAAACTACAGCTTTCTATAAAGACTAACTTATTCACTCTAACTACTTGCAGGTCATATGAGTTATATGCCAAATAGAATCCGCGCACGTGGCGACGGATATAACAGTTTAAATTCTATTAATTCAATGAGATATGTTATGATATGGACATTTCCTCTAGACACGCCATGGAGAATGCTTGTACAACCATGCGTTGTCTGGCGGTAGCTCTGAAACTGTCTTCAAAAGTAAGTAGAACGGTTCACTTTCATCATTACAAATTAGTATGGACTCTCACCATGGGGCCCTCACTGGGAGTGAGAGCGCTGGATGTAAACGCTGTGGGTTCATATCAAACCAAGTAGCTTAGGCTCTGGAGCTTTAAAACATCACGCTCTTCACAATATGGACTGCTCAACTGCGTCTCTATGTCTCTCATCGGGCTGAGGACTATCGCCGTCCACCTCGTAAATGGATTGTCTACATGTGGCCTCTATCTAAGCTCTGCACGGGTTTAAATACTAAAGCTATGTCTCGACCTTCCGTCCAGATTCATACATTTGATTGGTGCAGTCGCTTCAGCTCAGCCTGCAATATTAATTTATGCTTGTCATGGCCTTGCGCCAAAATCAAGGTCAATTTTACGGTCTAGACAAAATTTAAAATGCGAAACATTAACTACTAAAATCTTCAAACCCCGTGCTTTCTACTCTTATGCACGAATTTCCGAACGCCAACTAAGCGTCTAGAACTACCTTTACTCGCCCCTTATCTATGTTAATCAAAATCACGGGGTCGAGAACTGCTCTGTCATTCCTAGCTATACATTTATTCTGTCTCGCCCCTCCTTCTCTCCATCCATCAGAAAAAAGGTGTTTCAAAACAAACTGTTCACGAGAACAGCTCAAGGACAAATTACGCTGGTTATAATCAACAAGATCGTAAAAATTAACTCACTGACGTCGTGACCTAGCACGGCATTTATGATCCTAATGTGATCATGACACATCCCCCACCCCAGTGAAAACTTAGGGTTTGAACGACATAACTGTCTACTAACGTTGCTATGTAATAGTACTTTGGAAAGGGCTATATAGTAAAAAATATAGCGTTACTGAAAGTAAAAAAAAAAAAAATTCTAAGAACGTGCATTGTCGATGGACAATAGCATATGTATATTTATATGCGACGTTCTGTGATAATATATAATTATTGTAGCACTTAAGAATTAAAGTGATAAACTTCTCTCACACAGACATACCGTAAAGACTGAAATATTGAGCAACTAGCTCATCGCTTCATTGAACGTAATTAATACATTCATAGAACATGAACGAACAATAGTTAATTAAAGTAATGGTATCCTGGCAGCAGTAGGTCTGGTCGCTCGGTTTGCCATTTTCTCATCTCATTGACCCGCAGACAAAGGCGTCAATGTTGTCTGAAACTCAGGTCATGGTCAGGATGGACGCTAGTGGAAAAAGGAATCACATGGAAATTTTGAGAAAGAATGTCCATAATTGGTAGGACAATATAATGTGAAACCATCCACGATCTCCAAAAAAGGTGAAAAATGCTCAACCTCAATGTCCAACAGACTATTTTAGAACACTAAATCAAACGGGACAATACATCAGCTTGTAAATTATCCTCCCCAGGTATAGCCCGAATAGTAAATTTGTATTCCTGGAGCGCAAGGCTCCATCTGGTTAGTCGAGCATTCTTGGCTCTGTTCGACTTAAGAAACAGTAATGGTCGATGATCCGTTTCAATTATAAATTCGGACATTAATAAGTATCGAGAAAATGCATCTACCGCGTAAACAATTGCGAGGCACTCTCGTTCGACAATCACATAGCGCGTCTCTCGATCAAGTAATTTCCGGCTTGCATATAAGCACGGTCGCAAGAAACCGTCACGCTGTTGGAGTAACACGGCGCCTATTCCTTTATCTGACGCATCTGTTCGGACGACGAATGTCTGGCGTATATCGGGTAAAACAAGCAGGGGGAAAGTAGAAAATAAATTCTGAATAGTCTGAAGGGCATCAGCGTACTGAGGCGTCCAGACGACTCTATTTGGAACATTTTTCCTCGTTAGATCAGATAACGGGGCTGAGAGAGAGGAAAAGTTTGGTATAAATTTCCTGTAATAATTCAAAAGTCCCAACAAGCTACGGACTTGCTTTTTAGTTTTAGGGGGTTGCAGTTTCAAAATACTGGATATCTTGCGATCGTCTGGATTCTGAACCCTGTGGGTTATGGTATGACCCAAAAAGTTTATATGGTGATATCCCAGGAACACTTTACTGGGTCGCGCGGTAAGGCCAGCTCGGCGAAAAGCGGCAAAAACTTCACGAAGGGCCATTAAGTGGCCAGCCCAATCAGCCTGAAAAATACATATATCATCGAAATATGATAGAACGCAGCGCAGTTCATTTAGTAAGATGTTCATCATGCGCGCGAACGTGGCTGGTGCAGTAACCAGTCCAAAAGGCATATATTTCCATTGCATTAAACCCAAAGGGGTTTGAAAAGCTGTATATTGTTTACTTCCTTCTTCGAGAGGGATCTGCCAATATCCGTGATTTGGTTCTGGCTGAACCTTGATGGCCTGAAAATGATGTATCATGCGCGAGACGCAGAATGTCGCGACGAAACGACTTAGGCACCACGAGCTGTTCAATGATCTCACGTTTACTTCGGAAATTTCTGTATAATAATTCATTTTTAATGATAAACGGAGAGGCATTTCCGTTCTGAGGCTGAACTTTCGCAAACAGCGGTTTTAGTGATGGATCGCTTTGTTGTTCCTTATAGAAAACTGTAGGCGTGACATTAAAATCAAACGCAGGGGTTTGTAAAGTACCATCCGGTGGACGTTTTGACTGTTGTCGTGTGGTGACACACGCAACGTTTTCGTTCCAAACTTTTAACTGGCCGTCAGGTGTATCATTGACCTGTGGTAAATTACCAATAATTATATCGGCAACCGGATTTGGTAATACGCGTGCCGTTACGACACCTGTAATGAATGGCGTGTCGATGTATATCTCCGCGAGACGGAATCGCTCGACGGAGCCCCCGAAAGTAATGCAAGTTGCCTGTTGTTCAATCAGCTGGGTCGGTCTGACCAGTGATTCCCTAACACCGATAGTGGTGCAACCTGAATCGCGTAAGACAGACGCGGGTATGGCGTTAACATGACCCTCATATAAGGTCAATGACCCGTGTTGATGGAGGGCCGACATAACCGGAACGGTGCCCGTTATGGGCGACGTGAGTTCAACGCTACGGCTACTCTGTGCAGCCGGAACAATGACGGTGCAAGCATTTGCAGCTTCAAACTTAACCCTACAATATTTTGACGTATGACCTGGTTTATTGCACCGATAACACCTAGTGCTGTCATATATATTACGTCTGGGTTGCATTGGAGGTGTATTATATGGGTTATTATAATATGTCCAAGGAGGTGGACATGGTGGGCTCTGATAATGGTAGTCCTCGTTAACGTCACGACGGGGCGGACCTGAATAATTAAGAAAATGTCCCCGAGTGGGAGGTCCAGCACGGCGTGGAAAACCGCGAGCTTTATTGGGCGGCGGTTCGGAATATGCACGCGGAGGCGGCGTCTGGCGATGAACTGGTCGAGAATTTCTTGTACCCCTTGGCGCAGTTCCACCGACTCCGGCATAAAACGGTTCGCTAGGTTTGGGTTTAGACAGCGAACGATTAGGATGTGCGGACGCGTACTGTTCTACTAAGGACGTGATTTCCGCTAACGTCTTAGGTGCCCACTCCTTAATGTGGGAGACTAGTTCTGCATGGCACGCGTTAAATATTTGGTCCTTCAGAACGAGCTCATAAAGCCCTTTAAAATTACCGTCAGCGACACCGGCCAGCTGAATCCAGCGGTCTAAGTAGTGCTTTAGGCGGTCGACGTACGTTGAAAAATTTTCGGACGGGTCTGGCTTACAACTCCGGAATCTTTGGTGAAAACCGTCCTCGGTGTGTTGAAAACGCTTTAAAAGAGCCTTTTTAAGGATGTCGTAATTTTTAGAATCCTCGATGTTGAGGCCATGGAATACCTCAAGTGCACGTCCCGTTAATAAATTTGCAAGGCACGAAGTCCATTCAGTTCTTTCCCATCCGGCGGCTACCGCGTGGAGCTCAAAACGATGAATATAAGAATCGATCTGGTCGACCTTATCATTATAGGTTGGAAGCTTTGGTTTTGCTTTAACATTATTCGTTGGAACACTTGGAGCCGCGGTCGGTTGGTTTCCTTGCAGCTCTAATTTCTTTAGGGCAACTTCATGCTCTCGCTGAGCCGCTTTCTCGGCTCTTTCTTCTTTTTCTCTTTCTCTTTCTTCTTTTTCTTGTTCTCGTTTGCGTTCCGCGGCCTTCTCGGCTCTTTCTGCGGCACGCTCTTCTCTAGCTAGGTCTTCTTTTAGTCTACTCTCGCACCAAGAAGCCAGCTGGTCCTCGGGTATGCCTAACAGCTTCGCTGAATTTATATAGGAAGTGTAATCGGCCATTATGATTAGTTACACTCACAATAGGTCTCTACAGGAGATCTATTAATGTTAATGGACAGGTATCCGGATAAATTCACGCAATAACCTGTCTGACAGTGTACTGTGTTATCACTGTAGTATTTACGTTAATCCGATACGCGATAAAAAATATTTACTTATTTAACTCCGCGGTTATTAATCCCTGAGGCAATTTGCACTCGTCGGGTCGACGTCACTAGTAGACGACAAAATACAAACAATGTTCCTTCTTCAATGAAATCGCAGTGTCCTTACTGTTGTCACTGCCGATGTAATATATAATTACATGTGAATCAACGAATATTAGATCGTTGATTAATATTTTTAGCTATTTTTCTATAGCTCTAGTATAATTGCAATTGCAAGGTAATTTTATTACCTGAAGTTCTCTTTAAAGAACAATAACTTCAGTAATTATATACTGGATATTCAAGGCAGGTGCACAACTGCACTTGAATGGGGAATCAATATTCCCAATATATAAATATATACTCTGGCGTATCAGCCTTATACGTCACAATAACCAGATAAACTCAATCAATGCGTCAATGTAGACACATGACTCACACAGGCATTATATTAAACAAAGGAATGTACCAACAACATAATGATAAAGGTCTAATGAAAAAAAATACACCAAACACGACGCTAGACAAACAAGAAAAGACGAACGATAACAGACCCTACAAGTTCTGAATATAATTACAGATAGGTGAGAAGAGAACAAGAGAGACGTCTTCCCAAAGAGACGAGGAAGATGTGAACGCCACAATCTAAACAAATATACATGTCCCTAACAAAGACTATTCTCACGAATGCGAATCCTCACTGTTTTAATCACCGCTGGTTGTTGCGAGACCGCAGACGTTGTCGTCGAAACGGCAAAATCGGCGACCAAGCCACCACTTTGGCACAGAGGACACGCACACGTAAGAACCCTCGCCGACCTCCCGCAGTTCTAACAAAGAAGAAAAGTATAAAAAGCCTGTAAAACACGAGGAGGAACACTCAACTCCCCAGACGCAGACAAAATTTTAGGATGGAATCACTTAACTTTCAAGGAACTGGGTGGTAATTCCTTTAGCCCTTGCGTACACCACAGTCAGTCTTTTTTGTCTTTCACCGTTCCAAGTTCTGTTCTGTAGTCTCCCTGGCCTCGGTCATCGGGTCAATGGGAGAGCAGCGACATATGTGGAAGTAAAAATAACAAAGCAGTATACAAACCTAAATAATAAATAATTTTAAACTAGCTCAACGTGCGACACCCCGTGAGCGACGGATCATGAAAAGAACAAAAATGTAATGCAAACAAAGAGAAAAGATGATTATAATCTAACGAATTTAAGAAATTAAGGATTAAGAAATTTGGTAAGTCCCCTCCAGTGTCGCGATGTGGGTTAGATGGGGAGAATTCGACTGACACTCTTTCGAGGTCCGCTCCCACAATCGACGAACACACAAAAAAAATACTTGCACTCTAAAAACTAAATAAATCAATTGCTTTGAATTTTAGCAGAACTGTAGAGCAGTTTAATTACAGGAATTAATGTAACAAATATAATTATAAATATAAATATCAATTCAAAGGCAACTGAATCTAACTAATGAAACTACAGCTTTCTATAAAGACTAACTTATTCACTCTAACTACTTGCAGGTCATATGAGTTATATGCCAAATAGAATCCGCGCACGTGGCGACGGATATAACAGTTTAAATTCTATTAATTCAATGAGACATGTTATGATATGGACATTTCCTCTAGACACGCCATGGAGAATGCTTGTACAACCATGCGTTGTCTGGCGGTAGCTCTGAAACTGTCTTCAAAAGTAAGTAGAACGGTTCACTTTCATCATTACAAATTAGTATGGACTCTCACCATGGGGCCCTCACTGGGAGTGAGAGCGCTGGCTGTAAACGCTGTGGGTTCATATCAAACCAAGTAGCTTAGGCTCTGGAGCTTTAAAACATCACGCTCCTCACAATATGGACTGCTCAACTGCGTCTCTATGTCTCTCATCTGGCTGAGGACTATCGCCGTCCACCTCGTAAATGGATTGTCTACATGTGGCCTCTATCTAAGCTCTGCACGGGTTTAAATACTAAAGCTATGTCTCGACCTTCCGTCCAGATTCATACATTTGATTGGTGCAGTCGCTTCAGCTCAGCCTGCAATATTAATTTATGCTTGTCATGGCCTTGCGCCAAAATCAAGGTCAATTTTACGGTCTAGACAAAATTTAAAATGCGAAACATTAACTACTAAAATCTTCAAACCCCGTGCTCTCTACTCTTATGCACGAATTTCCGAACGCCAATTAAGCGTCTAAAACTACCTTTACTCGCCCCTTATCTATGTTAATCAAAATCACGGGGTCGAGAACTGCTCTGTCATTCCTAGCTATACATTTATTCTGTCTCGCCCCTCCTTCTCTCCATCCATCAGAAAAAAGGTGTTTCAAAACAAACTGTTCACGAGAACAGCTCAAGGACAAATTACGCTGGTTATAATCAACAAGATCGTAAAAATTAACTCACTGACGTCGTGACCTAGCACGGCATTTATGATCCTAATGTGATCATGACACTTGTCCCAAATCTCTTTCATTTATTTCTATTCAGATTATAATTAGCGTATATGTTTTGGGCACAATGAAGTATATTGGCCAGTTTTGAGTTTGAGTTTGGAGAAAGCATTTCAGCACAATAATGGCCATCTGTGCTTGGAAGAAGCATGTCGATAGACAAAATACAGCAGAATGATAAAATAGGAGAGAAATATCTGAGTGAGAATGATAGTGTTTGTCCAAATTAGACATTTGTGACTGAAAATGTGAACTTAATTGCTTCACTGCCACATGTATGTTCTGCAGTATGCTGAACAAAATTTTTTGAAGTACATGAACATTCAGGTCACATGATTTTTAGTAAGATGTTTTGTGTACTTTAACAGTACACTCATACTGTCGATTTAGGATATATGGTGTAGATCCACAGTGCCGTCAAGGGTTAATGCTTATGAAGAAAATAATATTGTAAACCATGCTTTTTATTATTCTCCTTTTTTGTTATCACCAGGTCATCTCCCTGTGTCCAGACAACAGGCTTTTGGATAATCTGCGAGAGTGTAACAAACTCTTGGAGCAAGTGCAGAAGGGTCTGAGCGAGTATCTGGAGACCAAACGTAATGCCTTCCCAAGATTCTACTTCCTGTCTGATGATGAGCTTCTAGAGATTCTGTCACAGACCAAAGATCCAACAGCAGTACAGCCTCACTTGAGGAAATGCTTTGAGAATATTGCAAGGGTAAGATGAGAGTATTCTGTTCAGAGGATCTGTAGAAAATAAGACAAACTGTTTGGTTTGTGAACAGAGCTAGTACTTTACTTTCTCTTGAACTTTCATATAGTATATGTTGCATTCAGAGTCCATATTAATTCATGATACTTAGAGTTGTCTCATGCCTTGCATAATAATGGAAGGAGTAGGGATCAGCAAGGGAAAGAGAAGGGATAATAGAACAATGCTTTACATGGTAGCTTTTATCTCTCGTGAACATCATGATTTTGCATTACTTTAAAATGTATCTTCCGAGAAGAGCTATTATTACTTAAGACATGTGCTAGCAAATATATGTTCTTTTCTATCTTCATATAAATCATTTTTAGTGGTATTGGCAGTTATTTTTACCATTTATCCATACTCTGTTAAAAGTGAAATTATATGAAAGACCAACTCAATATAATGTAATTATGACAGCTATTATTTAAGTCCATCAAAGCTGATTATTTCTTATCTTGCTTTGCATTTTTTTTTTGCTTGCAGCTGAAGTTTGAGGATGACCTGAAGATCACTAAGATGTTCTCAGGGGAGGGAGAAGTGGTTGACTTCAGAGAAACCTTGTATCCCACAGGCAATGTGGAGGACTGGATGTTAGAGATTGAGAGGGTCATGAGAGAATCTCTGCGCATGATCATTAAAGAGTCTCTGAAGAATTATCAAGAGGTAAGTTCAAGAAATAAAGGTTAACCCTCTTGCTGATACATGGCCAATATATTGACCCATCATGTGTTGTGGAAGACTGCCGCATGGTCGATATATCAGCCCTATCATTTCATGCTAAAACTGCCGCAATGCTGACATTGTTCTGACATGTTTTGCACTCTTAATTTTATACTTCTTCCTACTGTCTTTCTATCCTATAGTCCATTATTCTGGTAGTCTAAAGAAAGGAAGGATGTTGGACTTGGCAGCAAAACAGTTAATCAGAGGGGAGGATCTGAGTTTGTTGCCCTCATGGAATAAGAAATTCCCAGGCAGTATTCCCATTTCAATCGAACGTAGATTTGTATAGGGTTGTCATAGTGTTAAGAGGGTTATCGCAGAGGAGAATTTCCCACATCAAAATGGCTGCAGCATGGTTTCAAAACCTGTGGAATTAGGTTGGAACTGTATTTTTCAAAAAATAAAATATGGATTACAGGAATTTTCTTCTGAGTGGATGACATGCTTTTGATCTCTACCAGTTCTAGCCTTCGTTTAATTTCAAGGCCTACATTATGTTCTTACTACTTGTTCAGATTCCCCGCACAGAATGGGTGTTGGACTGGCCAGGCCAGGTGGTCATTGCAGGCTGTCAAACCTACTGGAGTAGTGAAGTCACCTCTGAGTTGGAGAAGGGGACCCTGAAGGAACATTTCCAGGTAGGTGGACCATTCCCAATCAGTAACTGACTCAAAACATGTTCTTGTATACTTCTTGCATATGGCATAGATGAGAAAATATGACAGTCCTTAATTAAAAAAGAGAAAACCAAAAAATTCACAGAGTAGTAATATGATATGATATTTAGGATTTAGGATTTAGGTTATCATTCAAAGTCCTGACAGTTGAATATTATTGAAAGAGGTATTAAAACATGAGAAGCTGAATATTTACATAAATAACAGTCATTCATCTGTCTGCCTTTGGAATTGCACCTTTATTCAGAAGTTAAGGCAAAGTATGTTTAGTCTTCTGGAGCTTAGCTACTACTGCTTATGCACTGCAGGTATGCATTGTACGGAATGTGCAACATATCATAAAGTGTGCTTTTTTTATCTGTGAAAACACATTTTTCTACATAGTATAATGGATTATGAGATCATTTCATGATTATGGAGCTACCATATTTACAGATAGCTATTGCAAGAACTCTGAAATGATTGGAAAGAAGAAATGTATTATGAGAGATACCGGTACCAATTTTTGATTTATCGTAAGTCAATAATTTAGTTTTGTCCAAAATTGTTCACAGGTATTGCTGACACAACTAGATGACCTGCGAGGTCTTGTGCGACAGGATATTTCCAAAATTGGACGTATGACATTGTCTGCCCTCATTGTCGTGGAGGTGCATGCCCGTGATGTAGTTGCCAAGATGGTGGCTGAAGAAGTCAACAATGCCAATGACTTTGAATGGATCAGTCAGCTCAGGTAAGTCGTTTGCAGTAGACATAGTTATTTTTAATCATTTCAAAACTTGGCCTGTGGGATGATAGGCTGAATCTTCATCATGAATATTAAAAAAAGAAAATATGTCAAGAAAATCAGACTGGTCACTTCTTGAATAAATTATAGTCATAACTAGATTGATTTAGATCCAGTATTGTAATTCCAGTTGGTTTGCTATATATGGCATCATTCTTTATGAAGTGAATTGTCTGTAAAACAATTCATTTTTTATTAAAGACAAAATGTGGCAAAAAAGAATAAACTTTCTGTGGTTTGTATAATATTTCATTTTCTACTGTCTTCCTTGTGTAGATACTACTGGTTGGAAGATGATAACCTCTACCAAAGGGCAGTCAATGCTCAGTTCCCTTACGGTTATGAGTACCTGGGAAACACCGGACGGTTGGTCATTACACCACTTACTGACAGGTTAGTTGTTCAGCATGGCCCTGTATATTTACCAAAATACCATTTATTTTCAATTAATTTCTTTGCTATTGAAACATAATGATGATGTAGCGAGCCTGCTAATCACAGTACTAATAGAAAGTTCCTAGATATACAGTGAATGTCCACAAGTTCATAGTGCGAGTGTGCTTTATACATGTGTCATACATCTTAAATTGCTAGTATGAATGTGCTCGCTGTAGGTATTCAATGTACATCCTACTTAAACCCTATAAGATCTTGCACTGTCAACATTTTTTCAGCATAGATGGGAAAAACATGTAGCTGTGAAGGGGTTAAGGTTACCTTAAATGAAAATTAACACATCTTTATAGCCATATTCCAGATGAGGTATTTATGGTTTGGTTCTCCAAACACATACGAAAGCTTCAGCAAGCTTATTTTATTAGTTCTGGTAAATTTGCTGCCGACCTAATTGGGTTACAATTAATATGCACATTGATCGAAGTTCATTGGTAAGATTTCCGGCAGGGTTCCTGAATGTGACAGCTAAGCATTAACATGGCCACTTAGATACTTGTTTAATTGTAGTATGAGGAAGACAAGAGCTGAAATACTTGTTTGACTCCTGTAGTCTCGCTCTCGCAAAGGTTTGAATTCTTTTTGTGCATTGCATATATTAACCCATACCCCGCGCGCTGCCCGGTCAGTGACCTTACTTACGGAGAATCTTATCTGGTGTCACTGACCCGTGCCGCTAGACGATGACCACATACGCTGTCCATGTGGTTCGGTTTTTATTGATCGGTATGAAAACATTCGCTGCTATGCCTTATCACGCTTGATAATGAATTAACCAGCAAAATCTTAGTCTGTCAGTCTCTAACCAATGATCTGACTTATGATTCCAAGCTGACAGCTGTAGTTTTCGTGAGAACGAAGCGTGATAACAAGCCACGCCCTCCCAAGCCCTACACAAATGGTTTCATCCTGATTGACACATACTAATAAACCAATGTGGGCATTTGGGGCAAAGATTATTTCAGAGCTTGGTTCTGATTGGTTCTTAGATACAGACAACTCCAGATGGTGGTCAGCTTGTGAGAAAATGAGATAATATTGCAAATTTGTTGAGCAACAGTTTCGCATGTCGATGTTACATCTTTTGAAAGTGTGGGGAGAGCCTTTGAAAGCTTAGTCTTTGTGATTCCGGCCAGTGGTTCACTGGTTAACATGTCCATGTCACAATGCGTTTGATTTAGAAGAGATACAGTGAACAATAACACGGTGGTTACGTCTCAAAAAGGTCAGTGACCCGACGCGTGAAAATACGGCTTGCGCGTGGCGTGGTCAGCTTGACCTGGGCGACTTTTGCCGCCCGTGTGGCATGAGCGCTTGCAAGTCAATACCGACTATTGCCGCCCCGCGCAGGATGAGGGTTAAGAAATAAATTATTTAAACTTTGAATGTCAAGTCCTGGCCATTTCAGATGTTATCTGACCCTGACTGGAGCCCTTCATCTGAAATTTGGTGGTGCACCTGCTGGCCCTGCCGGGACAGGCAAGACTGAGACCACAAAGGTAAGTGAAAGCAATTCTCAATTTTTTCATGAATGTCATCCTCATTTCTGACCAAAAAATGGAAATAGTTATACCATGAGAGCAATGAAACAACATTACCAGAGGATAATAATGTTCATAAAAATATGGTAGGTGAATATTGACGAACATATGAATTATATGATAACTGTAGAATCAGGACACTGTTAGGTTGATTAAAAATATCAATATTTGTCAAGGGAGACAAGTTAAGAGTAGTATTATGATCCTTCATCAGTGCTGAGTGCTTCTTCATTGTCCTAACTGACCTTTGCTGAATTAGCATCAGTAACAATAACACTCAGCGAAAGTGTGCCATTGTGTTGTTACTTTCTGATTTTTATTAAGCTCTGAGTCATTAATGAGGCAAACTTACTTAATTCACACCTGACATATTATGTAACCCTTAGGGCATTTTTGTATGTTTCCTATCTATCGAAATGTTATGAATTTTTAGAATGTTTTAGGAAATGATATTGCTTTCTGCAGGATCTTGCCAAGGCCTTTGCCATTCAGTGTGTGGTGTTTAACTGCTCTGATCAGTTGGACTTTATGGCTATGGGAAAATTCTTCAAAGGATTGGCCAGGTATTTGCCGCACAGTTTATTTGTAATTGTAGGCTGTCAGTGACTATGTTTTGCTCTCTTCAAAGCTTCAAAGCTTGGAACATTGCTCGGAATTTATACACTTCTGTCTGTTAAAATCGGGCAAAAAGAAAAAGTTGTATGTTGCGAAATCCTGCGTGAGAAATAAAACCCAAATGACACAAAGCAAACCAAAGAGAAGGCAGAAAATGTTCGAATTTTCGGCTTTCGCCTTTATCAATGTTGGATGAACTACGAGTGGCTAATGTGGTTACTGCGTGGGTTCAATAGCAACTCCCTTAAGGATACACAGGATTAACAAACACAGGGTTCTGCTGGCAATCTTATTTATTCAAAAAGCCTAACAAAGGTATCACTACCAAACAAAAAGCATAGGAGAAAACCCTACCAAGAAAAAGAAACCCAACCAGCCATAAGCCAAAGTCTTTCTGCTACTGGCGCAACTGGACTAGGCCATGTTTTGGACGAGGCGCGCCACGGCAGGCCGCCGCCGGTCTATTGTACTGCAAGGCCCACTTGTGCTTCCTATCGTTGCGGCGTCTTTGATGGAGTCTACTGACCACTCGAACTGGCATCATCTTTATGAGCCAGCGCGGACGTCCGAGAGGGCTATTACGTAGTCCAGTGTTGGACAAGTGAAAGGCTCGGACATTGAGTCCAGCCGAACAACATAACCGGTTAGGGTCCTAACACAATCGAATTTACAGTACGGTTAAAAGGGTGCACACAAAAGTCAATTAGGTATCCCAGTAAACTGCAGAAATTACTCTAACGTCCCCTCCAGCAATAATTGAATAAATTTGACCCAGGTTGGATTTATCGGGGATAACATGCGTCTAACTCGTGGTTCACTTTAAATCCGAGATCCTCTTATTAATTATTTCAATAGGACATGTGCATCAAAGTACAACGAGATTAGTACCATTATAAAGTAGAAACTTGCTGCTAAAATTCTAACTGACTACTTATACCAGAAACCCGGTAATAGTTTTAATATAAATTTTCAAAGCTTCAGGACTAACAACATTGGACAAATTTGTGCGGGATACTTTCGTCCATTAATACGACGTATCTCCATTGATAACAAACGTTATCATGAGTACCTATTTTGTACCGATAGGGTATTGTCTACTCTCAAAAATGAATTCGGGTTCCCGTCTTTCTGTCGGTGGATAACAACGAAGGAGTGAGTTGTAAGAAACTTAAAGCCATGATATAAGAGTTGGAAGCCTGGTGGTCAACATTTCCAACTGACCAATCAAAATGCGCGCTTTTCACCGTGATGTGAATAACGGGTCCCGCGCTAGTATTACAAGGGAAATAATCCAATTAATGGTACTCGGCCAAGTGTCCCTAAACTACTATGAGTGGCCGTCCCTCACTCACGCACTAGAGTTACCATGAAAGCACATATTAAAAATAGAAAATCGTTCATCCTCTCACATCAAGAAAAAAAAAATGGATTTCTCACGCAGGATTTTGCAACATACAACTTTTTCTTTTTGCCCGATTTCAACATTGCTTATAGTCCTGCTGCGACCCCACAGTTTTTCTGTGGTTTTTATAATATTTTGTCACACTTTTGTCTGTCATAGTTGGTTGTGCATCCTTACCACGTTTCTGATGGATGCTTATTTCATTGACTACAACCGAAGTAAATGCATCCTTAAGGAGACCGTAATGTTCAAAATTATTTAGGTGCCAGTCATCATTAAGTTTTTGAATTTTAATAGAAACTTTTGTTGAGACTGAAATCGTTTGTAAAATAAATCTGTAATTTGTGATTTGAAAAAAATCAACAAAAAAAGTAAATGAATAAGTTGAGTCTCATCAAAATAATGAGTAACATGGAGTCAAAACACATGAGAGGGCACTGAGAGAAGAGGACAATATATGTACATTTCACTTTGGTGATGAATTTATTATTTGAAGGGATAATGGACTAGCAGTATAAGCACATCAGGCACCATTTCAAGCTTGAAAAATTGCTACTTGTCAGTGATGGATAAATTGTGCTATTGAATTGTATCATTCTATCAGTGCTGGTGCCTGGGCTTGCTTTGATGAGTTCAACCGTATTGACATTGAGGTGTTGTCTGTGGTGGCTCAGCAGATTACCACCATACAGAAGGCACAGGCTGACAGGGTAAGTGTCTGCATGTTTTTAGTCAACAGTTTATAATGAGAGAATCATGTTTACTCATTTCTGCATTACTCTAAAGGTCTGAGGTCTTTGTTTTAGAAGGATCACTGCTGTTAGCATTTACACATGTAGATTCTACATTTAATACATATTTATATTACATTATACTACATTATAATTCTACATTATCTGTCAGGATTACCGGTATTTATACTTTATTTCTCTAAAGGTGTTTGGTTATACAGTGTTTAAGCCCATCCTCTAGTGAAGGATGAATACATTTGTTCAGCTGTTTAGAGAGCTGTTTTCATGAATTATAAACCATGTATGCAAGTTTTGAAGTTCGTGGACCCCTGTGAATTTGATCATCATAATTCTTTAGCACTATGGCTAATTTAATTGCAACTGTGACTGCCTTATTACTTTTTCTAGAGATTATCACAAGCTTAAGATTAAAAAAAATATATTGTCATATGCACTGTTTTTGGCATTCATAGGTGGACCGTTTCATCTTTGAGGGAGTTGAGCTTGTGTTGAAAGCTTCTTGCGCTGTGTTTATTACCATGAACCCAGGTTATGCTGGCAGGACTGAGCTGCCTGACAATCTGAAAGTGAGCAGTGGATTTTATCCTGTCCCTGACCGAACTTGTTATTTTCTTTTTTCCTGAATCTTAAAAATCGAGGGGGGGGGGGGGGTTTACAGAGAACTGTACATATGTGAACTTTGCATTATGCATTATGGGAGGGTGGGGGCTTGTGGGTCGGTGGTTGCTTAGGAGCAAACATAAATGGTTTTTAATCATGGTAAAAGCATAAGGTAGTTTGTTTTTGTAAACGCTTTTTTTCGACAGGGATTATAGCATTATATAAACATGGTGTTTCTACTGAAATAATTCAATAGTCCAATCAAAAAGCTTAGAGTTCTTAGAACATCAAGGCCTCCTCCTTGTGAATATTCATCAGTTTAATGACTGTATGCTCTTACAAGTGGGGAGGGGGGTCAGGAGGGGAATGTGTGTGTATGAAACGTGCACATGAGGGTAGATGGGGGTAGAAAATTGCCAAAATCAAACATACATACTTTTAGATAGAGAAAGCCATTTGGTAAATCTTGCTTAATTCATATCTGAGCTCTCAGTATTTTGATCTTGAAATTTTTGGATTTTATGTTTCATTTATTGGTTAACTTATAAGTATTACTAATATATATTTTCAGGCCCTGTTCAGGCCAGTGGCTATGATGGTTCCTGACTATGCCTTGATTGCTGAAATTTCCCTCTTCTCCTTTGGTTTCTCCAATGCCCGAGCCTTGTCCAAAAAAATTGTCACCACTTTCAAGTTATCATCTGAACAACTCAGCTCACAGGTAAGTCATTCCTGAAAAGACATTTTTGTCACCATTTCGTTTATGGTCACTTAAGCCCTGTTTTAAATTGTGTGAGTTTACATTGCTTTTTTTGCTCCAAAATGGTAATGATATTAATTTACAGCTGAACCATTACTCTTTTTCTGTCCGCTTCCAAATTCAAGAGGTTACTGTCATATTCGGGCTAGACATACGAGTTACTGCCAATAATGGTCTAAGGGACATATTCAATAGTTCCTTGATGCTTGATGTAAATTGTCTTTCTCTCCCCTTCACCATTCATTGTTTGCGCATGCTTGGCGGAGGAATAATAAATAGTGCCGCTCACGCTGGTTCTCCAAACGTACATGCTGTGTCTGTTCCACTGTCCCAATTCTCCCTGTCACGCCTTTACCACTCGAGACGCACATCAAAATATGGTGTCAGAATCTTCATGAACTTCAGGGGAATGCAGGGTAACCGACAGTTGCTGCACAACGAACTTTTCTGAGCTAAGTTTCTTGATTGAAAACTGCTACCTCGTGTCACCATGTTCAAACCGCCGCAGCCATTTGCATTTCAAGATCCGTCTGCATGGCCTGCTTGGGTGGAAAGATTCAATCGCTTCAGGCTTGCATCGAAGTTGAGCAAAGAAGATGGCGAAATTCAGGTCAGTAGCTTACTGTACTCAATGGGAGCTGACGCTGATAAGATTTTTGCACAGTTTGAAATGAGTGATGCCGACAAGAAAGACTATGAAAAGGTCAAGAAAAAGTTCGATGAACATTTCATTCCAAAGAGAAACGTGATTCACATTAGAGCAACTTTCCACAGTAGGAACCAGAAAGAAGGAGAAACAGTTGAACAGTACGTCAATGCTTTGTATGAATTAGCAGAGCATGCTGCTTTCACAGAAAAGAAGGACACTATTAGAGATAGACTGGTCCTCGGGCTCAGAGACAAAGAGATTTCTGAAAAGCTTCAGTTAGAGAGTGCGCTGACTTTGGAGACGGCAATCACCATGTCAAGGCAGCGTGAACAAGTGAAGAAAGAAATACAGGAACAAAGAGGTGCAACGTCAGTGGATGGAGTCCGCTTCCGACCCGGTAGTCGAGGAGGGAAGGGATTATCACACGAAGGTCAAGGTGCACACGCGCATACTCCAGAGAAGTTTGCATGCAGAAAATGTGGAGCTACCCATGAAAAGAGGAAGTGTCCAGCATACCAGAAGAAATGCCACAAGTGCGGAAAGATGTCACATTTTGCAAAGATGTGCAAGTCGAAGACAAAGAAACAAGATGAAGTTACATCAGAGCCAGAGCCAGAAAGAGAGCTTGAAAGAGTGCCAGCAAAAGAACCAGAGCCAGAAAATGAGCCTGAGAAAGAGCCTGAGCCTGAAACAGAGTATTTCATAGGAAGCGTCGAGTCCAATGAACCACCATGGAGGGTGAATTTGAGTCTAGAAGGAACAAGTGTCAACTGGAAGATTGATACAGGGGCCGACGTGAACCTGATCAGCAAATCTACATGGGCAAAGCTAGGAAAGCCGAAGCTGCTTCCAACGAATCGTGTCAACCTGGTGAGTCCAGGGGGCAGAGTGAAAACTCTAGGTCACTTCACAACAAAGTTTGACAAGAAGATTGATGCTACAGTGTACGTCATTGATAACGACTCTGACAGTCTTCTTAGCCGCAGTACAGCGACAGCGCTGAACCTTGTACAGAGAGTGAATTCAGTCACTTTCGCGTCAGTGAAGTGTGAGCCCGTGAGAATAAAGATCAAAGAAGGTACACAGCCGTACAGTATCACTACAGCAAGAAGGGTGCCAATCCCGCTGCAAGAAAAGGTGAAGAAAGAGTTAGGAAGAATGAAAGAAGAAGGAATAATCGAAGAAGTCACAGAGCCGACTGAGTGGGTGTCGCCCATGGTTCCAGTTCTGAAGCCTAACGGTGACGTCAGGATCTGCGTAGACCTGAAAAAGTTGAACCAAGCAGTTCAGAGAGAAAGATACGTCATACCTACAATCGACGATATCATCCACAAGCTGAGGGGTTCCACTGTGTTCTCCAAGCTCGATGCTCAGTCAGGTTTCTGGCAACTTCCACTTCATGAGAGCACAGCCAAGCTCACTACCTTTCTTACCCCCTACGGAAGATATTTCATGAAACGCTTTCCGTTTGGAATCTCCTCTGCTCCAGAGATTTTTCAACGCGTTATGACGGAAATACTGCAGGACATTGATGGAGTCATATGCTACTTTGACGACATCGTTTGTCACTCCAGGACGCTGGAGGAGCGTGACGTGCTACTTACCAAGGTCCACCAGAGGCTTGAGGAAGTAGGCCTACGTCTGAACAAGAGCAAGTGTGAGTACAAGAAGAGGGAGATTACCTTTCTTGGCCACGTCATCAGTGAGCAGGGCGTTCATCCAGATCCGTCCAAGATTGATGCGATCAAGAGTCTGTCACAGCCAGAAGACGTCGCAGAACTCAGAAGATACTTGGGCATGGTCAACTATCTTGGAAGGTACTTACCACACCTGTCCTCAGTCCTGAAACCGCTGAACGCGCTCTTGTCCAATGATGCAGCATGGACATGGGGTCCAGAGCAGTCAGAAACCTTTTTGAAGGTGAAGGAGATGCTTACCACTGCGCCTACCTTAGCGTACTTCGACCCAAAGAAGCTGACGACAGTCTCAGCCGATGCGTCGAGCTACGGTCTTGGAGGAGTTCTTCTCCAGGAGCATGAAGATGGATTGCGTGCAGTCGTATTCTGCTCGAGAACACTGACCAAAACAGAGACACACTGGGCACAGATCGAGAAAGAAATCCTTGCGTCAGTGTGGGCTTGCGAGAGATTCGAGAGATATTTGGTTGGGCTAGACAGCTTCACGCTTCAAACCGACCATAAGCCACTCATTCCGCTCATCAACACCAAAGACTTATCAGACACACCACTGAGATGCCAAAGGATGCTGATGAGGCTGATGAGGTTCAGGCCACAAGCAGTGTACGTCCAAGGGAAAGACATGGTGATAGCAGACACCCTGTCAAGAAGTCCTTTGAAGCCAGAAAAAGGAAAAACAGCACTACAAGATGACGTAGAAGTTTACGTGCATGAAGTTACAAGTGCATGGCCAGTTTCAGATGCCAAGCTGAACCAGATGCGTGAGGAGACCCAGAAAGACGTCAACCTCAAAACAGCGCTAGACTACACCATCAGGGGATGGCCAGTCTACAAAGAAGATGTCAAATTGGCAGCTCGAGATCTGTTTGCAGTTCGTGGAGACCTCAGTACCCATGAAGGACTGTTGATCTATGGCGATCGCATCGTCGTACCAGTCTCCATGCGAGCAGAAGTGTTGGAACGTATCCATGATGGCCATATGGGAATCACCAAGTGCCGTGAACGAGCAAAAACATCAGTGTGGTGGCCACACATAAGCCAAGACATCAAGAACAGAGTCGCAGCTTGTAAGCATTGTCAAGAGAAGAAACCATCACAAGCGAGTGAGCCATTGCTTCCGTCGAAGATGCCAGAACGACCCTTTCAGAGGCTCGCTGTCTACATTTGCGAGATCAAAGGCCAGAACTACCTCGTCTCAGTCGATTACTACAGTCGCTACATAGACATAGCTCAACTCAGCAAGATGACCTCCATAGCAGTCATCAACAAGCAAGGTGAAGATAATCTTCTCGCAACCTGGAATTGCGGAGACAGTCGTTTCCGACAACGGAACAGTTTTCTTCAGCAGAATTCAAGAGATTTGCTCAAGAATGGAACTTTTGCCATGTCACCAGTTCACCTCATTATCCACAGTCAAACGGTGAGGCAGAACGTGCCGTGAAGACAGCAAAGGAGATCCTAGGACAAAAAGACTATCTCCTTGCTTTGCTGACTTACCGAGCTACTCCACTCCCTACCCTCGGAGTAAGCCCGGCAGAGCTAGCGTTCGGAAGGAGGCTACGCACAACCCTACCCGTCCTTCCCAGTCCCTTGTCCCATGTAAAGTGGAACATGACAAAGTACTGTGAGAGGATGAACGACTTTCTATTTTTAATGTGCTTTCATGGTAACGCTAGTGCGTGAGTGAGGGACGGCCACTCAAGGTAGTTTATGGACACTTGGCCGAGTACCATTAATTGGATTGTTTCCCTTGTGATACTAGCGCGGGACCCGTTATTCACATCACGGTGAAAAGCGCGTATTTTGATTGGTCAGTTGGAAATGTTGACCACCAGGCTTCCAACTCTTATATCATGGCTTTAAGTTCTTACAACTCGCTCCTTCGTTGTTATCCACCGACAGAAAGACGGGAACCCGAATTCATTGTTGAGAGTAGGCAATACCCTATCGGTACAAAATAGGTACTCATGATAACGTTTGTTATCAATGGAGATACGTCGTATTAATGGACGAAAGTATCCCGCACAAATTTGTCCAATGTTGTTAGTCCTGACACTTTGAAAATTTATATTAAAACTATTACCGGGTTTCTGGTATAAGTAGTCAGTTAGAATTTTAGCAGCAAGTTTCTACTTTATAATGGTACTAATTTCGTTGTACTTTGATGCACATGTCCTATTGAAATAATTAATAAGAGGATCTCGGATTTAAAGTAAACCACGAGTTAGACGCATGTTATCCCCGATAAATCCAACCTGGGTCAAATTTATTCAATTATTGCTGGAGGGGTCGTTAGAGTAATTTCTACAGTTTACTGGGATATCTAATTGACTTTTGTGCGCACCCTTTTAACCGCTCTGTGGATTCGATTGTGTTAGGACCCTAACCAGTTTTATTGTCGGGCTGGACTCCATGCCCAAACATTTCACTTGTCCAAAACTGGACTACGTACTAGCTCCCTCCTACGTCCGCGTGAGCTCATAAATAAGATGCCAGTTCGAGTGGTCAGTACACTCCATCAAAAACGCAGAGACAAGAGCCGACCGCACAGTGAACCCAGACCAGCAACCCGGGCCCGTAGAAGTTCAGAGGCTTGCTGACGCTTGCCATCGCCACCCCGCCCCATAAGGCATGAAGCGGTAGCACAGGACCCGGAGAGAATTTGGCTTATGGCTGGTTGGGCTTTTTTTTGCTTGGTAGGGTTCTCCTATGCCTTTTTGTTTGGTAGTGATACCTTTGTTAGGCTTTTTGAATAAATAAGATTGCCAGCAGAACCCTGTGTTTGTTAATCCTGTGTATCCTTAAGGGAGTTACTATTGAACCCACGCAGTAACCACACTAGCCACTCGTAGTTCATCCAACAGTACGCCAGAGTGACGAAAAGTCAAAGCAGTCACAAAAGCAGTACTTTGACCAAAGAGCACGGAGCTTGCCAGAGCTTAAACCCGGTGACCTCGTCCTCATGAAGGGGGATGGAGAGAAAGGCTGGAAGAAGCCAGGCGAAGTCCTTGAAAAGTGTGCTCCAAGATCCTACCTCGTTCAGACACCTGAGGGGTAGGCTGAGGCGTAACCGCAAGCATATAAGGTTACGTACGTCGTCCGAGCAGATCACCGTAGACAACCCGAAGATGTCGATGCAGATCAACGGGGACAATCCGAAGATGTCGATGCAGATCAACGAAGACGACCCGAAGATGTCCGTACAACCTACAGGCAGTGAAACGTCGCAGCCGGTGCAACCGCTTCAGCAGCAGGGGCAGTCACCGCCAGAGCAGCCGCCGACGCAGTCGCCACAGCCATATGTAACCAGGTCTGGTCGCCAGGTCAACAAACCAGCCCGGTACCAGTAAAGTTACATACCATAATCATAAGTAACCAAGGATGGCTTGGTGAGTGACTTTTGATTTATTCAGTGACGCTATGCAGGAAGTCACATCGTCGTTTCGAAGTGAAAACAGATACTGTGTGCTGAAGCATAAAAGTCAGAGGACGCTCTGCTGGATTAATTTGGTTTATTGGTGGTTCAAGTTGAAAAGAGTTATTTGTTGTGTCTTTATCCTAGAAGGGGAGATGTCGTATTCGGGCTAGACATACGAGTTACTGCCAATAATGGTCTAAGGGACATATTCGATAGTTCCTTGATGCTTGATGTAAATTGTCTTTCTCTCCCCTTCACCATTCATTGTTTGCGCATGCTTGGCGGAGGAATAATAAATAGTGCCGCTCACGCTGGTTCTCCAAACGTACATGCTGTGTCTGTTCCACTGTCCCAATTCTCCCTGTCACGCCTTTACCACTCGAGACGCACATCAAAATAGTTACTTTGTCTTGATGCATTTCAAAGTTAACTGTTTTCATTCCTCTTGAAATAAAAGTGTGAAGAAAGATTTTAAGCAATGTATATGGATTAAACTGACTTGACCAGAAAGCATCCTGGGAGTTCACCAGATCTCAGATTTTGGTGCACAATGAAATGCATATCCATATTGTAGCATTCCATTTCCACTCGTATTTATGTACAATAAGTTAAAAAAAGAAACAAAGAAGAAAAAGACACCCATAATTGCCTGTCGTGGTATGCCTGTGACAGAAATGTGCTTCTGAGGTGCCAATTACATCACTGTTCCCTAATAGGCCCGTTGCGCATATCGGCCATCTTTGTTCTAAGGACCGACGCATCACCATGGTGACTGTAGCATTGATTTTGATTCATTAGCTGATTTGCACTGCGAGCACTTGAGGTGTCACGAACCAACCGGCGACAAGCTAAAAGTAGTTTACTACATGCACATAGGAGACGTCTGGTCAATTCTTTCACTACCTTTCCCTTGTTTACATGGATGGTAGGGAATCTGACCAGCTTGGATCCATCCTTCCCACCCCTGTCATATCAGTCAGCTGCACTGCAACCAGCAGGCATTTTAACCTCTTAGACATATCTCGAAGTTACACTCATCAGCTGATCCACCAGCCATCTTGGGTGTTGGAAGAACAAAACAAAAACACTCTGTGATGTGATTCGCAATGGGCCTATACTATAGTGATCAGTTTTGACAACTTCTCAGGAGAAGCAAAAACAGTTTTATTTTAGCACAATTGGTCTAATATTTGAAGGCTATTCAATTCTTTTTCAGCCTAGGAATCTATAACCAAGATCATTCGATGCAGCTTTGAATGAATGCAGTTAAATATGTATGAAAAGCGATTTTTGGAATTTTTGAGTTCCTACAGTCTGAGGGAACGGTCACAATTTATTAACTGGCTTAATTGCTAGATCAGAGCTTCTTGTTTGCATAAATCTTTAAATTTAAAAAGGCAATTACGGTGGGTTTACAGAGGACTTCTGAAGTGGTATCATCAGCGACCATGGAATAAAGACTTTTATGGCAATTTGTCATTTCTGACAGGACCATTACGATTTTGGTATGAGAGCTGTCAAGTCTGTCATCTCAGCTGCTGGTAATCTCAAGAGGATGTACCCGGATATGGAAGAGGTAGGATGCTTTGCTGTGTATCTCGTCTGATTCTGTTCTATTTCAAACTTGAAATAGAGAGAGATCAGAAAATGATAATGGAAACAAGCAGTTATGTGGAAAAAAAAAATAGTTCACTGCGTATTTATGAGGTAAGAATCGGAAAATGGTTGTACAGTTAAGATAATGGGCTATTTGCCGACAAGTGGCTAGTGAATCCTGTTGGAAGGGTCGTCTTGTCCTTCTTCATTATATATTTGTCATTTTCCTGACTGGTATACCAGTATTGTATTACTAATGTAATTATTTTTTGTAGAGATTTCATCAAGAATGGAAAATTGGCTCTATATTTTTAAAAGCATCCATCAGGATGTATTGCTAGGCCTTGTCATGAAATCAGAGCAGTGGCTACTGTTTATATTAACACCTTATCAAACTGTCAGTTGCTTTGCAGAATGAAAGTTTGTTCAGAAAAACAAAACTTCCAAGAAGTTTAAGAAATATGGTATATCAGCGTGGGTCTCTGTCATCTTTTCCATTAAATTTTTAATGAGAGAGAAAAGAACCTGTGAATATTTTTCTGCTCTTTCCTTTTCAGGAACTAATTGCTCTCAGAGCCATCAGAGATGTCAATGTGCCCAAGTTCCTGGTGGATGATCTCAAACTATTCAGTGGCATTGTGTCTGATCTATTCCCCAACATCAAGTATGTGTTAAGATGTCTTGTTCAAGATGTTACATATGTTGATGTTTATGAGGCACTGAATAGTTCTTTTTAATTTACACAAGGTTTAACAGAAGAGAAATTTATTCTTGTCATATTTATCATATCTCACACTCACAGTTCTTTGAGTATGCTTGAATACTTTTCGCGGTGTCTCAACATAGTTACAGGCTTTCAGAATTTGAAACTCGGTCAAAGATAATGTAGTGAAATTGCATGGAAAGTCTACTATTGTTTAAACAGCTTTAAACAGATAAAGAGAAGTGAAGTATTGCAATGTCAACAGCTAATCACAATGACACTTGATAATATATTCTCAAAGGGAAGTTTTTATAAAAAATGATTTTTAGATAAAATACTGAAAAAAGAAAGAACCATGACAACAGTTCTTTCAGTCATTGTAATTATTTGGGTATTTATGGATTTTCAGAGAAGAAGCAATTGACTATGGTGAACTTGAGACATCATTGAGGAAGAACTGTATAAAGAATGGGCTCAAGGATGTGGATGGTAAGTCAGTTTATTGTGATACCGTTGTAATTTCAGCTGGCAAGCTCATGTCTGCTTCATCTCTTCCTATAGGAATAAAATCATTTATTAAATAGTCCATGGCAGTGACAAAGCACAGGACAGAAGCCTTTAAGAAACATTATTAGGGTGATAATTTCCTATTTTTCAGTTAGGCCCACATGATTAAAATCAAGTTCTTAAACTGGAATGCATAAACATTCTGTTGCTTGGATTATCTGGAACAGCAGAAATTCAGTTTGCTGTATACTGAACAGCACACTCTCACTATCAATTTCAGGACGTACTGTGTCCGCCCTTATCGCACTGACACTATCAATTTTAGGATGTATGGTGAAGGTCCATAGCACAGTGAAGTGGTTTAGCAAAGTCATGTATTCCACTGTCATTGTGAACAAAATAAATGAATGAAATATTAGTGTAATTTGTGACTGCACATAGTAATTTTTGTTCATTACTAATTTGTTTGATTGAATTTTTTTTTTTTGGTATATCATTATTTATTGCAGCTTCTCAGGATAAATAATATTATATTCCACCATTCTCATTTCATTCAAGGTTTCATCAACAAGTGTATTCAGCTGTTTGAAACAACTGTTGTCAGACATGGTCTCATGTTGGTTGGACCTACTTGCTCTGGCAAGACAAAGGTGACTGTCATTAGCAATGATGGAATTTTTTTTTTTTTTCCATATGAAAATGGCTGCTGGTGGATTCGTACATTACAAGGGAAATATAGGAACACAGAAATTTGTAGTTCAGAATTATATATAAGTATAAATTCTGTTAATGTAGTTGGTGGAACTTTCTGCCAATGAAATTTGCACATTTTGTTGATTTTTACTGTTTCTTTGTTTTTTACTTGAACCTGTCACACAGAACTGATTCCAGAAGATGGAAGAGATTGTCTGATGATAATAAACTCAACTTTTTTCATCTGTTACTTATTTCTCTTACTGTTTCAGAGTAGAATTTTGTTGTAAGAACAAAACATTTAGTTTTCAGTATTGTTTTGTTGGCTATAACAAGTCGGTAAACCAGCTTGACTCGACATTCACAAATTATACCTTATACTTTCATCATCATATAAAAGAGTTAATATTTGGGTTTTCCTGTGCATCTGTAGTGTTATGAGATGTTGCAAAAAGCTCAGACCAGCTTGAAGGGTCAGCCGTCTCCAGCTATGACAGATTTTCAGGCTACACATGCCTATGTCCTCAACCCTAAGTCTATCACGATGGGACAGTTGTATGGAGAATTTGATCTGCTCACCCATGAGTGGTAGGTTAATAAAAAGAAAAATGAAGTGTCAAAACTCAAAAAACCCTTTGTGCAAAGCTCATATGTTTGAAAATGATAAAGTTATTTGCACTGGTCACTTAAATTTAGTTGGGCTATTTTTTTAACTTTCATGTCTACAGTTTTCCAGCATTTTGAAGTTGAAGGTAGTATTTTTGATACGGACTATCTGAAGGGCCACATATCGCTAATTAGGTCAAATCACGACTTAATGCTTTTTGATGTTTAACTCCCCAAATCAGAGCAATATATTTCCTCTGTCGTTGAATGCATCTTACTGTAATGGAACTAGAGGATGAACATTTAAGCACCTAAAACTTTGTGACCGCGCTACCAAAAATATGAAACTTTGCTTTCTGCTTCATATTTTGATGATAGATTACGTGGACACATCCATTTTTGACAAATTTCAGTCTTTTAAATTATTCATTTACAATCGTTTTGAGCCACAAAAAAAAAACAAGACACATTTTCATGGAGTAGAATGGAAAAGTGTAATTGGAAGTTTCCTTCTACGCCTTTCTTTTCATATTGCTGGAGGAAAATCAACTTTATTGACTTTATATTATGTTATCTTTGTTCCAAGCCTATCTATGACCCTATGGATTTTCTTTTTTTAAAAATATATCATTGTCACGAGTGGAGTGAGCGGGATTCAAGGATTACGGGGGCATGGAAGTGTAGGATTGACTCACGGGATAGTGAGGCTGCTCACCTATATTGACTTCTGTTAGTTAACGTTGAAGCGTGCATGTTGTGAGTGAAGTTGAGGCGTAGTAGAGGCAAAATCTGAATAGTCAGATCACTGCAAGTTAAGAGGTCCCAGGGGACAGACGTGAGATCAGAGCAGTCGGGAGATTGTTGTGTGTTTTCCAGTGATGACTGGTAGGTTGAACTGTGATTGATAATTATGATGATTGATGTACTAGATTCTCCTATGACCATGATGTAAATAAGTTATATGTGAGGACTGTGAAAGTCATTGATTACTGTGTATAGAGATGTGCGCAATGAGCGATAGATGTAAGTTAGGATCATGGATTCGTAGCGAGTCTGACTACGGTGTGACACGGTGGAGGTGTGTTACCGTAAGATGTGTGGTGAGTGAAATGTGGACTATGGTGTGTACGCTTGATAGTTCGTAATGAGTGGTGAAGTGGATAGTAATTGTATGGTGTTATAGAAATGTAATGTTATTCTTGTAGGTGCCGGGGTCGGGCAGAGAAGCCACCCGCGGTGAGCGGACTTGTGCCGGGGTTGGGAAGAAGGCTACCCACAGGCCGCCTGAGTGAAGCTGTCGCGCAGGACAGCGGGAGCACATGAGTCGTGGCAGTCTGGCCACAGACAGGGACGTTGTTATTGTCCTTATTGCTATTACGATGTTAATTTGCTATTACGATGTTAATGTGCCATTGAGAATATAATGTGCTATTGAAATAGTAATGTGCTGTTAAGACCTCGAGGGGAGATTGAGATACGGAGATTAGGTTGAGCAGGCGCCAATAAGAGAGGCCAGCAAGTAATATATATTATATAGATGTGAGGCTGAGGCCAGAGCATATTTTAGAAAGTATTATCGGGTTGTGGACCCGTAGAGGAATGAATGTCGGGAGTGCTGACCATTGTATGGTATTTGAATTGAATAATGTAATGCACGTATCTCTTTATCTTTATGTTTAATAAATGTGTGAGTCTGATGGGTTGTTCTGTTAAGTGTTATACGTGTTCGTTCGTGATTGTTGTCCTGTTATAATTATTACATCTCCCAGTCTGGGATTTGTGACAATCATCACAGTCATTTTTCTATATCTATATCTATATAATTGCCCAAGTATATAATAATCTATATAATTGCCCAAGTCATGTTTTAATGCTTTTCAAAAATCAAAGGAAACTGTTTACTTCGAATAGAGAGGTAGCTGTTGTTAGGGGAATGTAGAATTTTAGAAAGCTATAGCTGGACAGCAAACACAACTCAATAATCTCTCCATCTGGATTTGTAATTACACTTTGCTCCCCTAACAACAGTCCAGTATGGTGATTTAGGTGGGTGTGGGTTTTTGTTTAAAAACTCATAAGTCAACAAAACAAAACAATGTAACAGTTGAACGGTACAATGTGATTGTCTGATTATGGTGAGCATTTCATCTAAAAACACCAAAAAAATTACTTAGGCAATTATGGAATGACCATGATGATATGAAACATTTTTGTTGTTCATTTCCTATAAATGGCTGTGATAATTCCCCTCTCAGGACTGATGGTATTCTGTCCACACTGATCCGTGTGGGTGCAGCTGCAGTGGATGAAGACAAAAGGTGGTTTGTGTTTGATGGCCCTGTGGATGCTGTGTGGATTGAGAACATGAACACAGTACTGGATGATAACAAGAAGCTTTGTCTGAGCAGTGGAGAGATCATTAAACTGACAGAGGTAAAATATCTTTCCTTTTGCAGAATACTCTGAAAACCACACAGATATTATTTAGTTGTTTACAAATCATTTCCAAATTATTGTTGATAACATTCTTAAATATGCTGAATATCTGTCGCCACCAAATGTATTTGTAAGGCCCCTCCCCCCATTTCTTTGTAACAATTTTGAACTTGTCTTGTCTTCCTTGTCAGGCCTTGTCCGTCCAGTGCTGGAAGTAGCCCGCCACCAGTGATTTCCATTCTTCTCTTTTGTTTGTTCATTGTGCCCATGCCTGCCCACGTGTCTGCACAATATCATTTCTCCATCGTCTCTTGGGGCATCTTCTTGTTCTTTTTCCATTTCCATGTGTCCAGTCAGTGCGACGAACAATTTTGAACTGCTAAGTCTCAAAAATTATAAACATAGGTTAAGAATCCTTCCCATCATAATTATTAGATGTTTAAAATTGTGTAAGGATTTGCCTCACAGATATAGGGCTTTTATTTTGATAAAATATACTGATTGAGCTGATTTGACCAGAACAGTTTCAGAATAATTTATGAGCATGTAGGTGCAATAATTTTATTATCAGTTATTTATAACGGGATGATTAGTGACATTGACGGATTAAATAAAATAAACTGTATTAAATCCTTTATGACAATTGTGTGATAGCTGCTGAGATGTTTTCAAACATTGTCTTTTTTTCAGTCAATGACCATGATGTTTGAGGTAGCAGATCTTGCAGTGGCCTCCCCTGCCACTGTCAGTCGCTGTGGCATGGTCTACTTGGAGCCCACTTATATTGGTTTGGAACCTTTTGTTGAATGTTGGCTGAAGAAAGTTCCAGAGAATATCTGGCAATACAAGGAGAAGTTTGAAGAACTTTTCAACCACTTCATGCAGGTAAAAACCCTAGGGCTTTGACATATGAGAATCTTAGGCAGGTCAATCTCATTGTCCTATAATCTGTAGGTGGTTAACCCCCAGGGGCAGAAAGTACCATATACAAAATATGTTTCATTTTTAACACAGATCAGTACTGTGCAAGGCCATGCATTTTATTTGATGTCACTTTCTTTGCATGGACGATATACAAGAACTGCATGATACTGAAACTGTAGCTAAAGTTCACAAATTTCACAAATCCGTCTTTCTGAAACCTAGAGGGTTAAGTGGCTTTGAGTTTCTGATGGCCAGAGTTCCAATTTTAACCTGAATAGATGAGCCTTAAAATAGTGGTCTTCAGGTGAAGGAAACAGAGGTTTCTGCTTTTTACTTGTGTTGACAAAAGATTTTTGTTAAGAGTAAATGTAAAATAGCTATTAAAAAATTGGCGGAGTGTAAAGGGGGCATTCAACTTGATTAACAGAATTTCAAATATCAAATTATTTAAAGAGAGGAAAGATGCTACTCTGTAGTTTGTTTTGAATACTTGCAAACATTTCTTAGTTCCCATTATTGAATAAGATCACCACAAAAGAATATTTCTACTGTTTATTAGACAATGTCCCTTGTCATCATCTGTATTTTTTCATTGTTGGTTTTCAGCCTGCAATCAAATTTTTGCGCAGTGAGTTAAAAGAAATTGTGCCAACTGTAGATGGAGCTCTTGTCTTCTCATTCCTCAAGCTCTTGGAATGCTTTTTTGAACCCTTCATGCCAAAAGAGGTATGTTGATCTTGTTTTCAGTTGTAATATAGTCCTCATATGTTGTGCAGTGGAAGTTACCTAATGGCCCACACCCAATACAGGGTAGGCTTCACTGGATTACAAACAGTGTATTATTGCTAACCAACCACATTTTCAGGTAACATTTAACATAACAGGGTACAGACAAAAATTGCTATTGAATCAATAATTACATAAGTTTAAAGACAAGATTTACTTTTTGTTTTGTTGGTGAGTATGAGTCAGTATGACCAGTGCTTGTATTTCCATTGCCCATGAGGTCAAGATTTTCCGAGTTGTCCATGTATTGTCATTAGAATTCATTACCTTCCAATTTCACGCAATACAGCCAATGTAACCATCAGCTGTAAATTCACCCTGTAAGCTGATATGGAATAGAAACAACAGAATACATCCAGCTTATCAGTGTTTTGTCAAAATGTTGGGAATTCCCTGGCAAACGATAGGACATTTTTACAATTCATAGTGATGTGTTCATTTGCATCGTGTTTTTCTCTCAGTGAAGTGCTTACTTTGTTAGCTGATTGATGTTAGAGTGTGATCTTGTGACCCTCCTTTCACTACTACTTGTATTTCTGGACTGATATCTCTGTCTCTTGATTACCGGTACTTTTTTTTTTCTGTCAAATAATCTCTGGTAAAATTCCATGAAAACCTCATTAAAATACAAGATCATCATGACTACTTTTTAGAAGGGGGAACCTTAATGCAGTAAGATTGCTAGTCTCACAAAAAATGGAAACTAAAGGCAAAATTTTAATGTTGCTCTCTAAAGATATTAGTATTCATGGACCTTAAAAGGCTCATGGAATAATTTGCTCCATATGGATTGGAAAATTTTCATGGAATTGCATTTTGCTTGTGCAGTGTGAAAAGAATCTGTTCATTTCTAGGAAAGGCATCAAATTATGGACAGATTCTTCTAGTGATGTGTGGAAGGTAGACAAAATTAATAATGTCAAGTTTGTTGTTTATGTAGAAAATAAATTATGGCAAATGCACAGGTTGTCATAACAGTGAGCAGGAATTATATTCATTTCCATGAACTGTTCACCATAAAACTCAAAATGAAATTTAATTAGATTTCTGTCATCAAAGTACGATTTTATTTGATTTTTTCTTGTTTTTCTTGTTTTTTTGTGTGAAGAGTACAATTTAGCAACAAACAAAAAAATCAAAAGGAATCATGAAGAACACCTGCATACTGGTAGAATAATGATCTGTGGCCTTTAATTGGCCATGATGCAGCATGCCCAGTAACAGATAAAAATTATATGCATACAATCTGCACCATGGAAATGTTGCAATCAAGAGGCATTTCCATTATACTGGATCAGAAAATAAAGAATATATCTAGGATTATTTTTACAGTTATATGGGTGAAACTCACATGTTTCCAAAAAAAATTTGCTGTCATAAATCTGGATTACCTAAAGTGACATTTATGTGATCCAGAATATCCAAATAATATTAATGTTTGATTTCCAGTTGAATGACTGGGAACATCTGTGTGTTCTGTTTTTGAGATTTACCCTTAAATGATTCAGTGTGTGCAACTAATTACTGGCATCTCACCATACATTTACCCTGTGCTTTGTGGCACATCATCATTGAAGCGCCACTTAATTTGAACGCCATGATAACCATTTGCTTCCTTACTGGATTGTTTAGAATCCTCTAGGACATCGTAGAGTGGTAAGTGGTTCTTGATGTAGAGGTCCCCAAGTCTGTAGTGCTTCTGAAAATAAATCTGCTTTATCTTTAAGAGCTGTTTATTTATTATTCTTTTTTCCCATTCATTCCTTTCATTTATTTTGCAGTATAGGTATTATTCATTCATTTATTCATTCATTTGTTCATTCATTCATTTATTCATATGAGTATTCATTCATTAATTCATTCATTCGTCCGTTTGTTCATTCATTCATTCAACCATTTGTACATTCTTTCAAAAATTGTTTGTTCATTCGTTCATTCATGCATTCATTCATTCATTCATTCATTCATTCATTCATTCATTCATTCATTCATTCATTCATTCATTCATTCATTCATTCATTCATTCATTCATTCATTCATTCATTTCTTAAAGATGCTTCTGTAGTTGCTAATTTAAACAAATCACTTATGTTACTTAATTTTAGAAGACTTCATATTTATTTCATTTCATTCTTTTCGTGGGTTAGAAATTACTATTGCTTTTATTTTACAAAAGGTATTTTCGCCTCTGATAAATCATTAACTCTCATATATGATCATTATTAATATATCCCAGTCTCTGCCCAGCAGTGTCTTTTACTTTAATTTCTCAGCGCCATGACGATATCTCTGATAAATTCTTTTTTTTTTATCTATGATGCTGCTAGAACAAGGTATCACATTGCATAAATTCTCTGTTTCTGCCATGGATATGACTGTGATGATAAGGTTCATCATTATTAATTAATAACAGGACATTTCAAAATTGTCATCTACCTCAGCTATGCAGTACTATTATGTAGGGTCGATTTTAGTGTCGCTTGTTAACATGTTAAAATGCTGTTGATGCGCCAATGCTGAGATTTTATGATAAAGTCTCAATAGTGGAGTTTGTAGATTTTATTAACCTGAAACCTTGAATGTATTAAAATTCTACCAGTAATTGTTTGATATGCAATAATAATAATAATGAAGATAATTTATGTAGCGTCCAGTCCAAAAAACTGTTCTGTATGCTTTACAGTAAGTCTTGTTCTCTCCACCTGCAACTCACCCTGTCTCTCTCTTCCTCTCTTTCTCCTGCACAATCGATTGCATACACTTTTATGCTAAGCATACAAACACACACACCTAACATAAGGACATAGGAATAGATAAGGCAGAAATTAAACAATGAAGCAGCAAAAATGAAATGAATTGAGAAAGTAAATGGATTTTATAATAATTACAATAATAATTTCTTCTCTGTTCATGAAAATATTGTAAGCAACTGCTGCATTCCAACAATATCTCTGCAACCTTTCTCCCCAGGAATGACATTGTCATTGTTTTTATGGTGGAGGTTTACTTCATTAATGTATTATGTATATAATGTCAGATGTTTGATTCCCGTGCTGTATACTCTAATGTGGGGATATTTGATTTTCTCACGATTTTTGTAATAATGAATTCGAGTTGAAAAGGAGCAAAATCATAAACAAATCCACTGTACAATTAAAACTGAAACTGTGAAACAGAAGTGTGTTCGACTATATGATTTCAGCATCTTTGAAGGCTCTTATAATGAAGATTGCTTGTATCATACCGACAGGCACACAGAATTTTCTGTTTTCAGCAGAAGATATCTTAATCATAATTATTTGCCGCACTTTATCAGTGGCAGTCTTGTCACTTGTCACAACAGATCATTTGAGGAGTGTATACACTTAGAATGATAAAAATATTCTTGGTCCCCTAAGAGTAACACACAAATTTAATGAAGTACATCACCAAAGACAGTGGAAAGTTTATAATAATTGAAAGAAAGAAAACGTTTTTTCTCTCAAATGTAATATTTATTGACATTTATCCTTCCATAGCACACCTCAGACCATCTTCAGTAAGGCACAGTTTTGCTGCAGCTAAAATATTATCACAATTAAACTTTTTTTGCTCCTCAAATCACATATTGAATAATTTTATAATATTCACTTTCTCTTTACTCATTCACTTTTACAATCCATTGAGCAGTCACTGATCAATATTCAGTACAAAAATATCACTCTTTATATCATCACTTCCAAATGATTTTTTAATTTCCTTTGAAGTTTTTATAACCCTAGCAGTTTTGCTTTGCGTTTTTACATTGAAACGCATTTTCATATTGTTTAAATTTGATTCTTTTTTTCACTTCATTCTAGAAAATTAATACTTATTATTTTGTACAGAGATTGATATATTTTAAATACAATATTTAGCATAATGTAGAGCTAGGTCTCTTAATCATTTCTCTATGACAGGCTAGATAATTAGTTCCAGTTGTCTTAAAATTTCATGAATATAGTTGAGTGAAAATGATATGTCGCATGATTTTAAGAACAAAAAATTATGTAATGAAGAGCGGAACTCTCAAAAATTGATTTTTATCTGCTATGTTGCACCCAAATATTGTAATAGCCACGTGTCATGAAGTAATATGCCAGTTGAATATTTTGTCAATCTGCATTTGCTTCTTAGCTTGAATCTCATGCTTCTTATACTGTTGGTCAGCACATACATACTTCAGTGACATGACACAATAACATTATATTGCAGGTGTTACACCAGCATAATTCTTATTGTACTTCATAGCTGCTTTCATTGTATGTACTTATTTACATAACTGTTCAATTGTACGATACCCAGGGTGAGCAACCTATTCCTGAAGAGCGTCTTGCCAGAGTTGTGGAACTGATTGAGCCCTGGTTTATTTTTGCCTTGGTGTGGTCTATTGGTGCCACTTGTAATGCTGACAGCCGCAAGAAATTCTCAACATGGCTCAGAACCAAGATGAAGGAGGCCAATGTAAGTACCGCAGAGTGAACTTACAGGTAAACCACATGACTGAACATAAGTTGCAGCAAACATTCTTATTCCATGATAATAATTATGGTCTTTAGTAGGTGTTGTTTTTATGTTAGTATTTTCTGGCAGCATCAACTTCAGGTACATTTTACAGTTATATTATGTTACTGTCTAAAGGGCAGGTTAAAAAAGATTTTACCACTTTTCATAGATAACTTGTACAGGCTGAAGGGTTCAAGCTCAAAATGACCTCTGGATCAAAATAATGACAGTGGATAGATCATTTGTACACTGGCAATTCCTTCTACATATTCAGTGAATTTTATTGAACAAGGGAGCATGGAAGAAATGGGATTGAAGAGAAAAATCTCTTATTCTAAAGGTCTATTTTAACTAAACTGAACGTTGAATATTGGGTTGTTTAACTTATGGAAATGTGTCGATTGCATTCAAGTTTTCCCCCCGACCATGTCCTTCATGCATAAAGATGATGTTTCCAGAAGCAAAATATTTTAAGGCCATTATATGTTTAGAACATTGGAATTTATTCACAGTTATCAAGATTAAATTTTATTTATCAGCAATTGACTTAGAAAAGACATGCACTGTCTTTCATATATTTATTGGCAGATGAGCTTAAGGTTTTCAGAAGAAACATAATTGATCTGCTATTAGAACCTCATTAACCCTTTGAGACCGTAGCACTGGTATACCAGTGGGAACCAAAGGCAGCTATATGTTGTACCGCCGGTAAAACGGTGTGGAGATGCGCTTTGTTTTATGGACTGCGGAAAGGCAGTTACGCGGAAAATGATTAGGACTATCCAATCAGTGATTTAGAAAGTGAGCCAGAAGATGATGAGTTGGACACAAAATAAAAATTATTTGTCATGTATTTCTTATCATGACCTTTTTATCAACCAATCCCTGGTTCTCCACACAAACACTCAGGAGCTCAGGTATAGGGTCAAATTAGGGCCAGGAGATCAGGGCTCAAAGGGTTAAAACTAGCCTCACAGCAAAGAGTATAGATGTAGAGAGAGATCTCACTTCCGCCAAATCGCGATACTAGGTCGCTGGAGTAAACAAGAAATCGAAGAATTGAAAAAGACCGCTTTCACCAAAGATAGTGTGCATACCTGTTTAATATAGTTTGTTCACTTTTTTGGGCTGACTAAAACTATTCAGAGCCGTTTGTAAGTTCTTACACCCCGTGGAAATGCACAAACGGATATTGTTTACCGCAACGACCTACTTTCCGCTCCATGCTAACAGTGGTTTCGCGGAATCTCCCTCGTCGCGCAGTGCAAATCAACCAAAAGTGAAACCTTATACATCTATACTCTCTGGCTACAGGCTTCTATGTGAAATACTGCATCCTCCAACAAGGGCCGCAAGCTTTTGAGGATAGTTTTAACAAATTTCCAACGGCTGACCAATGATGTGGAAGTCTGTCAAGTGTAAGCCATGAAATTTATCTGCAATAGAGTTGTCTCTTTCTTATAAACCTCCGTGCAATATTGTGTATGTATTTTGTGATTAGATAAGCCTGATGTTCCCTGAAGAAGGGCTTGTGTTTGACTACATGTTGGATGATGCAGGAATCTGCAGCACTGCAGCCTCAAATCTGGATGATGACGAGGAGGAAGTAAAGAAGGTTAGTATCAATATCATCACTCCAAATATCCCTCCACTTTTCATACATTCAGTTTCTTTTTGTAAGTATGGCTTCTTGTAATTATTTTCTTCTAGTTTAATATATTTTCAGATGGAAGTAGTTCATTACATTTTTAATTTCACCAATAAAGTGTAAATCCTATTTGCAAATATTAACTCTCACCCTGTGAGACGCCTTAAAGCCTGGTGTTCGGTCAGTAACCTTACTCACGGAGAATCTTATCTGGGGTCACTGACCCTTGCCGCTATACGATGACCACACACACTGTCCAAGTGGTTCGGTTTTTATTGATCGGTAGGAAAACATTCGCTGCTATACCTTATCACGCTTGATAATGAATTAAAGAGCAAACCCTTAGTCTGTCAGTCTCTAACCAATGATCTGACTTATGATTCCAAACTGACAGCTGTAGTTTTCGTGAGAACGAAGCATGATAACTAGCCACGCCCTCCCAAGCCCTACACAAATGGTTTCATCCTGATTGACACATACATGTACTAATAAACCAATGTGGTCATTTGGGGCAAAGATTATTTCAGAGCTTCTTTCTCATTGGCTCTTAGAGACAGACAACTCCAGATGGTGGTCAGCTTGTGAGAAAATGAGATAATATTGCAAATTTGTTGAGCAACAGATCGCATGTCGATGTTACATCTTTTGATAGTGTGGGGAGAGCCTTTGAAAGCTTAGCCTTTGTGATTCCGACCAGTGGTTCATTGGTTAACATGTCCATGTCACAATGCGTTTGATTTAGAAGAGATACAGTGAACAATAAGACGGTGGTTACATGTCAAAAAGGTCAGTGACTCGACGCGTGAAAATATGGCTTGCGCGTGGAGCGGTCAGCTTGACCTTGCCGACTTTTGCCACCTGTGCGGCGTGAGCACTTGGGAAGCTTGGGCGGCATTTGAGGCCCTGCGCAGGGTGAGGGTTAAGTGAATTCAGATACTAAGCAAGCAGTCAATACCACCATTTCAAATACGGAGTCATTAGGCAATCTTTTTCAATTGTGCCAGAGAAATTTTGTCAAGATTTGTGTATGTTAGGTGTTTTGATAAATGAAATGGAACCTCCGACATTGAACACTGTGCCCCAAAGAATGACCCTGGGGAAAAAAACATTAGAATGTGAAGTATTTGTATATTTTGCTGATAGTTATACTGTCACATTAAATTTTTGTAATATATCCATTGATAACTGCTTTGTGCATGATTTTCATCAACATTATGTCAGTTATGTCGTTCAGTTTATGCTGGAGATAAGGCTTTGTACAGCAGTGCAATTTGTATTGTAATCATGAAATTTTATTTCAACAGAAAGTTCAGTGGAAAAACTGGATGACAAGCATAGGTGACTTCCAAATCTCACCAGATACCAAGTTCTCAGACATTATTGTCCCAACCATTGACACTGTCCGAAGTTCTAAAATCTTGGAAATGTTGACAACCAATAAAAAGACAGTAAGTAATCTTTTTAAACTACACCAAGTTAGTCAGGCAAACTTTGCTAATGGAGCAGAATTTATATGGGAACTCTTGTGATAATGTGTGTTAGTGTATTGGTATGTTTGAATCCTTGAGTAAAAGTAACATTTATGATTTTGAGTGATCAAATTTGGTCATTCATAATGCACAATGTTCAAAATAGATCACTTACATTCATGTTCTCTAGAATGGTGAATGTAAAAAAAAAGCTTGATGAGTTGTTAAAATTGTTACTCTCAGGAAATTTAGTGGACTCTTTCTAAAAATGGCCTGGAAATAACATGTTTGATGTTTACAGCCTTTTCTTTATTTTTAAAGTCTGTGGCAATATATGATGAGCACATTGTACTGATGAATCATTTTCATTTAACAGGTTCTCTGTGTTGGTCCCACTGGAACAGGCAAGACATTGACCATAGCAGACAAATTGAGTGGCAACATGCCCAAAGAGTTTGTCCCAGAATTCATTGTCTTCTCTGCAAAGACCAGTGCCAACCAAACTCAGGACTTGATTGATGGGAAACTGGACAAGCGGTAGGTCTTTCTCTTTAATATTAGAAACTATAGTGCTAAATATCTTGTTTTGTTTATCATAAAATACAATAGTATTATTGTCGTCAAATTTAATAACAAAATGTTTTAAATGGACAACTGTTTGAAATAGCTTCTAAAATTTCTCCTGGCATAATGTAAAATAGTTTTGGCCCACATAGCGTCCCTGTAGAATGACAAGGTTCTAACTCCCTTCCATCGACTTTTCAGAAATTGATGATGAAGTTTCATGATCTCATAGCTTTTAGAGGTACAACTTTTTCTTCTGAGTAATACTTACAAATATACACCGTATCTGCTTGATACTTTGACACACAATGGTGAGGGACTATAAAAGTAGTGTGTAGTGTGTAACTCAGTTCAGCTAGAAAGTGAAGACAGATCCTTGTCATTCTAAAGAGAGGATTTGTTCATTTTGTGATTGTTCAATTTTAGCCAGATTTGTTTCAGTATGAGATACACTCTGTATCATCCTATTCATTCTTATTCTAATGTCAGTCTTTTTATGTGATTTTGTAGGGGGTTTTCAGGAACTGATTTTGTTGATAAAGCATTTAGATAAGCTTGTTTGATGAGAAATCAATATATATTTTTGAACACTCTTCTTCAGGCGCAAGGGAGTGTTTGGTCCACCTCTGGGCAAATACTTCGTCTTCTTCATTGATGATCTGAACATGCCTGCACTGGAGGTTTACGGTGCCCAGCCACCAATTGAACTCATCAGACAGTATATGGACTTTAAGGGCTGGTATGACAGGAAGGCCATTGGTGAGTATTTTTAAAATGTCATCATTTTTGTTGGTATCCTTTTGCAAATTTGTAACTTTTTTTTCCAGGCAGTACTTAAATATCCCTTGAAAAGGGAAATTTTAAACTGCAAAACTCTGGATGTCATTTGTAATTCACACAGATTTGTTTGTCATACTAAATTTCATAAAGCTGACATGTTTTTATCAACTCTGTCTACAGGAACTGAATTAAATTATTGTTCTTCAACTTACTTTTAATTATCAAAGCTTAATGGTGGGGATGTGCTGTTAGAAGTCATATTGCTTGCACATCATTTTCATCTCAGATATATAGCTTTCATTTGAGTTTAAATGTGAAAAGGTGTCATTTTCTGTTTTCAGGTGACTTCCGCAACCTGGTGGATGTCAGCTTTGTATGTGCCATGGGACCGCCTGGTGGTGGTCGTAATCCTGTCACTGCTCGACTTCTCCGTCACTTTAACTTCCTGGCCTTCACAGAGATGGAAGATGCAAGCAAGAGCAGGATCTTTGGTGCCATTCTGGACAGCTGGATTTGTATGTTTTTCTCTGCACTTAAATTTCTTGCAGTATATGTGGCTTTTAGTATTTCCAAGAACTCTGAGCAGCATTCAAAGAAAAGTATTGATTATCAATATGTTTGCATATTTTGTAATGGAGTGTAAAGTAATTACTATGTGTTTGTTTGCATTAATCCATGTACAAATGTATGTATGATGGAGAGAGAGAGAGAGAGAGTGAGAGAGAGAGAGAAAGAGAGAGAGAGAGAGAGAGATAGAGAGAGAGAGAGAGAGAGAGAGAGAGAGAGAGACAGAGAGACAGAGACAGAGAGAGAAAGAGAGAGAGAGAGACAGAGAGAGAGAGAGAGAGGAGAATACTTTTATAGCAAAACAGATCCAAATGGGGTGCATGACCTACGAAACCAGGCGTGCAGATTTGCCTTGTATTTTGTAACACAGTGAATATTACCCGGATCACTGTTACTGCAATTTCCACACATAGGATATTCTTATGGCTTTTGACATTTAGTATCTTAGTGATATGTAAAATATTCCAATTAGTTAATATATAGATCTTTTATCAAGAAGATAATTCATATTACTATCAGTTAAACTGATAAGTTCATATCGTTGTCACAAATCCCAGACGGGGAGATGTAATAATTATGACAGGACAACAATCACGAACGAACAAGTATAACACTTAACAGAACAACCAAACAGACTCACACATTTATTATATATAAAAATAAGATATCTATGCAATTACATACACTACATTAACTCAATTCAAATACCATTCAATGGTCAGTATTCCCAACATTCATTCTTCTCCGGGTCCACAACCCGATAGTTACTTTCTAACTATGCTCTGGCCTCAGCCTCACATCCATATATATATTACTTGCTGGCCTCTCTTATTGGCTCCTGCTCAACCTAATCTCCGTATCTCAATCTCCCCTCGATGTCTTAATAGCACATTAATATATCAATAGCACATTAGTATTTCAATAGCACATTAACATTTTAATAGCACAAGGACAATAACCACGTCCCTGTCTGTCTGTGGCCAGACTGCCACGACTCATGTGCTCCCGCTGTCCTGCGCGACAGCTTCACTCAGGCAGGCCTGTGGGTAGCCTTCGGCCCAACCCCGGCACAAGTCCGCTCAACGCGGGTGGCTTCTCTGCCCGACCCCGGCACCTATAAGAATAACATTACATTTCTATAACACCATACAATTACTATCCACTTCACCACTCATTACGAACTATCACGCGTACACACAATAGTCCACCTTTCACTCACCACACCTCTTACGGTAACACATCTCTACCGTACCACACAGCACTCAGACTCGCTACGAATCCATGATCCGAACTTACATCTATCGCTCATTGCGCACATCTCTATACACAGTAATCAATGACTTTCACATTTCTCACATATAACTTATTTACATCATGGTCATAGGAGAATATAGTACATCAATCATCATAATTATCAATCATAGTTCAACCTACCAGTCATCACTGGAAAACACACAATCTCCCGACTGCTCTCTGATCTCACGTCTGTCCCCTTGGACTTCTTAACCTGCAGTGATCTGACTATTCAGATTTTGCCTCTACTACGCCTCAACTTCACTCACAACATGCACGCTTCAATTCCCTTCCCCGCACTCACTGACCCCCGCTCACTCGCTCGTGACAATGGTTATTGGTTGCTGAATTATCAACAACAACAAAAATTAGTGGATGAAGTGAGTTAATAGATGGGGAATACATTTATACCTCAGTATCATAAGGTTACATTGATATAATTGCTTTGTACAATATCACCCAAACAGATCACTCTTATATACCCTTTTACTGCCATTTCTCTATTTCCCAGCCCAATGTCCACCTGTAGCTGAGTACAGCAAACAAATGGTTACTACCTGTATCTCTATGTACAACACCATTCAGAATCAACTACTGCCCACACCAGCCAAATCACACTATACCTTCAACTTGAGAGATTTGTCCAAAGTCTTCCAAGGCATGCTAATGTGCTACCCGGAGAATGTCAAGGTAACCTAATACTCTTTTATATATGAAAGAGAATTATCTTTATTCTGTCAAATTTATTATGTCTCAGTTCTGTGACATGGTACATATATGTTATTAATAGATAAGGGATTACTGTGCTGTGCAGATGAAATGAATGAGAAACAAGTGAAACGAGGCTAAAAGTGCTAGATGAACTATGGTTATAAGTATTCTTTATGTTCTGTTGGTGTTACATTTGACAGACTTTGTTTTGATCTGTTATTAATTTCATTCAAAATGGAAAGTTAATTTACCACCTCCTGCCATTTTGTACCTCATATTCATATCTATGATACAATATACATTTATTTTTTCTTTTAGTTTATGTTATCTGTCATCTCCCTATTGAAAAATGGCCAAATGGCCAAGCTGGCATATCATGTACAGTACAACTTCACGGTCATTCCACAGTTGCCTAAGTCATGTTTCGGTGTTTCTTGAAAATCAAAGAAAACAGTTTACTTCGAATATAGTGGTAGCTGTTGTTGGAGGAGTGTAGTATTTTACATGGAAAGCTACAGTTGAACGCTGAATGTAGAGCTTTCTCTATTTGGCTTTGCAATTAGTCTGAGGTCCCCTAACAACACTCTGAAATAGTGATTTACACCAGAGAGTGTAGATGTATAGAGAGGTTTCACTATTGGTCGATTTGCACTGTGAGACACGGGAGGCTCTGCGAAACCACTGTTAGCATGGAGCGGAAAGTAGGTCGCTGTGGTAAACAATACCCGTTTGTGCATTTCCACGGGGCGTAAGAACTTACAAATGGCTTTATAGTTTCAGTCAGCCCAAAAATATGAACAAACCACAGTAAACAGATATGCACACTGTCTTTGGTGAAGGCGGTCTCTTTCAATTCTTCAATTTCTTGTTTACCGCAGCGACCTAGTTTTGCGATTTGGAGAAAGTGAGATCTCTCTATAAATTTATACATACTCTCTGTTTAGGTGGATGTGGGGGTTCATTTAAAAGCTCATAAGTCAGAGAAACAATACAGTGTTACTGTTGAACGGTGCAACGTGATTGTCTTACGGTGAGCATTTGTTGTGCGGCCACCTGAAATGAGTCGGATGTCAAATGATGTCTTATTGAGGAAATTGGACGTTAGTGGCAGTGGGTCGAAATATATCGAAATTAAATTGTTCACAGATACATATATATCATAAAATGAAGGTTTATGCATCAAAATTTTTTTCGTTTCGTCGCTCATGAAATACCTGGCAAAGGAATTTGTTTATATACCTCAATGTCTTCAAATGTTCACATCTGACTCATTTCACCTGGCCGCGCGACATTTCATCTCAAAACTCAAAAAATCTGAGTGAGGTAATTGTGGAATGACTATGACGACTAAATATTTGAACCAGCACATAATCAATTTTATTCTGATTTGAACATTTGAACAGCCTTGCATGTTTTTCATGTTCATTTGTATTTTGTCTGATTTTAGAGCATGCCCATGCTCATAAATCCATTGACCTTTTATAACATTCCAGAGTATTGTTGATCTCCTGCGATTGTGGTACCATGAAAGCTGCCGAGTGTTCCAAGATCGTCTGGTGAATGACGAAGATCGCACTTGGTTTGAAAATCTGCTGAAGGAGAAGATGGAATCAGACTTCCAGACCAACTTCACAGATGTTGTTGTGCAGAAACCAATCATCTTTGGGGATTTTATGAGTGCCAACATGGATCCAAGACCTTACACCCTGATTGAAGATCATGAGAAGGTACAGCTTAACATAGATCTAGACTATAAAATTCTTAAGGACGCCTCTTTTCTGCTTCTGGAAATTTCACAAACTTTAGATTACCTAAGAAAAACGACAACAACAACAACAATAATGATAATTCAAACCTGAGACATTTGAAAGTGGTCTCAAAAAGTTCAGAAAATTTGCCTCCCTTTAGTGACATCCTTAAATTCTTTCATTTTACTGAAAATACATCTGAATGGAATCAATAGGTTTTACTATTTTTTCTGCCATCTTGCTGAGGTGAAAAAATTGGGTGTATTCAGCAGAATAATTTCAGTTTTAGCTTTATGTAGGGTAAACAGGTGCACAGGAGAAAATTGCAGCACTGCTTGCAAAAGTTAGTTTATTTAATGAATATGACACATGACTTGCCCTTGAAAATTGTGTTTTTGGAAACGAAGCAAAGATTTTTCCAATAAACTGAAGGAGTATGCAATAGTTATATCAGCTAGCTAAAAACTTTATTTTGAACCGCTTGGAGGCACCTTGCAAAATCTGAAAGTGATTTGAAGCACGTTAACGGGAACTGGGTTAAAATGTCCAGCGTTACCAATGTTGATTTCTACATAATTTGAGTTAAAATTTAGGATTATTGATTGGTCCTGCTTCTCTAGGAACCGGAGCAGTTCAAAATCTTATATCTGACCTTGAGAAGAACAAATGTGTCGAGTTTTTAAAACAATTTGCATGTTGTACTTAATAGATGGTGAAGACGCTTGAAGAGTTCCTGGAGGATTACAATCAGATTAACACAGCCCAGATGAATCTGGTGCTTTTCATGGATGCTGTGGCTCATGTTAGTCGTATTGCCAGAATCATCCGTCAGCCCCTCGGCAATGCCTTACTTCTGGGTATGGGTGGCAGTGGACGTCAGAGCTTGACACGTTTAGCTGCTCATGTGTAAGTGGTTCATGACTGTGTTTACTTTACAGTGATACACAGTTAGAGAAATACATTATATTCCCAGTCCTATCATGAAATGGTGCAAGTGCGAAGGACTTAAGTTTCCAAGAGGGGACCAAAAAAACCTTGAAATGTAATCCGTTTCTTAAATTGATGGTGTCAGGCGCAAACCAGCTAAGTCCGAAATTTCATATTTCATTTCATATTACCAATTTGTGAAGCTTGGAATCCCGCATCATAATTATGTAAAAACAGCTCTTACCACTATTCAGTAGGAATACTCAAAATATTGTAATTGTTTACCATATAAAAATATCCTTCATGGTATACGGCATAATCTCCTAGAGCTTTTTCTTGTGATAACAAATAGAATAAAATAGGCAGTCTGGGGAGGAAATAGCACCACAGTTACAACTGAGGCAGTTGAGATCTATTGGTTTATTTCCAGATCCGAGTTTGACTGCTTCCAGATAGAGTTGGCCAAGAACTATGGCATGCCAGAATGGCGAGAGGACCTGAGACAGGTCATGATGAAAGCTGGACTGGAAAACAAACCCATGGTCTTCTTATTCAGTGACACTCAGGTAAATTAATAGGAGTCTTACTTAGACATAGATGCTCCTGCATTGTGAGATGCATGATGCAGAAAGAGCACTCCAACGAGACTGAGCAGCAGAGAGTCTCAGGGCATTATTCCACCATCTGTTGACCAACCGAAGATCTGGATCAACTGTCTGTCACCAGTTAATCTTAGGTCTTCCCCATCTTTTTTGTCAAATAAATAGGAGGGAGAGTGGGTGTTATCAAGGGTGGAACCAGCTCTGGCTAAACAGGTTTTCCCTTCATCACTTACTATTATATTTTTCTTTTATATATGTGATTGTTCTTGAAAAAGTTATGTAAAAATCCAGTAAGAAAAAATATATCAAAAGCCATATTTTAAAAAAATATTTTCTAATTTGTTTTTCAAAAGGGTTTCCATCCCTTTTGTAAGTGATGACAAAATTAAACCAGAATCTTTTAAAATATTCATTTATTTCATTAGAGCATGTGTCAGCATGTGGAAGCATCAGTCAAGATACACCTTTACTAATACACAGCACAGTTAATACTTTAAACACACAACCATGTTCTCATTTCATCAAATAATGATTAAGGGAAGGGTTTAACATGTTAATAAAACATAATGTAAAAATAAATTGTAACTCTGTCCTCTATGTGGCAAAGACCTTTATTGTTACTCATTTGTATAACAGATCAAAAGTGACGCTTTCCTGGAAGACATCAACAATATTCTGAACGCTGGTGATGTACCCAACATCTATGGCTTTGATGAGTTGGAACAGATCTACACAGATATGAAGCCCATGGTGCAGGATGCTGGTCTGCAACCCACAAAGACTAACTTATTCTCTGCTTACACAAAACGTGTGCGGAGTAACCTCCATACTGTGCTCACTATGAGGTACATTATTTAAACAGCGGTGTCAGTTTGGATCCTATTTAGACCACACTGCCCCAAAATTTCTGTTTCTTTACACTTTCCCTTTTTTTTTTTCATTTTATTTTTGGTTTCTGTTTAAGCTTTAATGTTTCACGTTTCTCTTTACCACTGCTTACTCTTTAAAAATATTTGGTTGGATTTCAAAAGTTTGACAAGGCAGTTTGAAAAGACATGGAAACGGCCAAACCATTGATATATTATGAATAGATTGATTCAATGAAATTCATTAATATGCATGAACAAAAAAAAACCCCGATATTGGAGAGTCAGGAATGGCTAACCAACATGTATACCAGAAAAAGAAAAACAGACAAATTAAAGTTGGCTCTTTAGGAAAGAAAATGAATGCTTTACATTATTAATCATGAATTTGACAAAATGTGTATATCCCCTTTCCATTCTGTTATGAAATGTCATTAAAAATTGTTGATGATAAATAAGGAGTTGAAAATCAAAAGATGCTTAGTATTGGTTTGCCATCGTTTATAATTTGATGCCATTTAGAAAGTTGGTGTCAAAAACTACATTCAGCTTCAAAATGTTGAACATGAAAGATACTGAACTGTTAAAAAAAATATGTATAATAAATTACATTAGTCTAACAAATATTAAAATAACCAGAGCAAATTAATTTCATTTATCTGAGAAGGATAAACTTCGCACTTAATATGTTTTGGTTTTCAAATACTGAGATCATTTCAATACGTTTTCAGTCCACTTGGTGAGATTTTCCGAGCTCGTCTCCGTCAGTTCCCAGCACTGGTCAACTGTTGTACCATTGATTGGTTTAACCAATGGCCAGCTGATGCCCTCAAATCTGTGGCTATGCGATTCCTTAACGACATTGCTGATTTAAATGCAAGTGATCAAACTATGGATGGATTGGTGAGTCTTCTCTTTTATACCTTTTGCATTTTGCTGTCTTTTGCAAAATCTTGGAAAATAGCTTGAAAATATTATGTAAATAAGGAGTATGAAAGGAGACCTTTTAATTCTCTTATTAATTTTCAATTTTATCGTCTTCTCACCCGCATCAAATCTCAGCTAGAAAATTAATAATCATGCAATCTCTCCCTTTCAGTACTATCCATTAATAAGCATCCTTTCATCAGATGATGCTTTTTATGACTTGATCATTGAGAGGTTAAAAAATATTAAAATATAGCTCTCACATTCCTGTTCTTATTGGTATTGCGTATGACTTAAAGTTTCTGGTCAATGACTGTAGATTTCATTACATGGTGTTAAAATGAGATTTTAATAACAAAATGAATTCTCCAGATATTAAGGCTTTGCGAAATTATTAAACTGTCCGGTGTAAAGTGAATAATATTACTCAGAGAACATTGCATTATTTCATGCTGATTGTAATTAGTGAAAATGCCCAACTGGCAAATCTCAAACTGCCAACAGGCAATTATATCAAATCTTGTTTCATTGCCTGAATGGTGACTCTTGTGTCCAGGTATCCATGTGTCAGGTCATCCACGAGTCAGTGACAGTCAACTCAGCCAAGTTCCTAGCTGAAATGTCACGTCACAATTATGTCACACCTACTAGCTACCTGGAACTGCTTGGTATTTTCTCTAAGCTTGTTGGTATGAAGAAGATGGAGCTGATCACTGCCAGGAAAAGGCTGAAGACTGGTTTGGATAAGGTCAGTTTTAATGTTCTCATTGAGGAAAAGACCCCAGTAAATTATTTAGTATTCTTATTGCAAAGTTGCTTGCAGGGCTGAATGAAATCTGACTATATTACATTTCATTACACAAATCCACTATTCTTGAACAGTCATTACTTGTTGCAGTCCGCATGCATTTTTTGCAAACATCCATTTCATGACAATGGAAAGCTTTGTTATGGCTCATCTCATAAATTTTTCAAGAACTGAAATTTATCTGTGTGAAAGGCAAGACACACAGATTGATTACTGTTAACCCTCTTTGTTCACTTGGTTACCATTTTTCTATAAAATTTGCATGATAACTATGCAGAATAAGGGGCTATAAGTATATTCTGTATGCCTGATTTTGGCAATTTTTGACTCCCTCTCCTGCCATGTACAACGCCATCCAGACTCCCAACCACCTTCCCCAAGACCTTGACACTCTAAAACTTTGAGTTTTCATCATATTTCTGAGGCATTCTCCATCTTACCCACTCTCCCTTCCATTGTTTCTACTTCAATTTTTTGCCATAGTTGAAAAGTGGCTGTGCATTCCTCAATTCCCATTCCCCCATGTAAGCTTTTCATAAGCCTCTTCTGAGCATGTGTATTTATTTGATGGCCCTATTACAAAAAAATGACTAAGGGCCCCTAACTAAAAAATTACTGAAGGCTCCTAATGAAAAAATGACTGAGTGCCTGTAACTAAAGAATGGCTAGGATCAAGCATTTGCTTTGTTCATTACAGCTGTTGACCACAGCAGATGAAGTTGCCAAACTACAGGAAGAACTGGCTACCATGAGGCCTATGCTGGAGGATGCTGTGAAGGAATCCATCTCAACTATGGAGCAAATCTCAGCAGATACCGTAAGTTGTAATCCTTACACATGTACACTTCACTTGATGCCGAAATGGGTTCATGCATAACTATGAATTTTCATATTCCATGGAAGACATATATTTTCTGCAATGTTTATTCAGACAGTTTACTTTTACTGTTCTGATGTTTCATTGTCGAGACATTATACAGACATGGAGGAATTTCAAATAAATCTGTGAAGTTAAAAAGAAAAATTAGGAATTTGAAAAAAAATGTTTTCAAAATTTTTAACAGACAAAATAATGGGATTGTTACAGTGATCACTGGTATCCACATATAAACATTTCTTACTTGGCTTACAGTACTTAGTGCTGGTTGTTTTATCATTAACTTTGGAATTGTGTGTTACTGAAGTTTAAGAATACCCCCGCCAAGACAATTTCTTCCTCAGAAATGTCTAAAATAGGTGGATTTTCTTTAGCCTCAGAAATACTTTTTTACTTTGTTCTTATTCATTTTAAAATGTCTTATCATTATCTCTAACAGAAAATTGCTGAGGAAACCAAGACTGTAGTGCAGAAAGAAGAAGAGCAAGCCAGCAAAAAGGCCATAGAGACCCAAGCCATTGCCGATGATGCACAGAGAGATCTCAATGAAGCTTTACCAGCCTTGGTCAGTGCTTGTTGATATGATTATTATCAAGTTAACACTGCTGATATTTCAAATTTTCCAATGGTTACCAGATAATTATTAGTAATAATAATGATAATAATAAAGAGCATTTACATAGTACTTCATCTCATCAGATGCAAGTTCTAAGCACTGTGCAGTAATTCTTCAACTCGCATTCAATTTACCCAATAATTCTTCAATTAATTAGATTATTCATCTTGTTTTTAGTGGTTACCAGATAAAATTTTAAGTGTTGCTTTAGAAGCTTTTGTCTGAGTATTATGTGTGAAAATGTGTATCATTGCAGGATGCTGCATTGGCCAGCTTGAAGTCACTTAACAAAGGTGATGTGGTGGAAGTGAGAGCCCTGCAGAGACCACCAGAAGGTGTAAGGCTGGTCATTGAAGCTGTCTGCATTATGAAGGTAAAGGCCCAGGGGAAGACTTTGTAGAACAAGGTTCTTGTAACCAGGTGGTCAGATTAATCTAAAAAGTTTCCTCTGACTAAGTGAATATTTCAAGCTGGTGAACAAACTCATTCCAGCAATCAAACTTCATTTCAAACAGAGTGCTTAAAGTCTTCGCTTTGTGGTGGTCATCATTTTTAGACAAAATGTAGTGAAAAGAAAAACTTGTCTGTAGCAAAGCTACAAGTAAGAAATAGTACAGAAACGATACAATAAAATGCAAAATACGTTTCTGTATTATTTCTTATGCGAGGCTTTGCTACATACAAATTTTCCTTTTTGCCACATTTTGTCTCTCCTTCAAGCCTTACTGTGACCCAGTAGATTTTTTTGTGGTTTGTATAATGTTTCATTATTTTTAGGCATCTGGGCTGCTATACAAAAAATGCAATGATTGTTCAAAATTGTAAACCTGGTCAAAGGAACTTCTTGGTTTAGTCAGACCACCTGATACGAGGAATCACCCAAAAAATCATGTTGACCATCTGGTTAGAGGAATCACCTCAAAACTTTTAAACGATAGTTAAGAGAATGGGAGAAGGAGGTACTGATGGACAAATTATTGCCATGTCAAAGGAGGAGATGGAAAGGGATGCATCTCAGTAGAGCAAGAGGAAAGGTTTGAAGAAAAGAGAGTGTAATTGGAGTAGTGCAGAGAAGGATCCAGTAGTGTATAGAAATAAGAATGAATAATGGATGAAGACAAAGACTGAAGAGAGGCATTGCAATGTGGAGGTACTGCTGTCACTTGTGACAGATTCTCAAAAACTCTAAACAGTCCTGATTTTTAACCTCTAGAGATCTTGTCAATCTTAGACTTCTCAAATAGAGAAAAACTAAACTCGACCAATTTCTACCTTGTGGGGCCTGTCAGATGACCTTATCAATGGTAAAATGAATGGGGAATATGAATCTGGCAGGCCTCATGAGCGTGTAATAGTTTATAAACCAGAATGATGGTCAGTGCTCATTCACATGGTGAAGAAATAGTTCAACCAATACCCAGCCAGCAACCCCATGTCAAGCCGACATAGATCTCCATAGGATTGCTAGGATTACTATAAGGACAGGTTCCCTATATCAAACCAACATTGACATGATGTCATAACCAGCGAATGTAGGAAGGAGCGAAGTCATTGCCTATGTGGAAATTTGACGTCATTCTTATATGTAGCATTTCTGTCGAGTTGCTGGCTGGGTAATTATGTCATAATATTTTAGGAGACTATCCAAATTTCAGAAAAAAAAAAAAAGCACTTTTCTGCAAACTTCTCTTATGGCAAAAAACAACATGCTCTGGGTCTCACACTCTGATGGGGCTGGATAATGATAGAAAATGTAACATCAGATGAAAATAAGGCCTATACTAAATTACTGTTGACTCTAACTTTACTATTGCATTGCACAGGGTGTCAAGCCAAAGAAAATAGCAGGAGACAAGCCAGGCCAGAAGATTGATGACTACTGGGAAGTGGGGAAAGCCTTGCTGCAAGATCCAACCAAATTCCTGGAAAGCTTGTTCAAATATGACAAAGACAACATCCCTGATGACAATATCAAGAAAATTCAACCTTACATTGATGATGAAGCTTTCGCACCAGCTGCTATTGCAAAGGTATATGCATTGCAGTAAGAGCTACATTTATATATGTGAAAATATAAAGAAACTATTTGTTTATTTATTAGTGCTGTTATTTGTTTGTGTCTTTAATCGATAAATAATGTGAACGACATTCAGAGACATGTGGCAGTAGAACCATACACAAACATAACAACTAAGCAAAACTGCAATCAAATGTGATAGCTATTAGTATAAAATCAAAGGACATTTTGTTTGTATTTGTCAGGAAATCTGAGAAAACAGAGGTTGCAAATTTTCCACACTGACACGTGTTTTAGTACTGCAGGGAAAAGTCAAAGTGGGTAAAGTTATTTTTTTCTCTCAGTGGGGGAAATGGAGATAGATCAGTCATTAATAATTCCACACTGCTAATAAATTTTCTTATCTGTCATCAAATTCTGGTGAGAACTGATGATATTGTCCCCTTTTCTATTTTCATAAAACTTTTAAAAAATGTAGTCAAGATAACCCAAGTTGTGAAAAATACTTGGAATAAATTAAATTTTGTTATGTTTTTCTCTGATCTTATAAGATATTTTTTTCCATGTTAGGTATCCAAAGCCTGTACTTCCATTTGCCAGTGGACAAGAGCTATGCATAAGTATCATTTTGTGGCCAAAGGTGTGGCTCCCAAGAGAGAAAAATTGCGTATTGCACAAGAAGAATTGGCAGAAACACAGAGGCTACTGGATGATGCCAAATCTAAGCTGCAGGAAGTGGAGGAAGGTTTGGCTACTCTCCAAGCCAAGTATGATGATTGTGTCAGGAAGAAGGATGAACTGGAGAACAAATGTCGAGAATGTGAGGCCAGGTTGATCAGAGCTGACAAGGTGAAAACTGAGACTATTTTTCATATTTTAGACCTGTTCTTGATGTATGAATAAGTAGTTATTGACTTAATGGCATTACTGCACTAACAGTAGCAAAACTGTCTGCAAGAAAACTGGTCTTTGACAATGCAACATTAATCTTTTTAATATGTATAAATTAATTTTCAAAAAATCAATGGATTCATCTATATTTTATTTGCTGTCTGTTTTGCGCAGCTTTATTATGTAAAAGGTTAGTTATGTAGTCTAACATGTCATCAGGGATCATAGTTCCATAATATAAAGATTTCTTTCAGGTCTACAAATATGGTATGTCTTTGTTTCACACACAGCAATAAATCTATGCCCAGCAGAGCTTGGTTAAGATGAGAAAACTGTAGTTTTTCTGTTGTCTATGTAAAGATATGGTAACATATGTCAGAAATTTTTCCCTAACATTGTTTCAAACAAATGGACCTCTGAAATTTAGGTAGTTTTAATATTATATTAGTGTCAAATTTTATTGCACGTAATTAATTTGCATTCAAATAAAAATGCAGATTCCTAAAACTTTTTGGATGTGTATGAGATATACCCTAGTGAATGAAAGATGGAGCTTTGCTTCATGTGACAAATAATATTTTAGTTAGAGAATTGCTTGTGAAGAATTAGCTGGTTGGTAAGTCAAAAGACACTATATAAGGCTTAATACAGCAAGTGAGAGTAAACATGGTGTTTACTGTTAATATCCGCAGTTGATTGGAGGTCTGGCTGATGAGAAAGACAGGTGGAAGGTGTCAGTCGAGACACTGGAGAAAACCATTGACAATTTTGTTGGGGATGTGCTGATCTCATCAGGCAGCATTGCTTACCTGGGACCATTCACTGTGAGTTGCCTGCATTACTGGGACATTATAGGCCTTTTTAAAGGTTATTTCAACAGTCAAATGAACCTCAACCTATTTGCCACTGGTAAAGTTTATCTTTCAGTTGAACCATATAACGAAAAAAGCAGGCATAAGCTCAGCATACTCAGCAAATTTTAATACATTACATGTTTTCTTTAGACATTTTTAATCATTAGTGGGTAAAAGTTTAGAAAATAGAGTTTAGTTAATTCATTAAATGATCAGTAAATTCACTTAGTTCATCTAATAGAATGTGTTGAAATTCTCAACAATTTCTGTTCTTTATTCCTCTGGTGTTGTTAAGGTCATCATCATACCTGATGGACGAACTATTATTATTATTATTTAATAGAATTGCAGTTAAGTGATGTATTATTAAAAATTAATCATTAAAGAAGCTGTGGTATCAAAATAGTGTGAATCCACTATAAACAAAGATTTTATGATGTAGTAAATTAATGTGAAATGATTTACCTGGTGAAAAAGAAATATGATGAATGTAAAAAAAGAAAGAAAAAAAAAGGAGGAACTAAAAGCTATAAGAGCCACTGCCAAATAAGAGCGGGCCAGATCTACCGACTAGAATAGGCACCCAGCGTCTATTTATAATTCATAACTAAAAACTTTCTTGGAATTCTGGGAAAGCAAAGTAGTAGCTCACTTCCAGAAAGGTAAAAAGTATTGTTCTTGACAACACTCTGCAAATATGTGTGGAATTACTGCCCTTGCTTCATCTATTCATCACTTTCATACAAGTGTTGATGACAATGTTCTAATGTCCAAAAGTAAAATTGATTTATTAAATGATTACGCAGGATATTGCGGGGGATTTGACATTACATATTATTTTCCTGGAAATGAGTTTTTTTGATACATGTTTGATTCCAGGGTGAGTATCGTCATGGCATGGTGACCAGTTGGATCAACAGCCTGGATGAATGTAAAGTCCCGAGGACAGAAGAACCGTCACTGGTTGAAACTATGAGTGATCCCGTCAAGATTCGCAACTGGCAGATTGCTGGTCTTCCCAAGGACAACCTGTCAGTAGAGAATGGTGTCATTGTCCAGTTTTCTTGCCGCTGGTCACTTTTCATTGACCCTCAAGGACAGGCCAACAAATGGATTAAGAATATGGTGAGATTATGATGTACTGATTTTTTTTGTACTTAAGAGAACAGTTGATATAGTGTTAGAGTGTCTAAATTATTTTCTTTATACATGCTTTCTTAACATAATGTATTTACATGGTAATAGTACCACAGTTTTTAAGATTAATAGAATAATATGGACATTAATTACCAGCGTTCTTTACAATTGTCTTATCTTCTTTGTTGGATAGTAACATTCTGTTTCCTTGGTAATCATACCAAAAACAAAATAAAAAATTGATATTTTTAGGAGAGCGAGGCTATGGAAGATCATCAAAGGAAGAGAACCCCTGTCAAATATACTGTTGTTTGATATTGTCCCCAAAGAGGATGTTCCCTGCTTTATTGGCTGCATAGTACACCCTAGTTTCATGAGTCATAATTATTAAAACGATGACACAATATTGTATGCCTACTAAGCTTAGAGAAAAAACAATTATTGGTGTATTATGTGTACAATATTTTCATTGTTCAAATTCTAGGAAAGAGAGGCTGGCTTGGATGTGATCAAATTGTCAGATAAAGATTTCTTACGTAGCTTGGAAAATGCAGTCAGGTTTGGTAAACCATGTTTGCTGGAGAACATTGGCATAGAGCTGGATCCGGCCCTGGAACCCATCTTGCTCAGACAAGTGAGTTATTATCCAACATTTTTGTTTTCATCATTTAAACATCTATAGTATCCCAGCCAGCATCATTATGTCATTATCAATCTGATGTAGATTTGTATAGCATAGGCATGATTACCCTAGGGACAGATTCCCCGCACAAAACCGATGTCAGCACGATGTCGTAACCAGTGGATCTACGTAGGAACGATGTCATTCCTGTACTTCAGATTTCTGTAGGTTGGTGGCTGGGATATATTGTGCTCTGCATTGAACTTTTATTATGAACCAAAGATGTTGTCACTATTAGTAAGTGGATTCTTTAATCTATTTTATCTTCATGGAGACCAACTCCACAAAACATCCCAAAGATTTTTTGTATTGACCAAAACTTGCATTATTATTTGATTTAATGCCATTGTCATTTGCACAGAGCCTGGATATTAGAACAAAATATTATTTCATTGTCTTCCCTGGCACTGAACCAGAATACTGATGCATGTTTTTCAATATCTATCTGTGTTCAAAAGTCACCAGAACAGGACAAATTCCACTAACATCAATTACATCTGAGATATTGAAAGTGACTACATAAACATTAATTTTAAGGCTCAGAGAGCAAGTTTTATATTTTAATCATAGTTTCACCGAACTATTGCCACCCACTGTATGATAATATGCTAGACTAAGTTTAGGGTTATCTATCTGAATGTCATTTTTCATGATTTTTTGTAAATTTTATCAAGTATTATATTCATTTCTAATGAGCTTGGAAAAAGAAATTAAAATTCATGTTCAATGAAAGTAATTAAGTAACCACTGCAGTGTCAGTGTGCTCAATTTATCCTTATTTTTTAGATTCATTTCAAGATCAGTGGCAGTTTGTTGTCCTATAAAAATGATGACAGGCGGTGATGGATTATGCCTTATAAAGAGTTGAGTAACAATTTTTTACATCTCTTTTTCTCAGACTTACAAACTTCAAGGCAGTACAGTGATCAAGCTTGGAGATGCTGTCATTCCTTACCATGAAGATTTCAAGTTTTACATGACAACCAAGTTGCCCAACCCTCACTATACCCCAGAAGTGTCAACGAAGGTTACTCTGGTCAACTTTACATTGTCCCCAAGGTTGGTTTGAACATCAAAGCACGAGTTCTACTTATATCAGTGTTGTCAACGCGGATGATATTGCTCCCAGGGTGTGGCAGTTTAAGGGGAGGAGCGGCTAAAAATTCTATTTTCCCTAGTTGTTAATAAATTTCCATAAAATTTGTGGTAATGAATCAGAATGAAAATATGATTTGAAAAATGTATTCAAATTTTTTTTTTAACTTTGCGGTTGCTATGGTAACGGCGGCCATATTGAATTTTCATTACATTTTTAAATTAATAATTCTGTGAAAACCATCGGCTGCAATGAGCTCAAATTTTGCATACAAGTTAAGAATAGATATGCAAAGAGAGTTAAAACGCCATATTTCCAATAAATTTATCCAATTGGTCATATTCCAACGTTGAAGTAGTAGGTTTCATTTTTATCTGACAACACAGTTTTCAAATTACTCTGTCTGAAAAAATATCACATATGACCCAAATCGGCCGTTGTAACATCAAAGTATATATATTCAATGACACGTGTGCAAATTTTGAGGGCAATCTGTTCGCTAGTTATGGAGAAATTAAGAACTGAAATTGTGAAAATACGTTAAAACCAAAGGGCCCTAAGGGGTTTCTAATTGCTCTAGCTCGCAAAAAATATCACAAATAACCCAAATTGGCCATTGTAATATCAAAGAACATACATCCAAGTACATATGTGCAAAATTTGGGGGCAATCTGTCTGCTAGTTATGGAGAAATTGAGAATTGAAATTGTTTCCCAATTTTGTCTAGATCTAGTCCCAATGGTCAATATTTTGAGCCGCTCCTCCCCTTAAGTTATCAGGGGGGTGAAAATGACAAAAAGGGTGATAGAGTGGCGAAAACGACAAAAGGGGCATGGAGAGGGAAGGGGTGATTGGATGGGGATTACAGGGCAAATACTTCCTAGCCCTCATGAGTTTGAGTGTGAGTTGCACAGTGTGATTCACAAAGAGCCTCTCATAAAACGTCTCAGTGGCCTTTTCCAGAAGACTTGAGATTTATGAAAGGTCAGGTGTTGGTTGTATCGATGAAAAATGCTTTCTGCCCTTTTCATTTCTTTTTTTTAAAGCAATAGTTAAGCTTTGAAAAAGTCAACGTCTTAATGTCATGCAGTCTGTTTATTTGTGTGTGCGTGTTGTGTGTGTGTGTGTGTTTGGGGGGTGGGGGTGGGGGGTGAAAGAAAATTGGGGGCCTAAGGGGGCAATTGCCTGATAAAGACTGAGAACCACTGATTTACATAAAGCAGAGAGATGAAACAATATAAAACTTGAAATGTCATATAATCCCATTGTTGCCAACCTGGGAAAACGTATACCAAAATTATTACTTTTCAGGAGCAGCATAAAACTGTTTTGTTTTTGCTATGTGTGTCGTCTAAAAGAACTATTTATCCCACAAAGTTATTCCTAAAAATAAGAAGCAGCTTTCATCTTGTTACCCAACACTCTCACTGTCATAGTTATGACATACGTCCAGAGAGCACTCACACTATCAATTTTTGGGCATATGATGTATGTCCAAAGGGCAGTGATGGGATTCAATGAAGAGAAAAAAATAAATAGTGAAATAAATGTTCAATAATCCTTAATTTTTAGAATGAGCACCAGATCATAGAGAATTTGTAGTCCTATACAGATACTGACAGGCAATGACGTATATAATATATAGAGTTGAGTAACCTTTTTTCACCTTTGTTCCTCAATTTTGCCTTTTAGTGGCCTGGAGGACCAGTTGCTGGGTATTGTGGTGGCAGAGGAAAGACCAGATCTGGAGGAAGCCAAGAATCAGCTGATTATCAGCAACGCAAAGATGAAGCAGGAACTGAAGGAGATTGAAGATCGTATTCTGTTTCGTCTCAGCTCCTCTGAGGGCAGTCCTGTCGATGACATTGATCTTATTCAAGTCTTGGGTGATTCTAAAAATAAGTCTCAGGAGATTACAGTAAGTATCAAATAACTGAAAGTGACGAATAATGTCTATCATGAATAATGAAAAGGAGAATATCACTGCTGCTATTTTATATTCTTTCATTAATGGCATAAGAGTGCTTTTGCAAAAATTGTATATTTGATAATATAACTCTGCAGCAAAATTGACATGCTCTACACTCTGAAAGAAAATAAATACATGTGGGTCTAGACCTAAGATTACTTTTTTGACATATCAAATCATTCAAAATACAGACTCAGCTGTATGAGAGTTTATTGGGAAAAATCTCACTTCATGTTCATGATTACCAAAAAAATATGTAATGGTCAGTTCCATCTTTTTGCTCTTTCTTTTTGAAACAAGGCTAAAGTGCTGGTAGCCGAACAGACAGAGAAAGACATTGATCAGACCAGGAGTCAGTACATCCCAGTAGCAGTCAACACTCAGATCCTCTTCTTCTGTGTGGCTGACATGGCCAACATTGACCCGATGTACCAGTATTCCTTGGAGTGGTTCATTAACATCTTCCTTGGAGGCATTGCTCAAGCTGAAAGGGCTGGTAAGTACATGTAGTTCTGACAGTTAAAAAAACATAGTTTTTGACTGACTGACTTATAGTTATACAGTATAATGTCCACTTGACAACATATTAATAATTTAATAACAAATCCTTGTATTGCTTGATTGATTGACTGAGTGAACACGATAATGGCCACTTTGCACCTTTCTCATTTTTTTTCATGCTTTGCTGTAATTTGATTCTCAGAACTTGGTCAATTAAAATTTCACTTACAAAAATCTGATGTGAAGACCAGTATGAAACTAGTCTGCTTTGTACTTCACATTGTCATTAAAACAAAAATACCTATATGAATGTTCTAGCAAAAACAAGTTCAAGATTCAACGTCTCAGCCTTAACGCAAGTTTGATAAACAATTACAGGATTAAGAAGCAGTCGGCTCCTAATGTTCATTGAAAGTGTTTTGCAGAATGGCTCTTGAATTGCCAGTAATTCATCTCCAAGCTCTCAACTATTTTTATGTAACTGCTTGCTATATTATTATGAATATTATTGTGTAAATAACAAAAGAGTGTAAATTTTGTAAATAAAACCCAGTCATACATACAAAAAAAAAAATGGGGAAAGGAATCATACTAATTTTTCGTTTGTAGGTGCGAGAATATCTTGATTTCAACCTTTCTTTGTTTCAGACAACATTCCACAGCGAATCAAGAACATCAACAGTTTTTTCACCTTTAGTCTCTATTCCAATGTGTGCCGCAGTTTGTTTGAGAAGCACAAATTGCTGTTTGCCTTCCTGTTGTGTGTGAGGATAAAGATGTATGAAGGCAGTATTGATATGGTACGTTGAACAAGAGTGTATACTTTTAACACATTTGGCATTGTGAGGCGACTGCTTACATTAGGTAATAGTTGTAACCACTCAGCTTGAGAAAACTGAGCAAAATGATGGTTGAAGCTTAAAATATAAACTTTTAAATTTTTGCCAATTTAGTGTACTGTATAGTATATGCTATTATTTTCTATATAAAGAATGGTAAATTTCACATATTGATTGTCTTAAATTATACCAAGAATCATCAGCATTGGAAATGGAATTACTGTGTATCACATTTTTATTATTTGCATTTGTTGATAATAATTATTTCAATCAAAACTTTCCCTTTTAGCACTTTGTATTGTAAGTTAGTTTAATTTGATTCTTTCCTAGTTATATTTTAATGTTTTTTTGTTTGTTTGTTTATTTTTTTTATCTACTATTTTTTTAAATCAAGAATTCTGCAAAAATTCATTACTGATAAGAAATTTGAAAAACTGTCCCAGCCTGATATTTGCATACTGAAACAATTTCATCAACCATTAATTGATATCACTGAAATAAAAACATCACCCAAAGTGAAGAAAAAATGCTTATTATTTGTGTATTTTTGATGTTTGATAGACATGTCAGTTGAGGATCAGGTAAATCAATCTAGATTTTCAAATATCAATCTTTCAGGATGAATGGAGACTTCTGATCGCAGGAGGTACCCACAAACCTAAGGAACTGCCCAATCCAGCACCAGAATGGATCTCTGAAAGATCATGGAATGATGTGCTCACTCTGCCCTCTCTACCCAAGTTTAGCAATTTTGGAGAGGACTTTAAGAACCATCTAGATGGATTCAAGAGGATCTTTGACAGCTCTGACCCTCACAGGTTCTGTAATGGCTCATAAAAGAATTTAACATTCAACAATTCTTTCATAGTTTTCACATTTGTTTCTGTCACCATGAGATTCATACAACATACATAAATTAAATTTTTCATATTCAATGCTAACTGACAATTGCATAGAAATAAGGGTGACTTTCCCTTCTTGGGGGCTGCTGTTACTGAATCTGTGCAGTTGCATAACATATTAGCACTGCTTACGGATGTGATTCATTCCTGCAAACTTAATATGTAGAGAACTGATAAATGTAATGTAAAGTATCTGTCAAGCAGGAGTACGTGGTAAGAAGAAGATTGCACAGTGTGGATTTTAACAAATTTATTCTTGGATTAAATCAGTGTTTCTCAGCCTTTTTGGCCCCTTGCCCCTCTTCAAGATTAAAACAAAGAAACTTGTGCTCCACCACGATGGGACAAAATTAACATACAGTATATAGCCCTGTGCCTCATTCTGATGTCCCACACCCCACCAAAATATTGACGAAATATAAAAACCACAGAAAAACTGTGGGGTGGCAGCAAGGCTATAAGCAATGTCAAAACTGGGCAAAAAGAAAAGGTTGTATGTAGCAAAGCCTCGCGTGAGAAATAATACCCAAACGATACAATGCAAAGTAAAAGAGAAGACAGAAAATGGCCGATATAATGGCAAGCGCCTTCATCAAGGAAAAAAGAGAAAGAACAACAACAGAAAAAAAAGGAAAATGAAACAGATATGACAATCGAACAATAAAAGATTTTAGTAGGAAATGTATAGAATCTAAACAGAATATGTTCACTTATCTGCGAGTTCTTGCTTGGTCAGCAGCACAGAAGCACGTCTGCCCACCAAAATATTGTCACCTCTACCAGAGGGGTGTGCATCCCAACTTGAGAAACACTGGGTTAAATGCAGTAAGTTTGCAATTTACATTTTTTTTTACTTTAAAAAAAAAAAAAAAGTTATTTTAACATTTCCTTTTTGTTCAACAGGGAAGAGCTCCCTGGCTCATGGGCACAAGACTTTGACATGTTCCAGGCTATGATTGTCCTCAAAGCTCTGCGTCCAGACAAGATAACCAATGCCATGCAAGATTATGTTGCAGAAAATATGGGTCAGCGCTTCATTGAACCTCAGACATCTGACCTGGGTCTTGTTTACAAAGATTCATCTCCCACTACACCCCTTGTATTTGTCCTGTCACAAGGTACAGATCCAGCCAATGACTTGTATAAGTTTGCTGAGACTATGAGATTTGCTAAAAAACTTACAGCTATCTCTCTTGGACAGGGACAGGTAAGTGTTTCTCCATAGATCATCTTTCTTACAATTTGGTTTTTCTTCACTATACTTCTTTCGGCCTGATTTAATCTTTTATAGGTAATCTAACAGAATCTCTGTGGCCCTCAGCAGCAATTAAAGTGCCCGGAATATCATAATGTGGTATAATTCTGCTGTTATCATAAATTTCATTTAAAATGGAGAGGCAGGTGTAGTGGGAATTTTTTATCCATTTAATTTTATGGTGACCCCCCAAAAACAAGTTAACAGGACCAACGTAAGAGTTAAGGGTTCCAAATCCTTTTTTAAAACTGCTCATCTATAGCTAGCTGTGTAAATATTATGGTCCCTAAACAACAGCATAATAGTAAAGCCGCAAACGTTTAATGTTGAATTTCTCAGTTGTGCAAAAAGTGGAGTTGGAACAAACAAGATCTAAGATAGCATATTGTAAAGGTCCTGCTGAGGTATATTTTGTCACAAATCCCAGACTGGGAGATGTAATAATTATGACAGGACAACAATCACGAACGAACAAGTATAACACTAAACAGAACAACCAAACAGACTCACACATTTATTATATATAAAAATAAGATATCTGTGCAATTACATACATTATATTAACTCAATTCAAATACCATTCAATGGTCAGTATTCCCCACATTCATTCTTCTCCGGGTCCACAACCCGATAGTTACTTCCTAACTATGCTCTGGCCTCAGCCTCACATCCATATATATACTACTTGCTGGCCTCTCTTATTGGCTCCTGCTCAACCTAATCTCCGTATCTCAATCTCCCCTCGATGTCTTAATAGCACATTAATATTTCAATAGCACATTAGTATCTCAATAGCACAGTAACATCTTAATAGCAACAAGGACAATAACAACGTCCCTGTCTGTGGCCAGACTGCCATGACTCATGTGCTCCCGCTGTCCTGCGCGACAGCTTCACTCAGGCAGGCCTGTGGGTAGCTTTCGGCCCAACCCCGGCACAAGTCCGCTCACCGCGGGTGGCTTCTCTGCCCGACCCCGGCACCTATAAGAATAACATTACATTTCTATAACACCATACAATTACTATCCACTTCACCACTCATTACGAACTATCACGCGTACACACAATAGTCCACCTTTCACTCACCACACCTCTTACGGTAACACATCTCTACCGTACCACACAGCACTCAGACTCGCTACGAATCCATGATCCGAACTTACATCTATCGCTCATTGCGCACATCTCTATACACAGTAATCAATGACTTCCACATTCCTCACATATAACTTATCTACATCATGGTCATAGGAGAATATAGTACATCAATCATCATAATTATAAATCATAGTTCAACCTACCAGTCATCACTGGAAAACACACAATCTCCCGACTGCTCTCTCACGTCTGTCCCCTTGGACTTCTTAACTTGCAGTGATCTGACTATTCAGATTTTGCCTCTACTACGCCTCAACTTCACTCATAACATGCACGCTTCAAATCCCTTCCCCGCACTCACTGACCCCCGCTCACTCGCTCGTGACATCATGCCCCACCCCAAAAAAATTAATGCAATTAATTTCAAATCGCATCAAGATAATTGTCAACGAGTGAGCGTGAGCAATATTTACATAAAAAGGACCTACTAATGTCTATAGCACATATGATACCGAAATCAGGGGAAAATATGGCGATCAATTTGCCCTGCACTATGCTTATATGTATCACATCATGCATCATGAATACCTAACTAAAACATAATACCTAATACAGAATCAAAATCAATCAACCTATCAAGCATTCTTCATATAATATTTATAATGTCAATATTTTAAGATCGATGAATCGTTCACACCGATCACTGTCAATGTTCATATGTTTCCCAATTTCTGCTGACATACGTTTTCAATTGTGCACAATCTGCGACTCTTCGTTGTTCTGTCTGTCGAATGTTCCTGTCCTCCGATGTGTAAGCCACTGAAATCTTCACCTAGGCTCGACTAAGGTAGTCGGCGATATGATTGCTGGTTCCTGGAATCGGTTGAATGACGAACGTATACGGCTGTAAAGCCAATGCCCATCTAGATAAGCGAGGGCTGGATGAACGATTCTTAGACAAAAACGTTAGTGGCTTGTGGTCTGTCTGGATGTAGAATTCTCGTCCCATCAGATAACGTCCTAATTTTTGGGCGGACCACACAATGGCAAGACACTCCCTCTCTATTACAGAATACTTCCTTTCTCTCTGCAATAACTTTCGACTGACATAACATACAGGATGGAAACAGTCGTTCTTCTCCTGTAGAAGACAAGCGCCGACACCAGAGTCCGATGCATCTGTTCTGAGGATAAATTTAGATCGAAAATCTGGCAATATCAGAATGGGTGACGATGATAATGCTGTCACCAATTTATCAAATGCTGTCTGACAATCAGACGTCCACTGGACCCTATCGGGCTGTCCCTTCTTAGTAAGGTCAGTAAGAGGAGATGACAAGGAGGAAAAGTTCGGAATGAACTTCCTGTAATAATTTAAAATTCCCACTAAGCTTCTCACTTGTTTCTTTGTCTTAGGGATTTGCAACCCTACTAATTTCTCAATTTTTGTTATTTCAGGTCTCTGAATACCTCTACCCACGAGATGTCCTAAGAATACTATTTCTGGACATGCCAAATTCATCTTTGCGGGTTTAGCAGTTAACCCAAAATGACGCAATCGTTTAAAAATTACTGTTAGTGTCTGAATATGTTCAGACCATGACGACGTATGACACGCTATATCGTCAAAGAATGACACGACATTAGGTATGTCCTTCAATACCAGTCTCATTAATCTTGCAAACGTAGCTGGCGCGTTTACCAACCCAAATGGCATGACCTTAAATTGAAACAATCCTATGGGCGTTTGGAAAGCCGTGTGCTGTTTAGATTCCTCAGCAAGAGGAATTTCCCATACCCTTTTGTTAAATCTATCTTCGAGAACCACGTGGAACCAGCCAGTGAAGCTATTAGTTGCTCTTGGAATGGTATAGGCTCCCTATCGCCTACCGTAATAGTGTTCAGCCTGCGAAAATCAATACAGAACCGCACCGATCCATCAAGTTTTTTCACGAGGACGATGGGTGATGAATATGGCGATGTTGACGGTTCTATCACATCTAATTTCAACATGGCCTCAACTTCCTTTATAACTCTATCTCTGGAAGAAAAAGGCAACGGATAAGGTTTAAGAGATACTGGCTTATCCGAAGTCAACTTTATTTGGTGCTGGATCACCGTAGTACGACCCGGGAAATCTGTGATAACATCTGGGAATGACGCTAACAGGGTCTGAAGTTCCATACTCTGTGAACTCGTAAGGTCAGGGCTAAATTTTACGTCCCTGTAACCTTGTGTCGGAGTTAACTCCGGCAATTGAATTTGTACCTCTTCCTGTGCCTCGGTGTCGTTCACGTCACTGTCTGACTGGTCTACGACCCCCGTACAAGCAATAGAGAAGACACTCTCTTCTGGTTTCGTCTGAGCACACAGATACTCTGGTCTCTCATAAAATCTCTGCAGCATATTAACATGGAAAACCTTAACTGATCGATCAATCTGAATAGCATAATCTACCTTCGAAACGACTCGCTCAATAGTATACGGACCTTTCCATGTCATTAATAACTTATTATGATCCGTAGGCAATAACAATAAAACCTTGTCTCCTGGCTTAAAAATTCGCAGTTTTTAATTCGCTCTATCTTTATAGTTTTTTGCTCTTTTTGAAGCGACACTAGAAGCTTCTTCCGCAATAGTGCGCGCTGAAGATAATCTCTCTCTTAAATCAACAAGGTACTGAAACACTGAAATTTGCTCATCGTCTCCCGATGATGGCGACTGTCAAGAACAGATTAAGTCCATAAATGCCGTGCTAGGTCACGAGTTCAGTGAGTAAATTTTCACGACTTGTTAATTCTAACCAGCGTAATTTGTCCTTGAGCTGTTCTCGTGAACAGTTTGTTTGAAACACTTTTGTTTTAGAGATGGAAAGAAAGTGGGGCGAGATAGAATAAATGTATAGCTTGGAGTGACAGAGCCGTTCTCGACCCCGTGATTTTGATGAACACTTAGAAGGGAAGAGAAGGGGCGAATAAGGATAGATAGTTTAAGACGCTTAGTCGCGTTCAGAAATTCGTGCATAAAATGTAGAAAGCACGAGGGTTTAAAGATTTCAGTAGTTGTTTTGACATTTTAAATTGACCTTGTCTGTATTAGTGCAAGGCCGTAACCGACTTATACAATAGAATAAATTATACTGCGAGCTCAGCTCGGAGCTGACCGCACCAATGAAATCTAGGGATTTGGACGGTAGTTGCAGGTGGCTAGACAGTATAAAAGTCTGCCCAGACATATATCCTGCACTCCATACAGAAAACTCCAATCTGTGCAGGCGTCGGCACGATTCTGCCTGAAGAATCATAAAGCGTTGTACGACTCATGTCTAGTCCACTATAGACATTTGAGATGAATCCATATGCCTGAATGAGATATGCCCACCGCTATTGTCCATCGTTCCCTGGTATCCACCAGGGACTAATCGTAAGTGTTTGTCTATTGATGACTCAACCATGAACGAGGAGCTGAACATAAGTTATCCAGTAGGACAGGATTGCCGCATATACTAAGAGTGTTACCCAAGAATGCAAGATAAAGATATATATAGTCTTGCAACTAGTATAAATTTATGGCATACACATCTGTGAATTGTGATTGATTTGTCTGGATGAGGCTGGGCATTGCCAGCCCATCCTAGAGTAGATCTCTAGACTTAACTACGTCAGTTTGTATTGACGGGCTCAATTATTATAAGCGTTAGGCACAAATGGCTGAGATGACATTGTCGCCAGAGACCATATTAGTGTATTGATTGATATATAGTAGGCAGACCAGATCTGAGATATATATAATTAGTACTTAGATTGCTAGTGAGTCAGAAGTATAATAATATTATAGGAATCTAGAGTAGAATTCTAGTGAGGTATTATTGAATTTTGATTTGATGCTGCTGATGTTGTCTTTACTATATAATAGATCTAGACAAAATTGTTAGGGTAATTAATGTAATTAAATTTGTGGCCCTGCAGGTCTGTTTATGAAACTTATTCAGATTGTTCTTAGTGTGTGGCATGGTACGAAAGATTAGATATTAAGTACCTCTCGATTTAAATGCAGTCGAAACCTTAAGTAGACGGATTCCCCCCAAATTCGTAACATTTAGTATAGCAACATCGTAACAGCGACGTCATCATGTCCCGAAGAACATCAGTTGGACCCCTAGGACTACGACCACACAACATCCCAAACGGAGAGAATCCTGTTGACTCCTGACGTACCTCCCTATACGCAAATAATACTGCAGGGATATATCTATCCCAATCTTTAGGGCGATCAGCAGCTACCTTACGCAACATCGACTTTAGCGTCGAGTTTAGTCTCTCGCACATGCCATTAGCCTGTGGATGATATGGGGTGGTAGTGATGGGCTGTATGCTAAATAAGCGAAACAATTCCCTCATCATATCCGACGTAAATTGCGCGCCCCTATCAGACAAAATCTGTTCCGGTATTCCCACTCTAGCGAAGATTCCAAACAACGCTTCCGCGACTGCCTCTGACGTTATGGTACGAAGCGGAACCGCCTCTGGCCATCTCGTAGCATTACAAATGACCGTTAAGAAAAATCGATTCCCCCTATCAGTAGCTGGGTGAATGGGGCCAACAAGGTCAATCGAAACCTTCTTAAAAGGCTCCGAAACCGTGGGGATATTTTGAAGAGGAGCCTGGGGTGTACGACCCTTGTGCGTCGTCCTTTGGCACGCACTGCACGTCTTACAGTACAACCGTACATCTCTGTGGATTGATGGCCAATAAAAATTCTTGAGGACTCTCTCCTTGGTTCTAGCTATTCCCATATGACCCGCTAATGGGACATCATGGGCCAACCGCAATACTGTTGCAATTAGCAACGCTGGCACAACGACCTGCTTTAGAACGGAAGCCACTGTGACATACTTACGGAACAGAATGCCCCCCTGGATAAGAAAGGAAGATGAACCGTTCTTATATTTCCTCGTTTTCTCAGTTCGCGCTTCCCCAAAGCATGGACTCAATGATGGATCCTCCTTTTGTAATTTCGCCAAGCGCTCTGGTGTGATATCAAGGTTGACTGCTGGCGTTGCCAAAGGTCTAACTTTACCCTTATCAGCTACCTGTCGACGTGTCTCGACTGCGGCACAAAAGTCAATACCTTTAGACTGTGACCATGCCTGTACATGCTCTTCAGAAGGGGAAACTACCCGAGATACATTACCAATGATGAGCTGGGCGCCTGGAAAAACCCAACGACTGCTTCGACTTCCCCGCTAAGAAAAGGTGTATCAATCACTATCTTTGCCATGGGTAATTTCTCAATGGCCCCTGAAAATTGAATGCATGGGACAGTCTCACCCGTAAGCTGTGACTCGTGAATGCAGTCTCTATGCACTTCCACAACGGTAGATCCTGTATCACGCAAAACCGAGACCGGTTCGTCCCCAACAAACCCCGAATAAACCCTAAGACCACCCCCTGTATGACATGAATTAATAACGGGAATCTTTCTCCCACAAGGTAAAACACCGGAAGATAATAATTTTTCACAACTGGGACACTTAGAATACTGTCCGCCTCCGTTGTCCGACGTAACACACGCGGCCGCATGGTGAAACTTACTAGGGGAACATTGAGTGGAGCTACTATGATCCAAGACCCACTATACCAAGACGGTGCAATCGATCGTTAAATACAAAGGCGAAGAGTTCCGCCGCGTGCGTTGTCTGCTAGACTGACCCAGCGCGTATGGTGTGCCCAGTCATGGCTCGGTTAGCAAAGATTTAATGGTGGCATGAAGTAAACAGTGATATTTTCTTTATGTCCCATTGGATGAGATGAGGTTAATAGACTACCAAGAACTGTACAATAGAGCATCTATTCAAAGAATTAATTTAATGATTAAAGCAAATAAATGAGTATAAACTGGAAATTTTGAATGGAGTTCCTACATACATAAAACCAAAGGGGAACTGTAGCGGTACACCTTCTAATCTTATGAAAAAATGTAGGGATAACCAGGGTAGCAGGACATGTGGAATGAAATAGGAAAAGAGACCAGATGGGCCATTATTTAAATGATTAAAGCAAATAAATGGGTATAAAACACAAACTTTGAATGAAGTTCTCACATACATCAGACCAGAGAGGAAATTTACATCTTCTAATTGATGAAAAAGTGTAGAGATAACCAGGGTAGCAGAAAAAGGGTAATGAAGTAGGAAAAGTGACCAGATGGGTGATTAAAAAAATCAACAAAAACTCAACAAAATCCAGCCGCAGTATTCTGATGATAATGAACGTTCAAAAAGTGTTACTCATGTTGCAACTTCTTCAGTTTTCCAACTTTCTTTCCTGAAATTTTCTGTTTTGGGGCACTATTTCTGATTGAATTTCTATTGCTTGAAGATTAATAAGGAAAAAGGAAAGAAAGAAAGAAACAAACAAACAACAACAACAAAACACTTCCTTTAAAAGAAATTCGGGATGATCAAGTGGAAAAGTTCATTCACATAATTACTGATTGTACGTATGGGATTCCTTAGCTTTGAGAAAGTTTATCAGTATTTGATCCATGGCGTTTTACGGCTTCCTCAAACAAACAAAAGTACATGTATACCGAAAGTTGAATTAGCAATTAGACTTTTAAGCCCCTCCCTCTTCACAAACACAAACACACAACTGATGATCTCCATAGCACACATGCATTAGTCCAACACAACAATATTGGGACTGTATGAGGAGTGCAAAGGTGTATGTCTGAAGTCCCATTTACTATAATAGACAAACTTCAAGTCGGCAAACTGCCTTGCAAAGTGTTAATTTTGATTCTTCACAAAGGAGCACTGGTCTCCTCGATTAACACATACCGGTACGACGAACCGCATGCCTGTGTTTACGATTGTACGCGCCGGACTATTTTTAGAAACTCCTGGCCAGCGGACGGAAGTGCTTGAATTGCACCGTCTTGGTATAGTGGGTCTTGGCTATGATTACCATCCACGTTCGCCGCTATCCTTCTTGCAGGACAATTAACCCTGATGTGACCTACTCTTCCGCAGTTCCAACATTTCGCGGCCCTACAATCCCGTGAAAAATGCCCCATGCGTCCGCAAGTCCAACACTCCGCTCCCTGTGCTCCGCAAGACCTGGGTCCCCGTGACCCATCGCGACCGGAACTAAAGTCCCTCTGCCGTCGATCATCGGCAAAGGTTACGAAACGCCCTCGGCCATTACCGCGATCTCGCCCTCCCGCTCGGTCAAACTTACCGGCTCCATATGCAGGTGATTGGCAATACCCCCTACGTGGGACCTGGGCTTGCCCCTTAAGCCACCACGCTGACGCGACCTGTCTCTACTATGTCCTGTCGGCGACCCCTCAACAACGGCGACGTAACCAGCATCCTGCACGTACGCCCTCGCCACTGGTTTGGACGGATGTGCCGTACGGTATGCTTCCGCCAACTTTGACGCCTCCTGCACCGTCGCGGGTTCGTTTTCTTTGAGAAAAGCCACTAAATCCTTATGGCACGACGCGTATAGCTGGTCACGGATCATTAGGTCCTTCAATTTAACAAAATCTGTGCCAACATGCGACAAGTCCAACCAGTTCGAGAAATACTCCGTCAATCTGGCGACGAAGGCAACAAAGTCCTCCCTGGTATCCGCACGTGCTCGTCTAAACTTCTCCCGGAAATATTCCTCCGTACGCGCAAATCGGCGAAGCAACAAAGACTTCAGCTTATCGTAATCATGCACGTCTTCGTGCTGTAACTCTTTAAAGTAGGTTAACGCTCGACCCTGCAATAAGGACGCCAGGTACGTGGACCATAAATTCTTATTCTCCCCCCATTGCAGTTGTGCATTTAGTTCGAACCTGTAAAGGAAGGCGTCTATATCGTCCTTCTGGTCGTCGAACGTAGGCAGCTTAATCCGAACACCACTCTTATTTTGTCCCTGCCGCTCAACTGTTTCCGTTGGCGCATTCTTCTTGATTTCCAATTCCGCGATTCTTATTCGCGCCTCTCTCTCCTGTTCCTTATCCCTAGCTTCTCTCTCATGCTCTTTATCCCTAGCTTCTCTCTCATGCTCTTTATCCCTAGCCTCTATCTCCTTTAACTTTAACTCCCTTTCCTGGGCCCTATCTTTAGCCTCTCTTTCTCTCTCTCTTTCTCGCTCCCTATCTTTAGCTTCTCTCTCCCGCTCTTGAGCCTCTTTTTCTCGCTCTCTATCTTTAGCCTCTCTCTCCCGCTCTTGAGCCTCTTTTTCTCGCTCTCTATCTTTAGCACGCTCATCGCGCAATTCCGCCTGCTGCTCCTTAATCCAGCTACGTAGCTCTACGCCTTCAAGGCCAAGTTCCGTACCCACTTTCATTAGTTGCTGGAGCTCCGCCATTTCACGGATTTATAATTATACGATTTGAAATATATAATAAACTGCTACCATAAACGACGCGACCCGAGACCTGAAATTATGCCACTACAATAATAACCACTATTTTCAAATGCAATTCAGAAAAATACCTAACTGAACATGCTATAGCATACTCTCTAACTAATTCTATGTTCATAAAATGTATAGCACTATTAAGTAATAAAAGAGAATAGAAAAGACAAGGATGAGGAAATTCAGTAGAAGGACCACAAGGACATCAAGGACAACGAACCAGACTAGGACGAAGATTTCTAAAAAAAATATAATGAGAAAAAAAATGCAACCTAACTACGCCGATTACACTACAAGGTACGAACAAGAACAGAGCCTGAAAAAAAGAACGTATCTACAGATAGGTAAGAGAGGGGACAAGAGAATACGTCTTCGTGCAGAACAGAGAAGATATCGACGCTACAACTAAACAATCACAAAGCCCTAAAGACTGTTCACTGTGATGAACGCGGTTCCACGTTTAGCCCACCTCCCGAAGAGGATAAACTACGTTCACCACAGCAAACCCACTCCACCGCCCGTATAATCTATGACAGCAACAAAAACAGCAAAAATAGAGAAAAAGACAGATGAAAAGATAGCCCTCAATCCAGGGCACAAAATTTTTGACTTTCACTTAACTTTCAATTTTGAGTTTACTTTTCCCCTTCTCTCGGATCTCTGGCCGCTTGCCTCCTCAGGCTGGCACACACACACTCTGCAAAAATCAAGCAACCATTAGTACACATTCATAACAATACATGCATCAATACATATTCATAAATATACATAAATCATATCATCATGAAATTCTCATTCATCCAACGAACAAAAGACAACAGCACAAATTCCTATCACAACAGAAATACAACTAAATATGACGAATACGCAATGTCAAAATGACCACAGGTAACTAAACGGACGAGCCCCCACTGTCACAAATCCCAGACTGGGAGATGTAATAATTATGACAGGACAACAATCACGAACGAACAAGTATAACACTTAACAGAACAACCAAACAGACTCACACATTTATTATATATAAAAATAAGATACCTGTGCAATTACATACATTACATTAACTCAATTCAAATACCATTCAATGGTCAGTATTCCCCACATTCATTCTTCTCCGGGTCCACAACCCGATAGTTACTTCCTAACTATGCTCTGGCCTCAGCCTCACATCCATTATATACTACTTGCTGGCCTCTCTTATTGGCTCATGCTCAACCTAATCTCCGTATCTCAATCTCCCCTCGATGTCTTAATAGCACATTAATATTTCAATAGCACATTAGTATCTCAATAGCACAGTAACATCTTAATAGCAACAAGGACAATAACAACGTCCCTGTCTGTGGCCAGACTGCCACGACTCATGTGCTCCCGCTGTCCTGCGCGACAGCTTCACTCAGGCAGGCCTGTGGGTAGCCTTCGGCCCAACCCCGGCACAAGTCCGCTCACCGCGGGTGGCTTCTCTGCCCGACCCCGGCACCTATAAGAATAACATTACATCTCTATAACACCATTCAATTACTATCCACTTCACCACTCATTACGAACCATCAAGCGTACACACAATAGTCCACCTTTCACTCACCACACCTCTTACGGTAACACACCTCCACCGTACCACACAGCACTCAGACTCGCTACGAATCCATGATCCGAACTTACATCTATCGCTCATTGCGCACATCTCTATACACAGTAATCAATGACTTCCACATTCCTCACATATAACTTATCTACATCATGGTCATAGGAGAATATAGTACATCAATCATCATAATTATAAATCATAGTTCAACCTACCAGTCATCACTGGAAAACACAATCTCCCGACTGCTCTCTCACGTCTGTCCCCTTGGACTTCTTAACTTGCAGTGATCTGACTATTCAGATTTTGCCTCTACTACGTCTCAACTTCACTCACAACATGCACGCTTCAAATCCCTTCCCCGCACTCACTGACCCCCGCTCACTCGCTCGTGATATATTTCACTTGCATCGTTATTCATCACAGGGCCCAAGAGCTGAAGCCATGATGAAGTCAGCCATGGAGAGAGGCAAGTGGGTCTTCTTCCAGAATTGCCACTTGGCGCCAAGCTTCATGCCTATGTTAGAGAGACTTGTTGAGCAAATTGATCCAGACAAGGTAAGTTTCAGATGCCTGTCATTCCATGCAGTTATTGGAGACAGACAGGTTCACCATTTGTGGGTGGGTCTGGTGAAATTGGGCTTGTGGTGCAATTTTTATACCTCTTTAAAAAATCAAAATGAAATATTTCTAAGAAAATTTCAAGCCAAATATTTTATGTGAATGCAGAAAAATGGCTAATTTTTCATATTATATGCTAATCTCAATTTCCAGAGAAAAATTTTCCCCTTTAGCTCTTTCCCTACGGGTCAGCATTCCACGTCAGGCCGGAGCACTTCCTGGGGTTATATGCCATGCTGTACTGTGCATTTGTAAACAAAGATCACCTTGGTACACAACAGCTGTCCAAACTACACACTTATCACACACGTGGTATCACTGGACACTCTAGGACAAAGAAAGCTTTTACCAAGAATTCTATATTTAAGGTTCAACGTCACGGGATGTTGAAATTTTCCATTACAGTGGTCAAGGAATACCTTTAGAACATCACAACGCAGGCTGTGTTGTACCGGCTGCCGCTAGAGAAGTGTGTGATACAGTGTGCGCTGTAGGAAAGAGTTAGGAGAGGTCTTCTCAGGCGTTGGTCTTTCACCTAAAGCCCGATTTTTGCCAGATCCTCTCACATTTTGTTATCTTGTATACAAACTTTTCTGAATTTCAGTTTCAACTTGAAATTTATTTATGGGCTTATCAGTGTAGACAATCCTGAGGAAGACAAAGCATTGTCGTGTGAAAGAAACACTCATACACTTGCTGTGCAGGATAGTTACATTCCATACAGTATAAAAAATATTATCATTTGCCATTTCTCCAGGTTCACAGAGACTTCAGGCTGTGGTTGACCAGTATGCCTAGTGAGAAGTTCCCAGTGTTTATTCTGCAGAACAGCTCAAAGATGACAGTGGAACCACCCAAAGGAATCAAAGCCAATTTGCTGAGGTCCTACATGGGCTTTTCAGATGACTTCCTCAATCAGTGTGGAAATAGGGTTTGTTCAATTTTATGCATAGCAAATAAGTTTGCTTATGACTGTTTTACAGAAATTGTTGGAGAAATAATTTCTTTTTGAATTGTGACAAAGCAGTGGAGTAAATACCACACAGAACTGAACTCACAGAGCATACAAAGCAGTCAAATAATTCATGTCAAATTCAAATTAAAGTGCAACGGATAAACTTCAACTTTAATGTTGCATGAGACTTTAGCTCTAAAATACAAAGACAGTCAAAGGCATGGTTTTAACAGGAGCTAATTGATTATTCAATTGCGGTTGAAATATTGAGCTAATATACTGCAAAATCCAAAGGCCAACTCAACTAATGAAGCTAATTCTCACTTGAGATTGCATGGTATCCTTTCTTGCTTGAAGCAAAGGTAACATTGGTTTGTGGATTAATTAAATAAATATTGCAAGTAATCCACTTCTCAAATGGATCATTACATACAACCCATACATACAGATATTTTGTGTTCTTTGAAAATCCATTGTGATCTAATCAAATGAAAACTTGATAATTTAAATGAATGAGATCAGATAATGATAAATCTTGTATGGCTTGATGCTACTTTCATGTTTATTGCAGGGAATGAAGAAGAAAGTGGGAGAAGAACACTTTGCTAATAATTTTATATTCTTGTCAAACAGGTTGTAGAATTCAAACATTTGCTGCTCTCCCTTTGCTTGTTCCATGGTGTGGTCATTGAGAGAAGGAAATTTGGAGCTCTGGGCTTTAACATTCCTTATGAGTTTACAGATGGGGACCTGAGAATTTGTGTCAGCCAATTGAAGATGTTCCTTATGGAGTATGATGAAATTCCATTGAAGGTAGAAATATAGACTTATCCTCCCACTGATCATAGTAAATTAGCTTTCAGCCAAGGCACTTTATTTATTGACTGTTTCCATAAACACTTGTTTATGTGAAGATACCAAATAAGCTGGGTTTTTTTGAGAGACGTTGACAGTAGTGTCATCATATAAACCTGACAAATATATCTTTGGAAATAGCAAGTTATATTGGAGGGGGAGGAAAACAGTCACTTTACAATTTTCATTGCTGGAGCATTCCGTGTAGTATAGAATCTTGATGCATTTTCAATGGAGCTGTTTTGCAAAGAAGTATTTAAAACCATTTACAACATGCACTGAATGACAAACAGTGCATATAGCATTTCAGATCAACTGTAGACTCTCATGAAGAAAAGATGTAACTGAAATGAAAATCATGTTACATAGTAGGATAGTTTGATTTAAATCTGGTTGGTATTCATTTCATGTTCAATAAAAATGTGCACAATTTTTTATTCTATTTTCTATTTTTGTTTTCATTACATTAGGTGCTATTGTACACAGCTGGTCACATCAACTATGGAGGCCGTGTCACAGATGACTGGGACAGAAGGTGTCTCATGAACGTACTTGGAAGATTTTACAAACGAGATGTGATTGATGAGGAATTTATCTACTCAGAGTCTGGTATTTACATACAAATCAGTGCAGAGAATGAGCTCAATGTGAGTATACATGGAGAGTTTAACCTCATAATAATATATTAAATTCTGCAAAATGTATCTGCATAAAAAGAAATAGCTAAACTGCCGTACTTAAATGGTGGTCATGTCGCCAGAATGAAATTTCTGATCTTACTTTTCTATTCTACTTCATGAATGGAAATGTATCTTATTGCTTGCGTTCAAATAAGTCGTAAATAAATATTAAAGACTGAATTCTGTCCAAATTGGATGTGTCCATGTAATTTATCGTCAAAAATCGAGGCAGCATGCAAAGTTTCATATTTTTAGGCCTCGTAGCCACCAGGTGTTACGTGCCTGCACGTTCACCCTCCAGCTCCATTATGGTAAGATATTGCTCATTTGTACCAACTCTCTATCGCGCTTTCAAGGATTGTATTGTGCAAACAACTTTGCAACAGCAATATTTGCAGAACTCGGTGACAGCAGTATTACGGAAAATGTCAATTCCTTGTGCAGGTGACAATTGATGCCTGATCATAGGAAAAAACAATTTGAACGAAAAACTTTAATAAAAAGTATTTGAAGGAAAAACAAAAATATCTGAATGATTTTATAAAGCACACTCTACACTGCCATGCACTTTCCATCACTTGATAACTTTATAACAAGTCTTAGGAAACAATTTCACAATTAATTATCTAACCCTGGAAAACTAAGGCTCGATTCAACCTGACCCTGTTGTCATGGTCATGAAAAACTCTGAATGTACATAAATGTTATCAATCCATTATTTACCGGTAGTCAGCATGCGGCTAAGGGTGATCTTTGAGATATTTTCATATAATCAATGAATTAGATAGATAATGTTATGAAACTATTGAATGAATTTAGTTTATATGTGCTTACTTTTAATTTGTTAATCTGTTTGCTACAGGGCTACCTGGGCTATATCAGAAGCCTTCCCATCAATGACACACCTGAGATCTTTGGTCTCCACGACAACGCCAACATAACATTTGCCCAGAATGAGACCTTCACTGTATTAGGGGACCTGGTTCAACTCCAGCCAAAGTCGGCTTCAGGTGGTGGAATGTCCAGGGAAGAGGTGAGATAGACATTCATGATGAGATGACCTTTGATTTACACAATTCTCAATAAGAAAGTGAAATGCTACATTCCTTGTATTGCTAATACAAAATGATAGCCTGGACTACAGGTTGTTTTAGAGTTAAAGAATTACGAGCATTACGAGGTAGATACAAAAGAAATGCAACATCTTTAATATGTCAATGGCAAAATATTTAAAAAGAACTACAGAATATATTAATTGCAGTAGGGACCCACAACAACTAAGTGGCCATTTTATTGAATGTATTTCGAACATTGTTTCAGTTATATTAGTTGTTTTGTTTTTTTTTGCCTGATGGAAGTCTTTGAAACCAAAACTTTGCCTTTTTCTTTCCCTTTTAATTTCTAATTCTTTTATGGTTGATTGTGGAGGTTCTTACTGTTTTTTATAATGCAGGATTTCACTGTGTACAATCTTTTCTCTCTTTTTTTGTGTTGTTGCCACATCTTAATTTTAAAACATCTTGTAGTTACATCATGACTGTATTGATAGTTTATATTTCCCAAATCAGCATAATAGTAGTAGGTGTTACAAATTATTGAGAGGAAATCTAGCAATAGGCCATTGTGTGAAAATTTGTGCCTGCAGGTGATGGAGACAACTGCACAGGAGATCTTGGAACATGTGCCTTCAGCTGTCAACTTATCAGCTGTCGTGGAGAAATATCCCGTGTTGTACGAACAATCTATGAATACTGTCCTGGTACAGGAGGTCATTCGGTGAGAGCCCTAATATATTCACATTTTACTACACTCACTAAAATGTCTTTACTTTAAATACCTGAGATTTCAAATCACAATTTCAGTTGAGACAAGTTTCACAGGGTTAAATGATTGTTGACAGGAATACTTAACACTCATCTGTTTTATGAGTGGATATGTTAGCAGCAATATGTCTCATGGAATCTTAATTATAATTGTTGGTTGTTAATTATGATACTGTACAGATGAACATCCACTGGACAAACGATGTAGGTCAACTGTATGAAAGGTTTAGTTAAAGAGAACTAGAACAACATGGTGTCCTGTACTTAGACGCCATAGCCAAGGGGCTTCACTCACTCATTCATTCTCGTTCATTAATTAGTTTATTGTTTCGCAATAAAGTCATGAACTATAATAATTAACATCCTTTCTTCTCCGAATAAGAGTAATATCTAAACTGAGTCATGATCTGGTTTATTCAACCCTTTATAAAAATTATATGATTTACTGATTGATCCCTTATTATCGTGTAAAACTTACACCATCATTCAGTAAATGCAGACATGTCAAACAAGATTTATAAGGTATATTAATTGTAGCCTAAATAACACTGTTCGTCAGTTCATCTCTTAACCATGGTCAAGTTTGTAGATAATTAATGTTAATTATTGTTACATTATTTATATTATAACATAAAGTCTAGAATTAGCAAGGGTATTTGTTATTGTCTAACATGGTAAGTAAAAAATGTATGTGGGAGGTGTATGAGGAACCATCCAGGCACTGGACGTTCCGCATGTGAAGCAATGTGCTTAGCCTGCTCGCTGGTTGGTGAACATCAAAGTTCGACCGGTTTGTTGACATTGTATTCACACCACAAAGTCTCTCATCCACTGTGGCTGAACACGGGTTCGTAGAGACCGCCTTGGTGGGGGGTCTGCATCAGCAATTGGTGACTGGCGGAACTCCTCTGGGTCTGCTGTTCGAGTAGGATTTGGTGATTTGTTGAGTTCCTCATCTCTTCCCGAAGTGTTGTCAGAGTCTATAATATTCTGATCAAGTATAGTCTCCGGAGATGGTTGGAAAGGTGTGTGCTTGTATCTCAGATGGACTCGATTCCGAGTGTATTTGCCACCATTTTCCCCTAACACTTTGTAAGATCTGTCGGAGATAGCTGATGTGACCAGGCCTTTTTGCCACCTTTTCTGCTCTGGATGCTGAAAGTATACAGGTGTATCGTTCTTCATTCTTGGAAGATCATGTGCTGTCTTGTTAAAGTGTTTTCTGACAGCTTTCTTGTGCTTTTGTGATTGTTCTTTCACTGTATCTCTGCTCATGATGATTTTCTTTATTGAGGGTATCATAGTCCGCACGTTGCGATTCATAAGGATTTCAGCAGGGCTGTTGGTAAATCCTTGTCTTGGTGTGTTTGGCAGTTCCAGGAGTGCTTCATATTGATCCTGGCCCTCTTCCAGTGCTTTGAGCATCATGTGTTTTATAGTCTTTACTGATGCCTCTGCTTTTCCGTTGGCCTGGTGGTGTCCAGGATCTGACTTGATGTGCTGAAATCCCCATTTCTCTGCAAAGATTTTAAATTGCTGTGATGTAAGATAAGATAAGATAAATTTTATTCGTCCTTGTACAAGGAAATTTGTTTTGATCATTGAATACATAACAATACAGTTACAGAAGCAGAAAGTATGATACATAGCGCGCACACACACATATATACACACACACTGATAAATTAACTAAATTAACAAAATTAACAGTGCACACAATATGCTTCCCTAACTAAAACACATTGACCTGACACGCAGGACATAATTCAACAGATTACGATCAAGATGACGACATTATTGTAACATCCTAGTTGATGATGGAATAAACGATTTAAAGTAGCGCTCAGTTTTAGTTTTCTTTGACAACAGCCTTAAACTTCTTACAGATCTTATATATTCCTTGTTCAGGGGATGTTGGGGGTCATTTATAATAATATTAGCTTTTTTAATACAAGCACCAGTGTACAGCTCATCAAAATATGGCCCACAATCTGTCACCATGCACTTTGGGATTCCATATCTAGCAAAATGGGCCTTGAGTTTTGTGATCACTGCGGAGGTAGTTGTGGAGAAAAGATAGTCCACTTCAATAAAATTTGAGAAGTAGTCTGTTGTTACCACGTATTGCCTGCCTTTGATTTCAAACAAATCGACTGCTACTTTTGTCCATGGCTCGTTCCCTTCGCTGTGTTGCCTTAGGCTTTCTTTGCAATTTGCTGCTTTTAGTTTCTGACAACTTTCACACGATTCCGATAGTTGTCTCAATTCTGCATTCATGCTGGGCCAATATACCGCTCGCCTAGCTCGTCTCATCATGCTGTCATATGCCATGTGTGGCGAGTGTAATTTCTTCTTTATTTCAGTTCTCAGTGCAGTGGGCACCACAATTCTGCTTCCCTTTAATACTAGTCCCTCTTAACAAGATAAACAGTCTCTAAGCTGGAAGTATGGCAGGAGCTCTGAGTTTGCTTCCTCTTTGTTTTCTGGCCACCCATCTTTGATCAGCGACATTAGTGATTGTAATGTCTGGTCCTTTGCAGTTTCGTTAACAAACCTTTGCATCATAATGTCTGGTATGGGTACCTCGATGAATGCTATTGTTGCCACATCCTGAGTGTCTTTGGTGCGATCTGATACTGGATAGTTTCGTGACAAAAAATCAGCAATTACAAGTTTTTCTCCTTGCATCCACTGGAATGTAAAGTTGTATTTGTTGCTTCTCATGAGCAACCTTTGAAGTCGTGGTGGTGCCTGGTCAAGAGGTTTATTTATAATTGATGCCAAAGGCTTGTGGTCATTGACGATTGTGACTTTCCTGCCGTATGTGTACTGGTTAAAGCGCTCCAGTCCAAAAACAACCGCCAGCATCTCCTTTTCTATTTGTGCCCATTTCTGTTCTGAAGACGAAAGCGCTCGAGATGCAAATTCAATAGGCTGACCCATCTGCATGAGCACACAGCCTAAGCCTGATTTGCTGCTGTCAACCTGGACCTGCAATTCTTGTTTTGGGTTGTAATATCTGAGAACTGGCGTATTGGAAATCATTTGTTTAATTTCATTAAATGACCTCTCACATTCTATATCCCAGTTGAACGCAACGTCCTTTTTAGTCAGTCTGCGTATTGATGCCAGTTTGTCCGCCAGGTTGGGAAGAAATCGCGACAGATATTGTACCGTGCCACAGAGCTTTCTTACCCCATGGACATCCAAATTTGTTAAGAGAATTAGGCAACTGAATATCTCAGATTTGGAAGGTACATTATAAAGAAGAAATTCTCCTTTTCTGGTAAGGTATCTCAATTTTCTAGGTTTTCTCATTGTCACATTCCCAGCCCCACTGTTTTGTAACATTTGGTTAACGAGTTGCCTTTACTGCCAGAGCTATGCTGCAATACATCGTCCCAGTTACTACTTTATTATATCCCCACATTTTACAAAAATTAAGATATGGCCATAATATGGCATAGCAAAGTGTTTTCTATCACTCCATTGAAAGTTTTGAAGATATTGTACCTCTGGGATGAAGATTTTAAAGTGTTAAAAGGTTGTTTTAACACTTTGTGAAGTTCAACTACAATACTTAACAAGTGATTTTCTCGAAACAAATGGATATAGAGATGAAATAATGCAGTATTAACACATTCGCTACAGAAAGCTGCATAATTTATGCAGATCGTTGCTTCACTATGGAGTGGGCAACGATTTTCCAATACTAATATCTGATACAATTTTTCGAAATATGGAGCCCTATCCTGGTTCATTGATTTTCCTTTATTTTGATGTATAATATGTTATGTCTAGTGTTCATACTGAGGAAAGAAAAAACATCTTTGACCCACCCCTAAATTTCAAACTTGACAGTGTTGAGAGTTCCCACCCACACCCACAAAGGGTACTGTAGGGAATGAGTTAACCTGACAATTAGTCTACACTGAACAGATTCTTGATTAAGTATGTTATAGATTTCACTGCTTTGATATGACAGTTTGCTCGTCTCTCTGCAGATACAACCGTCTCCTGGATGTGATCCATCAGTCATTGAGAGATCTCCAGAAAGCTCTGAAAGGTCTTGTTGTCATGTCCCAGCAGTTGGAGGACATGGCCAACAGTATTTTCAATAATGCTGTTCCAGACATGTGGGCCAATAAGGCTTATCCTTCCCTCAAACCATTGGCCTCATGGGTGACAGACCTAGTGGCAAGGATGAATTTCATACAGCAGTGGATTGGTGAAGGCATTCCTTCAGTAAGTACAATTTTTGTATCGCTATTTATTCAAAGTAGTTTCACAGATTTTTGTTACTGTTTTTTTATGAGTAGGCCTAAAAGATGTATTTCATTTGAAAAAATAATTGTCTAGTTTTACGAGTTCCTTTTTCATATGATACTGTCCAACACCCATCATGTCTGCATTTCTCATTCAAGAACACACTTTGAGTGGTAATTTTAATGACCAAATGTAATTTGTAGCATTTCAATTGAACTTGCTCTTAGGTTATCCACAAAATTAAAAAGAAAATATTTTATCTGAAAATAGACTCACTGCATGTCCACGTATTACCATGATTATAATGGCTTTGAAAAACAAAATGTGAAATTAAGTACAAAAGCTATAAAAGGATATGACTTTCTGATCAAGGCAAGTATGTATTTTGTTACTTCAGTCGTGCAATACTCCAGTCTGTAGGTAGTGGGTTTGAAGTTTGCTTCATAGATTAATAAAATGTGAAAATATGAATTTTATATTTTTTGATACTTTCTTGTTTCTATCCTACATCAGTAGATATTCATAAAGAAAGTGTATTGTATGATTATTTCATAAGCTTGGGCTAATAATATTGTATGATTGACAGGTATTCTGGATCTCTGGATTCTTCTTCCCTCAAGCTTTCTTGACTGGTACACTGCAGAACTATGCCAGAAAGAGTGTCATCTCAATTGACACAATTGGTTTTGGGTTTGAGGTATGTGTAATTTATGGCTGGTTTTGTAAAACCTTTGCTTTAGTAGTTCCAGCTTCATAATTTCGTAAATAATTTTCACATGGGAAAAGTTAGCCATGGAATGTGTATAGAAGTTATTGTTATTGGCGCCTCAAGCTAACCACTGAAATTGAGATCAGTCGGGTCAAGGAAATACTTTCCTATCATGAATGAAGGGTTTTATGTAAAAAAATTATTATTTTTTTCTTAGGATTTCTTGGTTTTTATGATGCCAGATCATACAACATGCTTGTAAAGAGTAAAAAAAAACAACTGGTTTGCTACCATTTAAAAGAAAACAATTGATTCAAATTAATTCAGAGTCGGAGAAAATTACATTCTATTTTTCATTGAAGTTGTATAAATCACGATAAACAATGTTCCTAGAATTTATTGAAATCTGGGCAGCAGTCGTCTTCTTTCTCACACCAGTGCAACATTTTTCTGTAATTCAGGTTATGAGAGAAAGTTACACGGAACTGACGGAGGCTCCAGAAGATGGATGCTATATTCGAGGTTTGTTTGCTGAAGGCGCGCGTTGGGATAACATGCGTCATATGTTGACAGAATCCAGACCCAAGGAACTCTACACAGACATGCCGGTTCTCTGGTTGATTCCTGTTGCCAACAGGAAAGTGCCAACCACAGGCATTTATGACTGTCCTGTATACAAGACTCTAACCAGAGCAGGTGAGGCTCTTTTCTATGTTTTTTATATTGTCTTAACTGTTGTAGTTTTCTTATTATAAAGCATAGGCCCAGGATTTTATTGTAATGAATAGAATATTTCAGCCTCAAACGAAAACCAAAAAAATTACAACCATTTTAGATGTAAAAATTTCAGATTTGTGAAGAGTATAACAAATCTTTTCATAATTCATTTGATAAGTTGCTGAAAATTCCTCAGAAGATAATTATTCAGTTTTGTAGAGTTGATAACTCTTTAACCTTGTCAGGAGATACATAAGCCTTCATAAACTGTAGTGTGTTGACAGATAAGGAAAAGAGACATGTTTAAATATGGTAAAAGACAAGAGTACTTTTTAATGAAAACTAAGAGGAAAAGGACACAGAAAAGCAAAAGCATTATATGTCAAGTGTTCCTGATGATTGGCTATGGCAATGTATCCTTTGTCTGGTCAGCGCTTTAAAAAAAAAAAACCAACTTTTTTCGGCCATACCGGAAAAAAACATAATGCTTTGCCATAGCTGGTGTTTACATCCAACAACTGGATGTTGTTTGATGGGCTGGGTTAGGTATGTTTCTGCTTTCTAAACCTTGTAACAGAACATTATTTCTTAATCAACCAGAAATTAAAATTGGGCATCAAATAAAATGCGTGTTATCTACATGTGTAAATTCAGATGTGTAAGCTTCAAAGAAACTTACGCATGAAGATTCTGCTTTCTTACAGTACGGGTATAAATGATCGCCAAAACAGGGTTATGCTTTGTTCAGGTTTGGCGGTACGATACTAACCATTTTAGTAAACACTGGCCAAAAGAGAACTGATTCACTTTTTCCCGGTGTGGCCGGGCAAAGGATATATTGATAGGTAAATACCAAATAAACTCTACATTTTGCCATTTTCTAACACCCACAGGTACCCTGTCTACCACTGGTCACTCTACAAACTTTGTCTTTTCTGTGGAGATTCCATCCGACAAGCCACAAGAGCACTGGATCAAGAGAGGTGTGGCCTTGCTGTGCGCTCTGAATTATTAGACCAGTTGAGATGTGTATGATTTTATAATTGCGCTGGCATTATTAAGGTGCCAGTGAAATTTAAGATTGCAGTATATTTATCATTCTGAACACATGGACTGATTAAAAAAAAAATTCACATTCAATTTCATTGCCCATATTAGAAACCAAGCTTTATCAAGGTATGTGCCTTTTATGTGCTGCTGGTATATCAAAACAAATGCACATGTTGTTAAATATTCTTCTGCTGGAAAAACAGTTTTATTCAGAGCTTTCTTCTGTGTGTTTATTTGTAATTGAAATTTAAAGTGATATTATTTTCAGTTTCGGTTTTAAGGCACCTTTTACAGTATATACATGCACTAAATTATGATCTGATTCTAATTTTGATGTGCTTTCATTTAAATTTTTATATCAGTATCATGAAAAGTATGGTCTTATCTCTTCCTTATTCTCTTTCATGGGTTTTCATATTAATATTGATTTTTTTTCAACTAAATATGTATTTGAATGTAAATCTAGTGAGGAAATTAAGTTTGTCTTGAATTTCTTGTCACTGAATTTAAGGTCCAAGGGGAATAAAGGGGGAAGGGTATTCAATGCAGGTTGTTCATAGAATTAATATGCTATTGTCAAGTTTCTTGGTAATATTTTTAATATTATTTTTTTTAGTTTGATAACAGTTAATGGAGGAAAACAGAAGTTTTCCCCACTTATTCAGTTAACAATTAAGTACATGTTTAAAAATTTTGTTATAAGCCAAAGGAATGGTTCAAGGATTATTCCTTACCCTTCATTTCTGTGATCATCTTTATATTGGAATGTTTAAAGAAACAAATCATGTCAAATAAAATGATGGTCACTGTACTGTTAGTGTTACTCTTGCTGCCGTTTGTTTATGTTTGACAGTAGACATTAGTGATATCAAACAAAGACTGAAAAAAAAAACAAACGAACAAACTAAACAGGAAGTTAAAGAAAACTGGCAACTCAGCCACACATTCTGTCACTGGAAAAAGTGCAAAACTTTCTCCACAATTTGAACTGGAAATGGACAAGTAAACAAACAGAATTCCCAGCAGTGATTTTCATTTTTGCACTAATCACACACAAGATACCCATACCAATGGATCACCCTCACAGTAATAATGACAAACGAAGTACATGTGATATATTAATATATGTGTATTTAATACCTTTTTCTGTTAACATGGTAACAATACAAATGATGATAATAATACAAGGAATAGTATTATGGTGAAAAGGTATGTACATTCTACAGCTGTTCTAAAGTTTTGAGGTAGACCATAAATATAGAGTTCTCTTTTGATGGATGTTCTTTTATAGGTTTAGATTCCTTTATCAGGCCAAATTAATACTGTCCAAAGGGAGTGGTAGTCAATAATTTCTGATTTTGTTAAAATGTGGCCAAAAAAAGAAAAACTTTCATGTTGCGAAGCCCGGTCTTAGAAACAAGCAATAAAGAAATACTATGATTTCAATAAATTCTGATTTTACTACGTGGCGGGGAACTCTTACATGACTACAGGCCTACGAAACAATGCTACGAAACAAAAATAAATCATTTTCATCGGATCCTAGCAATCAGATGCATGGTTTCATTACATCTGAATTATTCAAGTATATAAAATAAATATGAGGTAAATGTTGAAATAAAATGCAATTCAGGTTCTCAAGGATAAGATTTGAAATTTGAGTTTTAGTGCCAATGTAAAAGATTAGACGCAGTTTTGCTAATTTTGGCTTGTCATTGGTCAAGTCTTTCATCACATAAAATATTCAACAACACCAAAGATCGCTGAATATTGATATCCACAAACAATTGATAATCCTGAGCTCCAGCTCATGATTTCAAAGGCAGAGTTATTCACAGCCAATGAGCATGCCACAGTGTGTAAACCACAACCACATTTCTCTCAACAGATGAGATATACAATGGTTGACTTCACGAGCAAACGATACCGGAATTTCCTTGTTAGCCATGAGTCTTATAATAATGTTTGATGTATCTGCAATTTAAGTAGACAAATTAAAGGTAACTATTTGGAGAGCAAACCTACTGAGGCAGTTCCAAATCCCCCTTGGCATGAAAATAATAGGTAAATTTCATAAATGTTAGATAAAATTTACTCACAACTACTTGAAGATACAAAATTTGCAGCATGCTTTTACAGATATGTTTATTGAATCCAAGCATTACTGAAATAAGATCAAAATTTGGTGAATGCATCTTTACCCATTTTTGAATAATCTCATATTTGGAGTAAATAAAATGTATCAACCTTACCCCAAAATTGCATTAAACTGCAATAATAAAACCTCACCTGTTTGAATAATGTAAGTTTTTTTTCTATTGTTCAAAAATATAAAACTCATTTTCAGTTGTAAGCCACCTCAGTCAATGGAACAATCTCCAGCATTTAAATGGACAAGATCTGTAACTTGTATGTGATAAATTTTATCAATATGAAATTTCTATCTGATACATAACTGATGTTATGCATGGAACAACATAATCATGCTTTTTGTGATAATAATGATGAAACTCAACTAAGTAGGCCTACACAGTGAAATGACTTGCTGAGGTCACAAAAAACCGACATGTTCCATGCAAAGCTTCAGAAAGTATGAAACTTAATAACAGCTGTTTACAAATCATGATGAAATCATGTCACCCAAAACTGCAAAAATTAACTGCCTGTGAATCAATCCTTGATGTTCCCAATACAACAATGAAGCAAAGCTCTTAATTTTTGACATTTTCCTCAACTTTGTTTCATCACTTTAAACATTAATTTCACCGTTTTGCCTCTTTATTATTTTGGAAAGTAAACAAAATGGCCTGGCATACAAAATAATTAGCCTCAAATAACGTTTGGCTGACAAAGAAAATAAATGTGCCTTCATTCAGTAACAATGGGAGAGCCATATCTTAATTTAGATTTCACATGAATTTGGGCATCAGTAAAATGGAAAATGGAAAAAAAACAAAAAAAACATTACAACAGGTTTATGGTTGCACAACACTGATATTATATATAGACAGATGTAGACAAATGCTGGAAAAACAAGAGAAAAATACAGTATTGTTATTTCTGAAGCAATGACAGCATTGAAGCTTATTTATATGGCCTACGAACAAAGGCAGAATTTCATATACAAATTATTATTTAAATTTAAAGCGATCCACAATTTTGAAGGAATAACTGACCTGGACTGCGATGCACAAACAAAACAAGACTGACCATTCACAAAATCAGGGGAAAAAAAATCAGTTTAATTCAATGTTTCTGGTTCCGAAAGAATGTCACTGAAAGGCGCTGAATTAAGTAAAATTAATACTTTACATTTAAATAACCTCAAATCCAAGACAATCTGCAAAGATCTTCAAGGAGAAAAGGAGACGAGTACAATGGAGAGAGTTAGCTGTTTAAAAAATGTATATAATTATTTAAGAAATATTTGATATTACAACTGTAGAATTAAAATTTTTAGTACCATTCTTTGTAATTTATTATGTTCCTTATAACCATACATTGGAGTAAAGACTTTTTGTTCGCATACCGGCCTCCAATACAGCTTCGGAGCTCATCAATGTACAGTTACGGTGTTTGTTGTATTTGCATGACTAATTGTTATGCATTTCATCATGATACATGTATAATGTAAAATGGTTATACAGATATGATATGTGAATAGCTAAGTTACTGTGTATCAAAGTAATATTTAATATGCAGGACACAAATGTACTATTTACAGGTGAAAAACGGGTAAGCCCAATCAATTCCATTTGGTGAACAAATGAACACGACACCAGTGGCAGGGATTTATTCTTCAATTTTGAATGCGTTTTAATGAAATGGCTGGAACTGCTCCACTTCAGATTGAAGGTGAAAATAGCTGCATCTGAAGAAAATTCCATCATGTAATGTGATCCATTTATTTTACTTTTATCTTCAATTTAAGTGTATTTGTGTGAAGAACAAAACAAAACAGCTGTTCATAATATTCCAAAAGTCAGTGCAAAACGGTTGTTTGATTTAATTTTCTGCCACCCCCCCCCCCCCCCCCCCCAATAAAATTGGAAAGCTTGTTCAGATAAATAATTAACTTACTTTTCTGAAGTCCATAAAAAGCTGATATGAAGGACACTCTACTTAAAACTATAACTGATTGTCAGGTCTTGTAAGAGGGAACTAGAAGTATGTAAAATATGCCTTTTTGTATTTACAGGACTGAAACGAATCTACTGGTCTATTTACAAGATATGAAGATGATAACATAAATAGCATGACCTGTTTTCACAAATCATGTTCACCATGGACATAGTTAAATATATACAAGTCTTGAATTTTACACAGTATCATATTAGAAATACAAGTTATTGATACAGTCCTAACATTGTTTTGTCCAGAATTATAAGTAATCATGGTTATCTGAACTGGCTCTGATTCCAGAAAGATGGCTTTTTAAAATTATTTAAAAAAAATTTTGTTCATTCCAGTTAGTTTTTGGATTTTAAAAGAGTGCTGTTACATTCCTCATTCACTTTATTTTTTTTCTTCAGTTTCAGCAAAACTCCCCGGGGGTAAAATAATGTATTCACAAATCTTGAATGTGTGTGAAATAGTTCTCCAATGTATGCTTGCTCTAGTGGACTTATGACAAATCAGGATTTAAAAAAGCTGCATGATCACTTTTATAATTTATCATCTGCTTCCCATTGGGAGCACTTTAGCTTTATTATGCAGATGGAAGCATCGCACAAATTTCAACACAACAGGGTTAATTTTTCAGTTGCCCTAAGTTACAAGCTAATAACATCAAGCATATGCCACAATTTTGTGTACGTTTAAAAGTTGACATGAAATAAAGATTAATATCACAAGTTTTACACATGAAACATCGTAACACTGTTCATAAATACACTTTAAAAGTCGATGTTCTTGATGTGAGATAATGTTTCAATAAACCTCTATAATTAGAGAAGAGGATTACTGGATGAAAGCTAATCATATTACATGAGAAGAGATGTAAATATGTATGCCTATGAATGGGACCTTCTTGTAATAACAAATCCAAAATATAAGGACTTTGGAAGGATCAAGAGAAGAGAATGTTGAATTTTTGTGAACAAAAACTCTTTATTAGAAATACTTTAGAAGCAGTTGAAGATAAAGACACTGGAGCTTAGCACCGGCATCAAAGAATTCACAGGAAAATTTCTTGCGCAAAGTTGCTGTCTAATTACTGTTTCATTGTTGTCAGATGTTAGGTAAAGCAAACAATTATTTCACTATAGTAAGCATTACCAGGATTTTCATGCAAAATATTGATAAGTATGAAGATACTGCAACTATATGAACGAAAAAAAACAACAAATGCATAAGAAAAAATGACTAATAAACAGTGCAGCTCGTGTGCACCGTTATGACTGCTGATAAAACAAAAAAAAAAACAAAAAAAACCAACAAAATTACAAAAAACCACACATATAACACTCCATTTTGGCAAGTCTGTTACATTTGATTAGGAGCTTGCTGAGTATTAAAATACATGATTTCAGAAATGAGTCACACAGCCCACGTTCATATTCTAATGCTCTCCACTCATTTCTGAACATTGCAAATCAATGCTTACATGATAAACTGACATAAAGAGAAAACATATGAAATCTAATAAGCACAGGGGCTAATTCTTCAGCTTGCAGCATTCATACTGAGAAGTACATGTCTCAACACAAAATTGTGTTCAATCTACTATTATCATTCATCAGGATTTAACATAGATATTTCATTAGAAAAGATGCTCATTAAAGCTGTTAAGAGAAAATAGAAACAAACACCACAAAAAGACAGAAAAAAAAGTATATTTGAGTAATTTGTTTTCCTTAATGTTCGGAGTGTGGATCCAGAGTCCAAAGAATGTGGAGTCCATTTTACTGAAATCAACGATTCATGAATGAACATTGTGGTAATGACATTGTCAAGATCTGGACGTGGCAACCACAAATGACTGAATGTTTCATGTTCATCTGAGATAAACAGTTATCATTTTGGACAAAGGCTTTTCATGTGTGGCATGGGGCTGGGCAATGCTTAACACTTTTTACTTTGAAATGCAAGACATCAGTTGTCATTACCGGTATTAAAACAAAAATTTTGAAAAAAAAAAGAGCCTACCCCTTTGAGTCTCTCATGCTTAACATGAAATACCGATTTCCTGAACAAAAAACTCCATTTCTACTGCTTACTTATCAAATATGACAAAATGCTGCATAATGTTCATTACTTCTACCAATATGGAAATGCATTTAAAAAAAAAAAAAAACATTAAAAGAAAAATGAATGCAGTGAATTACTGAAACAATACATAAGTTTATGTACAAACATTCCTGAGCATTTTTTTTTGTTGATAATAATAATTTTGTCATAAATGTGAAACATATACATTAGAAAAACGCATAGAGTAGACCAGTGTACTATCTAAGTGTGAAAAATACAAAAGAAAAACAGACAGACTCCTTTAGAAAACCATTATTCATTTTTATAATACCCTTAATGTCACACTCCATGGGAAGAATAAGAATCAACTGAAAACAAGATTTGCTGTGAAATTATTTTTTGACATTGTGAGGCTCGTCTCATTCATAATTTGGGATAAATTTTTCATGTTAAATTTATAACTCTTCATGAAAGCAAACTGGTTGAATTTTTGAAGTCTTCCTACCAATGTGAAAAGACCCTGTCCCCAAAAAGTAGAAAAAGGTAATCTGTACATACAAGTTCATAATGTGAATGAGAAAAATTATTGAACCTGTACAAGAGAAAATTACTTACGTATTTACATTTATGATATGAATTATAGATACATGATCATTGACATAAAAATCTCATTGAAAAATTTCAAAGCATGTTAAAAAAAATTAAAATATGAAACAATCCAATAGTATGGGAGAACAGTGAAACTATAATGAATATCAAAACTCACACAACATTAACACATGAATAAAAGGATACAAATTGCAAAGAAACAAAGGAAGGTGAAGGGGATAAAATGCTGATTTATTACACTATTGCTTCCAAGCCTGGCCATTTATTGCAAAAAAAAGAAAAAAAAATACGCAAGTATTTTTTAAATATTATTTGTGAGTTTCAATAAGTCAAGCATATTATTGTGTATTTGCCTGAATTCAAATGATTCACTGAGAATCAGAGTGTACAAATGGTTCTGCATTTATTGAAATATTAAGGTTAATGGCACCAAGGGCTGGATGTAGGTACAAGCATGACATATTGCATGTTGGGATCCCATAGTCTACAGGAGCCTCTTAATCTTTTTTTGTGATTTTTTTGTCTTGTTTGTTTGCTAGATTTTTTATTACAGATTACACTGAAGTCATATTATCTAGAACTACTCCTCACCCCTGACATGTTTGCTGTGCATGCTGGCAGCATGCTCACCATGATCAGTCTATTACATTGCAGTTTACTCTGTTCACCAGATGGGCCCCTAAAATGCCTCATAGTTTCTGGCCTTGACATTTCTAAATCCAGCCCTGATCATGCAGCCCCTGTAATGGGGTCCAGTTTTAGTTGAAAGGTAGATAACTTATATTTTGCATCATCATTATGAATAAATAATTAACTCCTGTTGAAGAATCGGAAAAATCAAACAAACGGTTCTTCCGATGTTGTTGTTCACATTAAACTGATTTATTAATTGAATGATCGCGAAATTCAAATTTTAAGTTATAAGCTTCATAAATGTGCATGCAGGTTTATTTCATACCATTGAATGTATAAAAAAAACAACAACAATTATCATTCATCAAAAAAAAAAAAATTACATTTGATTTGATAACTTCAAGCACCTCTAATGCTAGTCTGGCAGATAACTTGCAAGATATAACAAATCCACTTGAAATATCACTGCTTACAGTAATCAATGGGCATGTTGCCTTTCAAATGTGAGCCTACGCTAGCATGACTAAATATTAGCAAAATATGTGATAACATTTGGATAAAAAAATGCAGTGTGTTTCGAATTGTGCACCTCAGTAATCACACTATTTTGCACTTCTAATAAAAAAAATGTCATCTCCCAGACTTTTTCTAATGAATAAAAATCCATAGAGAAATGACGTTATGCAACAAATTTAGATAATAATTAATTAGCAAATGCACCCGTGCCATCCTAAAATGGCCAACGTCAGATTACTGTGTTCTTCTCTGTCAAATGCACGATTAACAGTGCACAATTCATATATAGCATTTTTGAAACCAAATTATTGGTAATTTTGAATTAATGTGGAAGATGACATTAAAATATATTTACACTTGGTCAATTCTAGTATTTTGTATGCCAGTTGTATACATCTCATGTTGTTATTTAACATAGAAAAGTTATAATGAAACTGTGTAAAAGGAAACCAATTCATTTACATGTAAATACATTTCTGGAACATCAGTGTTATTTTCATCAAACCATAATTACAAATTTTTTGTGTGTATGTAACACATATGTTTTTAGCAATGGAAATAAAATTACATTTTGTGCTGTAGAAATACAAAATACAACCATACACATGCATGTTATCCGTTGGCAGTAGGCCTACAATCGTACATATATATAATAGCAAAAGGCATAGTTAAAAACATGGACCATTGAAAAAAAACAAAACATGAAACAAAAGACTATGCAAAAGAGTAAAGAGTCTTGAAATATTTGTTGAATTCATTCCCAAATAACACAAACTTTTATCTATTTTGAGATACATACACCAATCTAGTTGAACTTTAAACTCATGAAAAGCCAAATGTATTTCCCGCCTCAGTTTGTGAAGGCCAGAGGCCAGACAATAGTAAATTAATTTACGCCCTATTCATTCTATGCCCTTTCAAATGTTTCATGTCATTTTTTTCCCCAGTTTCTTTTCTTTTAGACCATTTTCATCAAAGATTTCAGAATTCATTTTCTACAAAAGTGTGATTAGCATCTTAAGTTGACATTTAATATGGCAAAATATTCATGTTAAACAAATATTCGGCATTTTTAGACAATGCTCAACTACTTTGGTAATAATGAAATTATTTCATTAGTGTAATTATGCTGTAAATGAAATGAGTATTGTTGTACTTTGAAATAGTAATGATTACTGCAAAGACAGGAATATGCTGCAATGATATATTACAAGCCTTTCAGTATAAGGAATTAATGCATTTCAATAAACCAATGCAGTAAAACGTAAAGTAAATAGTTTCATATAGTAAACATTGTACATAACCATTGTATAAAATAATGCTGGCGAATACAAATCATCCCCAACGTTCCAAGCGCTCCTGCGATTCTCGTTAAACAGTGCCTTGTGATTTGTAGACAACTCTACAACAAAACCATATCAAAGATACACAGATCTAAAATACTGATCAGGCAAATGCATTCAAACGTTTTCCAGAATCATTTGAAAAGATGGTCATGATCTGATATAGTAGCCTAATTTGAAGTTCTACGACAATGAGAGAGAATTTCCATTGATTGTGAGTCAATCAGTGAAATACGATCTTTTCTTGTAAATTGCAAACTTCCAAATATTTTGAAGTTTGAATTTACATCTCAGAAACAATGTAGGCATCATAAAATACCACGGAAAAGTAATTGCAAAATAACTAAGCATTAGTAGGGTGTAAAGACATTAACAAAATTCGAAGCAGAGAGCATAGTTGTTCAAAGTGGAACGGGTAAATTCAAAATTCAAAAGAAATAGATCAACTAGGTGTCGTTGTGGTACATGCAAAACTAAAGTGTCGACAGTTTCTTTCGTCTTCATTATACTTCAAAGACTAAAACTTCTGCATTGTATCCATAGGGCTGTATTAACGCAGTGGAGGCAAGGCTATTGCAATTACATTAATTTACGTCATAAATGACGTCTTTGACAGGGTATAAACTGGGGAGTAATGTAATTATCAACCTGATCTCAGCAAAGGCAACCCAAGCAGGCATGGGACCATTGTTAATCAGGCTAACTATGGCAGAATTTTTATACACAGTTGTCTTCGAAAAATCATCCAGATCAGTTCTGTCTTTCCCAGACCATAAAAAATAATAACTGTTATCGTCTCATGTCACAAAGGACGACATTTCATTCTCGTTAGACAAAAATTCTGCTGTTGCAGATAAATTAAAGCCAATATATTATTAACCTGTGTTTGCATTTACATCAGGAAATGTGATGAAGTGTACACATTCTTCTACTTTTCATGTACATAATTTGCATCTCTTTGTCATCCAATATCTAGATATCATCATTCACAGCAGCCGCACCTTCCTCTGGAAACGGATTGCAGAGCCGAAAAAGAACTCGTTTCACTACCTGCGAAATCAAAAATTCAGTAATGAAATGAATCTCCGGCTTACAAACTGGCAGCTCTGGCCCAGATGAGCCTGTGGTAAATGGTCCAACGAAGCCAAAAATCATTCCGATGGTAGTTCCCTTTCCTAGACGTTAGTTGGAAGTGGAAAGGACTTCTTTTCTTCATCCCATGGCCTCCTCTTGAATTTGACCAATTGCATCAGCTGCAACAGGGGGTACTAAGTTATTGATCTCATCTGAAATAAAACAAAGGAATGATATGTCATCAGGGCAGATTTCTACGTCAAGTGGAAGGCAGGTCGTATCGCAACAAAAGGATCCAAGACGGAACTAAGTCGAGCCTATGACTGAGCAAACTTGAGGTCAATCATACGAAAACCAAATGATGCAGTGTTGCTGGATGGGTGGGTACAGTTCACTTTATTAAGGGAGATCATAAACAGTGTTCAACAATCCTTCTGGTAATAGTTTTGAAATCAAATGATAAGGAGTCATAGGCGAATGGACCAAAGTTTAACGAAGTTGACTGTAAAACAGAATGCAAACTTCGGGGGCAATCTGAAATATAAATTATATTAAATTTAATGTTTTGACTGTTTGAAAACGAGTTAAAAGAAATCTTTTTGTCCGCACTTTTTGCTAGTGACGCCAGGATACACAGGTCTTCTTTATTTACGTGGAATAAAAACGCGGATCATCATTTTAATTCATGTTCGTTCAGCGGCTATGGTATCAGACGAAAGAGTTATAACTTTATGCTTTTCCACCCTCTCTTTTCTTTAAAAAAAATATATAGGGGCAGCTAAAAATATCAATGAGCCGGCGAAGCTGGCAGTACATTTCAAAGTACCTCCAAACTATCATGATTTCAAGATAGAATGTGGTTTCTTGTGTGTAAGCTGTGTGTGTTTTTCTATTTATTAATTTCCTGTCCTTAGTAACACCTTCAAAGGACAGACCATAATTATCAAGTCAAACCCAAACTCAGACTTAAATTTCACAGGAAGTGGCCCTGGTGTCGTGTCTGCATCTCAGCGTTTGTATGAGAGAGAGAGAGAGAGAGAGAGAGAGAGAGAGAGAGAGAGAGAGAGAGAGAGAGAGAGAGAGAGAGAGAGCTATTTACGAAAATAACGTTACAAGTCGGGTTTTCCCAAGTCCTGATATTTCTTGGCAACCTATGTATCTTGCCTGGTCAAAGCTGAGGAACGATTGCCTTGGTTTCTACATAAGAGGATTACTAATTGCCGCGAAACTAATGGATTTCATTGATTGATCAGTGGGAAGGGGATCGTCAATCACAAGCCTGCCATACATTATGGTGAGAAAGAGATAGATAGATAGATAGATAGATAGATAGATAGATAGATAGATAGATAGATAGATAGATAGATAGATAGATAGATAGATAGATAGATAGATAGATAGATAGATAGATAGATAGATAGATAGAGAGAGGGAGAGAGAGAGAGAGAGAATATTTTGTTGTCCTACGTAAACCCCGCACATCCAAATCAAAGTGAGTTCTGCAGAAAGGCACCTTCCTTTTATATTGAGCAACCTTTGACGAACTAGAGCAGACAATAGTGGTTATCCTTGATTCAACTTGTCGTACATTGTTTTCATAACTTCCTTGTTTACTTTATTGATTTGTTCGCTGATCCATCCGCTGGGTTTTCATGTGTACGGAAACGGCAACGGAAACGTCAAAAATCCCCCATAAAGTAGTAAATAGAAAGAGTGTTTCCATGAGTACAGAAACGCATGAAAACATTTCCTTCTATGACACTACTTGTAGGGTTTAGGGCGGTTCCGTCACCGCGTTTGCGCTTCCGTAGGCTACAAATGAAACCCCAGCTTTATTGTGTCATTGAATTATTTATTCAAAAATCCATACACTATAATTCATCATGGACAACCCACTTACTGACCCACCAACTCATCACTCACAGTTTGAACACTTATGGGATGAAAGGGGTGCTGGTTGATACGCTCTGTCTACATAGTTTATAGGTCTGCATAAAAGCAACGCCCACAGGCGTGACATCTTGTCTGAGCCATTGATTGACCTGTAAACCTTCTGAACCAGTCACGGCCTCGCTATTAATTTGACAGAGCCTGGACAGAATGAGAAATTCACAAGATGCCCCGTGGTTTATTTTCTACGGTCAAGGCCACCAATACAATTTCTTGGGGTCGAAGTCGCCTGCTCGCACGTCAGTAGGCCTACAGATCAGGAACGCGGGGTTATGACACCTTCATCCTCCTTTGTGTTTGTACACCGATCTGCAACACCCTGTATAATCCACACGTCCATTCCTTTGCCTCTCTCGTTTAGAATGGTGGTACATGTACTCTGACACTGAGTCAAGTTTTGCGTATGTTTTGACTCGGTGCCCTAGGTCTCTAATTTCTGCCAGGGGACTCAAGACAGTTTTGACGCCACCCGAGCGAAGAAAAAAAACGTTCATGTCAATTGCATTCACTGGTCAGGAGGAAAACATTTCCATACGCATACGGGTACAAGCTAAGATTTAGAGAGTCCCCAAGATGGGAAACGGCCCGCGCGCGCAGTGACGTCATCCATGACAACCAGTGTTAGCGAAAAAGCCAGCGAGCGACCCAGCCCGCGCAGTCGCTGAAAATCTAAAGCCGCGGTAAGACTAGTTTCGACTGCACTGTAGTACATTTACATTACAATAATTATGTAGTCGCAGTTCGTGTGAAGTTTACAGAATGCCTAGTCTTTTGTGCTTGGAGAATGACCGAAAACACAAGGATAGACAGAGTGAAGAATGTGTGAATTGTGTGTGTACGTGTGTGTGTGTACGTGTATGTGTGAGAGAGAGATGTGGCAAAAACTGAGATGAGCAAAGGTCGACAAAAGAGGAAGCTATTAGAAAAATTAAAAAAAAATATTTATAAATAATTGCAAAATTATCTGCAGGAGAGAGAGGGAGAACGGAAGGGGGAAAAGGGAGGAAAGAGATAAAGTGTGTTATATATATAATAGAGCCTTTTACTTTTAACCGTTCGCAGAACGGGCTCTGTTGCTAAACAAAAAAATTAAAGTTGGCAAGAAATCGGACAACAGAGTAATATGGTCGTGCGGGGGGAACGACAACAACAATGATAATGACCTGTACCTGCAAAAACCATCGCACAAATATGTAATATCCATGAACATAAGAAAATGAATAGGCCTAAAAGAGGTAGGTGAGGCGTATGTGAGAAAGATGCGGCTATCTTGCCAAAGTTGGTGGTTTTCTCCGGGTGCTCCGGTTTCCCCCACCATCTAAGGCCGTGCTTTCCCTCTCCTGTCTTCTAGAGTAATCTTCTTTCTAGATTACATCTGAGCTTTAAACAGAATCCCCAGATGAATCTGCAAGCTCGTTAAATAAACTACATGTATTAGGCTCACTGGCATGGGCCTACACTACACAGTCTAGAATCTAGTGTACTTGTAGACTTGGACTTGGGAAGAAATTCCGAATGATCCGTCTGCCTCTCTAACCCTAATCTAACCCTAGATCTAACCCTAATCCTACTATAACCCTAACCTCACGGATCATTCGGAATTCCTGCCTAGAATTGGAAAGATAGACCTAAATCTGGTCTAGCAGCATAGATTCTAAAAAATTCATTGTATGCTTGGGCTAGTCATCATGTCTAGATCTCAAGCATATTCTACCTTATTAATAAACTTAAAAATAAAATATCTATCTTGTATAGACTACTACTTACCTTTCAGGGTCCTTTGGAAAGCGATGAAACTTCAAATCTGGTTTTTTCAGTCTTGAGTTACTGCAATTAATCGCAGAGCACCACTCACAATGAGTGCTTTTCGACGCCATTGTTGTTTGTGTTTACCGCGGCTTCACGAACTAACAGCTGATTGCCCCATGGTCGTTCCAAAACGAGGCGTTACCTCTCTTGTTATTATAGCTCTTAGGTACAAGTTAATACAGAGTGTGTGTGGTCGTGTCCATCGACTATATCAGTGATGTCAGTGGGACAGGGAACTTATACCATGGATCTAAAGCGCCGGTTCGCGTAACGAAAGACACGGCACAGACAAGCACAAATGCGTACTCCCAAACAAGCTTTTCTGTGGTGGGGGGGGGGGGGGGGGGGAGGGAGCGACGAAGCCCCTGGCTTTCATCTGATTCTAATTTGAACATTTACCTGCTCTTTGAGATTTGGAACCGCTGCTATAAAGTTATCTCCCACCGACTAGAGACGGCAGTGAATCGTTTCGAACACTCAAATGTACCACTGGCCTCATAGAAGGCTTAAAAGGATTCACGAAGGATTCCCGCAAGCTCTCACAAATTGACCACCGCCTGCAGCTCTGAAGATGGATCAAAACAGAGTCTGCCTGACAGTTCAATGGCACTATACAGGTTGGGTCACTCTTGTTTTGACGCGGAACGATAAGATCTGGCTGTCATTTTACGGGATTAATCGAAGACCAAGAATCAAAGCCTCATCCCCCACCGAACTCGAGTAATGGGCTTCGTAGCATCACGACCGCATCCCTCCCCTGGACTGCTTTCCGTTTGTTCTGTTTACTTTGTCCACTTTCTTTCCAGACAGATACCCCCGATACCTACATTTACACAAACACCTTTTGTCGTGTGGGATTAGAGAGGCTAAACCCTCGCTGGTGGAGCCATGCAGAGAGGTTTGAGGGAGGTCGGGGCGAACGCCTCGGGGGAGGTCCAGCAGTTACAGTAGCTGGCTCTGTATTGAGTCTATACATAACAACAGGGGCCACCTTTCTCCTGATGAACGCGCAGCGTTAAGCTCCACAGATCTTCGACCACATTATTTTATTTCCTAACGACTATGGAACCCATATAGAGTGGATCTGGCGAAATCCGGCTTAGGGTGAAGGACTAAATTCCTGGGGAAAACCCCTCCCTAGTGAGAAGAATTTTCTATGGAACTGAGATTTGCATATAAAATGAAAGATTAGCCATTATTGTGTATTCAATTAAAATATGTTGCTTGAAATCGTCTTAGAAGTATTTCGTTTTGATTGTTTATAACAAGAGATGGAATGGTTCAGTAGTGTGAAAAATGGAATTTACAAAGCAGAGCAGAATGCAAAGACAATAAATCCACCACTGCATAAACAATAACTGTTGATTCTTTGGGCACCGAAAATTGTGCAATATGTTGCCTAAATCCTCTTCGATCTACGAGTTCACTTATTTGTGCATTTGCTGACCAAGCCACGGTCGCAAAAAAATAAATAAATGGCATACTTCTATAATATAGCCCATTTGGTCGGCAAGCATTGTTTCGCGTCTTCATGCCAACTTTCAGAAAGATCCGTTCAGCAGTTTTCGAGCATTTTGGTAGCAAAGGGGTTTACTTGTATTTTATATATATGTACTAAATTTATTATCATTCAATTTTTGAATTCACAATACATGCAAGACGACCAACGACAATTACAACAGTGAGGCTATCGCAGTGGCCGGCACGGTCTATGTCTTGGGCAGTTGCGTGCCAAAGGTATGCTGCCATCCATTCCCAGAGCGTCGACCGGACACTGCAGTCACTGTGACCTGACTCAAAACTAGGCATACTGAATAGACGTTTCGGCAATCGAATTGGCTTATTCTGGACTGGTGGTTGCCCTCATTTTTGGGATATGTCCGTACTCATTTTTTGCTCTTTACTTCATTCTGCAACCAAATAAATTCATCCTCTATTTTTCTGCACACACTGTTGCAGAAACACCGAAAGTCCGCATGATTATTCTGTCTGCCTTCTTAAAATTTCTGTGGAAAGAGTTGCATACCACTTTGAACTGTTACAATTCTTTACAGAGACTGTCTCAATATCTTCTTTTTGTTTTCTGCTTGAACAGGTTAAGGTTATGGTCAGGGACAACAAGATTACGTTTAACGAACGGGATAAGGACAGGGTTGGGGATAGGTTCAAGCCTAGAGATTGTCTTCGTGGTCGGGATGCAGGGAACTCTTTCCCATTTCTTTTGAGAAAATCAATCTGTTTGTGTTTGATTAAAATTTTGCCAGGTAAATTTTGACAATTTCTTTCGCGCGACGACGGAATATAATGATGTTAACTTTCCTTGTATTTCAATTTTTAAAAGAAATGTACTTTATTTGGCTATTAGCATGACTTTTTTGTTAGTTGAGTTTGGACAAATTTATGATTTGAAAGTCCATCGACATGCCCAGTTTTGCTAAACGGAGGGTTTAGTATTTGGTGACTGGCTGGCATGCAAACAGACAAACGGGGATACGGGCGGTAAGACAGACAAACGTGCGGAGAATAAGATGCATGGGCGGGTAGACAGAGCCACAGACAAACAGATAAACGTATCGTCAGCCACATGAATGAACAGACAGACACCATGAACTAGCAGGTAGACAGGCTGACTGTGAGAATTACCCATGACCAGGCCTAGAAAGACAGAAAGAGACAGACGGACACACAGAGAGTGACAGACAGAAAGACTGAAAGACAGACCGACAGAAACACACAGACATAGATAGATAGATAGATAGATAGATAGATAGACAGACAGATAGATAGATAGATAGACAGATAGACCGACAAACAGATAGACAGACAGACAGAACAGATAGATAGATAGATAGATAGATAGATAGATAGATAGATAGATAGATAGATAGATAGATAGATAGATAGATAGATAGATAGATAGATAGATAGATAGATAGATACTACCAGTGAAGATGTTAACAGATTTACCACCTGCAGTCTCTTACAAGACATTTGAGTAATCGCACAATAGGTCGAGAAGACACAAGGTGTGAATGAAAAATGGTATTGCGCATGAAATCAGATCCGTATAATGACATCGCCCTGGAGTGCTAAGTTGTCCCCATATATCTTGAGGCAGATTATACACTCATGACTGGCAAAGAGCAATTATAAATGCACATGAACATTACAAGCGACAGCGGATGCAATCGCGCTAAGCCAGGGCATGAAGTAACGGCTAGGAATGTAATAATCTTGCTGAGGGTATGGTATGGCAGATGGACAACTATGCAAGCTTGATGTGACTTGTTGACCGCGGGGGGAGATTGACCACGCTCACAGGAAAGACAAGGTAAGCTCCCCTGGGGATTTGGGTGGGACCTAATTGGTGAGGCAACAAAGGTGATGGAACGGTTCTTACCGGAGGTACAACTGCAGCACAAAATACGGACAAACCGTACTGAAAGACACAGAAAAAAAATGTTTAAATTTGACGAGACTCCTACTTAAACAGCCCCAATGTCAAACTTGCTTGTGAACTACGGGTGGTATCGCACTGAGTCAAGACTGTCTTGCTTTTGCTTTGACTCAGTGCGCGAGGTCTGTCTTGCCGCCTGTTCACTCAAGACAGTTTTGACGCATCAAAGACAGCAAGACAAACTTGACTCTGTCTCGCCAGTGTGTGGTGTCACGCTTAACTCCATAGTACACATCTCACACCAAAACCTGAGGCAATAGAGACTTGACTCAGTATCATTATCATCATCATTTGCCCTGTCTGGAACAGACATTGGCGATCATGGCACCCCACTCGGATCTGTCATCAGCCAATCTCAAGAAGGAGTTGTTGTTGTGACGTTTATTAGTTGTCCATGTATTAAGACTTTCAGTGAACGTTTTTCCCTGTCTAACCCTGCTTTTCCTGCCTTCGATCTTCCCTGTGTCTGTTAGATGTTCGAGGCTCCTGAGGCGACAGAATGATGTGTCCTAGAAATTTCAGTTGCCTCCGTCTCTGACTCAGTATACTGCCAGCCTAATAGTTCAGCTCCTTTAACTCGAAATTAAAATGCCAAAATGAGTAAGGTCGAGGATCTAGAATGTCGTGCTTCAAACTAACTAACTGATTGTATGATTAACTAGCAAAACTAATGCTGGACATGAAAAAGCATGATATTTTACTTCATTTCGGGGACAAGGCGGTCTAGAGGCAAGGTGCTCGCCTCTCATACCAAGGGTCCCGGTTTCAAAACCCGGCCGGTACAGGCATGTTGGAAGTTTGGGATTTTTCTCATATTTGTGTGTACCTGAGGGGGATAGGATCGAGTACTCCGTCTTCTCGGATAAGGATGAAAAAATTCGGAGGGCCCGTGTGCACGATGCGCTCGTTAAAGATACCTTGGCAGTTGGAAATCGAAAAGAGCAGGCCGGACAGGCCACTGCCCGGGCAAAATTAAATAAAATTCATTCCTACCATTCCTACCCCCTTATTCCCCCCCCCCCCCCAATAAATAAATCCGCCGACCGGCGCTGCACTGTGGCGACGACGTGCTAGTTGTAACTGGGCTGCAATGGCACAAAGGCAATTTTCCCAAATGGGATTAAAGAAAGTATACAATACAATACAAATACAAACAGTATTCGGGAAAAGGCGAAACCACTATTCCAAAATTCATTTGCCCATTCAGAATTTTTTTTGACTTGATACACTTGAGATCTCCTATTAAAGGTAGTATCGTTCTGTCGCAGGACTTCGTGAAATCAACGCCATAAATAAGCAATTATAAATAATTATAATAGGGAAGTGGTTGGGGGAAAAATGGGGGAAAAAACTGAAATTACTGGTAATGGGAATAAACATAAGTAAATAGTGCACATTTTGTGCGTTTAAAAAGAAATAAGATGTAATATTAATAATACTAGACAGGCAATACAATTATGATCAGGTACGTGTCGAAGACATATTGGCATTCAGAGAGAAACAGCGCCCAAACAAACTGGCATTTAGAAAATAACGAGATATTGCTTTCATCGACAAAGAGGGTCATCTCACGATATGTCTTGCTAATATTTCATTGTCGCATTGGTTCGGACAATGGACAAATTATGCATTCGAACGTCAAGATATAGTGCCTTGTTCATGTTAATGTAACAGACAGATGGATGGGCGAATAAGAATTTAGAGGAAAAGGGTGAAAACTGGAGTGTGGGAAAAAGGCGGGGCTGGGAAACCAGGTCTTGGGAAAGATTGAAGTGAAGAGGTCCACGCAAAGACACCAACATGGGGAAAAAACAACAACAGAAACTACAAAAACTGAATTAAATGTAGCAATCGTTGGTCTTTGTTCGGCTGAAAATACACTGGAAGCCAAATATGTTTCTCTGAAGAAATAGAGGGGAAGGAAGTAGGAAGTGAAAAACGAAACGTGATGCTGATTAAAATTTCTGTCTTCAGCTTTATTGTGAACCTTATAAATAGAAATGAAGCAGGCCAGATTCACTCTACGGACAGACAGACTCAGAATAAGAAGAGTTGTGAAGCGGCTAATGAATCCAAGAACAGAAAGATTGTCGACTGCAAAGGGTGACAGGCAGACATGGGCCGACTGGCAGATTGTCTGACAGACATGCAGCGACAATGAAATATTGACGGCGACTTAAAGAGCAGCAAAGTGAAATGGAACAGCGTAAACGACACGGATAGATAGATAGATAGATAGACAAACAGACAGACAGACAGATAGACAGACAGACAGACAGATAGACTTCACCGAGAATTGTCAGAGTTAAAGTTTTCTTTCTTACAACAAAAACCGTCAAAACGAGCGTGAAAGTCTCAGTTGTGTTTACGACTGACTGCCATGCCCATGTGAGAAAGAGAACGAGAGAGAGCGAGAGAGAGAAAGAGAGAGAGAGAGTAATATACGCGAGAGAGGAAGAGAAAAAAACTGTGTGCGCACACTGTGTATGGGTGTATGCGTGTGTGTGTGCGTGTGAAAGAGAGAGAAAGAGAGAACGAGAGAGAGAGAGAAAGGGGAAGAGAGAGAAGTCAGATCATTATTACTGTACTTGTCACTCAGGAGTTAATAAAGTAAAAAGGCGTTTGAGTAACACTAACAGGGTGATGATACTGTCTAGAACCGATGGTGGGGCGTGGGACTCCAGAATTGGGCGTGTAAATATCTTTAAAATCTTTTTGCATATATTTGTATACTAACTATGCCCGATTGTGGTTAGGCGGACGTTTTTCTTTGAAAATTGAAGTGGGGCATAGGACAAAAACGACTGAGAAACGCTGATCTAGAATATGCCACAAAAAGAGGTGAAAGGGAGGGGGGAAGATGAGGACCCTGCTAAATACAGTATCTCGACACAGAAATAAATGTCAACCTGGCAAGAACAACAGAAAATCAGACAGGGGCGGAGAAAAAGGGGGATAATGATGCACTGTAACACTATTACCGAATGTCGCACAGGATGTCATTTTGAGTTACCTCTTGGTAGAATGTCTGGCATTGCTCAAAAGAACCCTGACAGATTTCGTGACCAGGCCCACTGATTGGACGGGAGTGTGGGTGGTGGAGAGGACAGAAATGGTGAAATATAGGGTGACCTACATGGATAGGTGCAAACTACAATGTACATACGTCCGGAAAGAGGTATCGGTGGGGGATCTGACCCCAGGGTATGAAAGATGTATAAAAAAAAAGTTATAGGATTACGGTCATGTATATAAAAATCAAATATTTTTTAAATAGTCAAGAGTTCCTGCAAAATGCCACTTTAAGTTTTAGAACATCAATGTCTTATCATGGATATTTACCATTCTTATAGCTGTACGCTCGTATAAAGGAGGGGAGGGGGTTTTAAAAAACAGCAACAACCGAAAACCTCGCCAAAAGCGACCTTACGTACCTTGGAAACCGAGGACTGCATGGTAAAGTAATAAAAGTAAAAATTTTCCACATGCAAAAAACAAACAAACAAACAAAAAAATTCTTTGCCAGACTTAATAGTTACGATATTTAAAACAAAAAAAAAGCGATTTAACCCTTGGTTTTCAGAATTTAACACCCCTTACAACATAACCTGCAGGCTATCAAGGGTAACTAGCTTGCCAAACAGTTATCTCAGGTTATGAAAAAAGTCGAGTTACGATAGATTACCACCAGCCCGCAAAATGGTAATCCAAAGCTACACCTGTGTATCGAAATTGACATTACAAAGACCGTGCCTTTTACTTTATCTAGGGCTATTGGTTGGCATTCTTTCATAACATTTAATGGGTTAATAACCTTCCATTTTGGCAAGGCTACTTCAGGGACAAAATTGCGCCAAAGAAAAAAAAAGGGGGGGGGTGGGGGGCAAGGGACACATTACGTCATTTAATGTCTCGCACAGTCGGAAAGGACACATTTTTCTGTCTCCTCCACCAGAGAGATATTCTGGCACGCAAGGGGAAGAGGATTATGATAAAAGAGATGTCAGTCTCAATAAAGTTCTAAGATTCGAACACGCCAGGAAAGAATCAATAGCTCATTAAATTTATTCATCGAGATCCCTTCTTACGTGGGTGTCTTTTTAAGAAAGTGCGGTTCATTATAAATCAGTTTCTGGTCACACAAGCGACCTTAATCTTGGACAGCCTGTCGCGGGTGGTTGCGTTAGGAACCCCACTTCCCCTCTTCCAAACTGTCCGTCTGTTTAAAAATCAACTTAGGGTTTGATTTTATTGTTGTTTTTTGTTTTAGGATGATAAAATGTGCCGGTAATACTTTGTCAGACTCTCCCCATCTTTATCTATTACACCGTGCAGATTGTCAGCATGATATAGCAGTCACAGAAAATGCCTAACATTGGATCAAGGGACTAACATGTCAATAAATGTTGTTACTGTTTCCAGTCTCTTTGCACCCCTTCTCCCCCCTCCCTAAACAACAACAACAACAACAACAACTACAAACACACACACGCACACACACAAACCATACATACAAACGCACAAATCACCTATGAAACCTGCAAGTATGTCTCAAATCTACATTGACAGTCGCACAGAATACCAAGCAATACCCGTATGGCAAAGTTACTGGTGATTTTTTTCGCACTCACCTTTGGTCCCATTGACAACAGCTGTGCTCACGGTCTGTTCATTCCCGTTCACGGTCAGGCCGCTGTCCGCATACTGTAGCTTCAGATATGCCTCAATGGTGTCCGTGGGTCCAGACTTGTTGGCATCGCAGATGTCATTGTTGTTATCGTTACCAGGGACGCTGTCCACTTCCCCATTGTGTTTTTGACTGGGACCATTCGTTTTATCTGCTTGGGTATCCTCTACAGCAGGCTTTTCTGTGTTTAATGGCTTTGTGTCGTCAACATCATCATCATCATCAGTGACTGAATTCCCCTTATCCACCACGCTTTCTTTATCCACCACAACCTCGACTTTTTCTATTATTCTTTCCTCCTCAGCTTCTTTCCCATGACTCTCTTCATCTGTCATCACGCCATTTTCACAGGAAACCATGTTGGATGACGACTTTTCAACATCATTGGTGGTACCTGTTTCTGGTGGCTGACTGGTCTCACTCTCAGTTGTCAGAGTTTGATCATGCGAATCATCTGCACTAATTTCCTCTTTGCTCCCTGATGCATTATCCTCAACTGCAGAGTCTTCAGAGGTCAAAGTTTTGTCGGGAGATGAATCATCAACTTGCTCGCCGCCGTTTCTGTCATCAGTGGAATTTGATGGCGAGCGGCTGATGTCAGGCTGCTCTTGTTTGGCTGGAAAGAAAGTTGACATCGACAAAAGGTCTTCATTATGATAAAGTACAACATTCCGAGGTAATTTCATTGAGCAATTCAGCATAATTTGGAACAAAGTAGAGACGGCGATTTGTACTGGGAGATAGCTATTTGAAAGGATTTTTATGATTTTGATATTTTAATAGGATAGTTCCGTCGTCCAGGTAAATTTCATTCGGGTTGCAAGAAACCTATAGAAAATTGTAAATCCATACTTTTCTCTCTCCCCCCTCCCCAAACTCATTTCTCCATACCACCTCCAACGTCAACACCCCTCCCCCTCTCTCTCCGGTTACAAGAAACAACACACTGCAATAAATATTATTAGAATACACAAGAAAAAGGGCAGTGTGTCCGTGTGCAGATGTTAAACAAAGTGTCATGTTTTGCTGTATATCTGGCGACGCTGTGAAACAAAGGAGAGGTCAAAGTTGTTAAATCTAAATTCAATAGAACAAGCAAGTTTAGCAAAAGGAATGATGTATTCAAACACAATTTCCCATAGGCAGAAATGGACTCTCCGGCTCAGCTGACAAGCACACTATGAAAGACAGAGCTGTAAGTTTGTAGGGAGAATTGGAATTGTGGGTTTCAGGGTACTGCCAGTGCCACTTATCATCAGGATGACCTGGAATTTGAATTCAGTAACAATACGTTAGTATTCGGTTTCTTTACGAAATCGGCAATTCGGGGGAAGCCTGAAGAAGTCATTGACTGAGGTTGTTCATTTGAATAAAGAAATTCCGAAGAATACTTTGATAACATCATTTGTTATATCACAGCATCAGTAAACAACAACAACAACAACAATTAAAAAAACAGTCAAAATTTAGACGACGGTGAACATGACAGTAAGAGAATTAACAGAATGCATTCTTGTAATACCTCAAGAGAACTAAACAGAACAACTAAGGGATACCGCGGCAGAACTTACGAATACAAACCGTATTAACTGGCGTCAAAATAGTATACCCCCCTCCCCAATTTAATTACAAAGATGACTTTTCTCACATAGATGGATAAATGGACAGGCTGAAATAAACATAAAGGCAGTCTTACTTACGTACACACAACACCTTGACAAAGCACAATATTACACAAACAGCACATGATTACATAAACACCAAAGAAGAATAAATGAAGAGACGAACTGACCTTCAGCATCAATTGTCTTTTGCGACTCATCACAGTGGACGCCAATCAGAAATTCGTTGAGAGTTTTGGTCTGCAGCCTCTCACCCTCTTCAGATTTAGGTGGAATGCCAATCTGATACTCCGCAACCGTTCTCGCCTTGGAGTGATTATCTTGCTCAACAACATCTATGTTCTCCGGTAAAGCTACATCCGACGATGGCTGCAAAACTTCGCCAGCGGACTTTACTTTTTGACCGATACTGGTCTGAGCAGCGCAGACAACAGAGTATTGTTGTTGCTGCTGTTGGCACGCATCATCATCGTCATTCGACAAATTTGCATTCTGTGTACATGTTTCTGAAGCAGATTCAATGGAATCTTGCTGATATGGTGAGGACGAAACGAGGGGTGACGAGGAAGTTTGGACAATATTTGAGCACTCCATGTTTGCAGAGACCTCAGTCTCCACAGAGACTTCAGTCTTGACATTGTCTTTGTTTTCATTCACCTCACTTTCCTGGGAATTACATGACGTAACAAGTTCCTCTGCTGCAGCCGAGAGTTCTTCATTATTATTTACAGAGTTCATTTCACTTTGGGTTTCCTCTACACTTGGTGATCTCAACACAATTGTTGCAGTGGAAACCAGTGTTGGTGATGCCAGTGGCGAAATCGTGATATTGTCTTTATCATCGTTCTCAGAGACTTCGGCCCCTGGTAAAGAAATGTTTGGTTTATCTAAATCTAAATGCATTGAAGGGGGAGGTGCTGAATCATCTCCTGTATCAAGTGAACTAGCGATTTCACCAACTGTTTCTGATTTATCTTGCAGTTCGGCTTTAACACCTGAAGATGTCTGACCAGTAGGCGTACAAGAAACCGTGACTGACTGCGCAGCTTCTACAGTCTCTTCTATTATAGTCTTTGGTTCATTCTCTTTCGTGCAACTACGATCTGAAATGTCCCCTTCAGGGGACGTCAGATCAGCTACGCCACTGTCTTCGATGATAGTCTTTATTTCTGTAGTTTCTGACTGGACACTAGAATCTAGGGCGGAGTCTTCCGGCTGTGGGCTTGCATCAGGCGGAGAAGCCATGTTATGTGCACCAGGCGTAATTGGAGAGTACTGCTCCACTGGCTTCCGTGGGCGCAACTTTCTAGGAGGCGGCGTGATATCCGCTGACTCCACTGCTTTTGGCTGTGTTAATGAAAGTCTTTTATCATCATGGCCACTGTCTGATGCACCACTGCTCCTCTTTCTGAGGATGGCGGTGCGTAGGCGCGGTCCAAGTGATATCTTCTTAAGGGAGCCTGATGTCCCCCCACCTTTCTCCCCATCTGAGGTTGGTGACACTGGTTCGCAAGAATCCGAAGTTCCCGAGGTTCCATTGTTGGGACTCTCGAGGCATGGATGGCTGGCAGTGTCTTCAGATTCGGGGCTAGACTTTTGCACTTCAGCTTTTGACGCCTCCAGCGGCTCTAAACTGATGTTCACTGTTAGGCTAGCATTGGCTGGAGGAGGTGATGTGGGAGGTTGTGTCTCAATGGGCGCCTGCTCCACTGGGCATACCATTGTCTCTACTTCCTGACCTTGACTGGGAGAAAGTGGGCTATCAGGCGGACTGGTTTCACTTGGAGAAGCAACATCGTTCTCTGAAGCATCAATCTCAACCTCAGCAACATTCTTTGCCTGCTTGTCCTTCCTGTGAAACAAACTACTTAATCTTTTTGGCACTTTAATTTTTTTCTCAGCCTTTGATTTTTCCTTTTCAGCTTTTTCAAGCGCTTTTTGCTCTGCCTTTTTACGCTTCTCTTCCTTCATTCTCTCTCGCTCTTTAGCTTTCTCCTCTTCTTTGTGTTTCTTCAGTTGTTCTCTCTCCAAACGCTCTGTTTCTCGTTTTTGCTTTTCCTGTTCAGCTTTCTTAGCTTTATCATTTTCAGAATCTGATCCCGATTTCTCAGCAACAGCGTTAGCATCTTCTGGAACGCTCTTGACTTTCACAACTTCGTAATCTTTAGTGTCTTTTTCACCTTCTGCAATCTCCACGGCAGCTGACACGAGTTCTTCCATTGTTTCTTTTGCAACATTTTCACTCTCCTCCTCTTTAGTATCATTCGCGAATATTTCTTCGTAATGCACGCCAGTTCCTCCGATGCTCTGAACATTTGCAACGTCTGTAGATATCTCTGAATTGAGCTCTACAGATCTTTCCTTGACCTCTGGAACTGAAACTGCCGGATGAACGTGAACTGGGGAAGAGGGTTTCTTATCCATGGCTGCTTCTGATTCAACGCAAACATTTGGTGCCTGATCCATCACATCATCATTTGGGTCAGAACTGAGTTGAACTGATGCAGAAGAAGCCACCAGTTGGTTAACCTCTGCTTCTGCCTGCTCTGCAACTGCTACGGCTTCGGCAGCTGCTGCACTGATGGAAGAATCAGTTGCATCAAACAGTGACTCCTGAACTTCCGCTACGAGTGGTTCATCTGTCTTCTCAACTGACGCAGAGACCGTAGGGATTTCTATCTGCTCTTGTTGAGTCTCCACGTGTTTATCTCGTTTTTCCCGTGGGGGTGCTTCGGGGGGCTTATCGATGACTTGGGAAATGATTTCCTCAGCCACAATGGCTGCTGACTCCGTGCCCACTGATGTGGCCATCAAAGTCTCCTCCACCTTCACCTCTGTCTGTTCGCTGTCCTTTGGTGTAACCAGGACCTCTGCCGGTGTAATTTCAGGATCAGGGTTTGTAACCTCCGGAGTAGTGATTTCTACTGTAGGTGTCTCCAACTTTACTTCAGTTGTTGAAAGTGCAATCTCACTCGCTTGGAGAGACTCTGCTTTGAGGCGTTCCTGTGCGATGCTGACTGTTTCTGCAACAATGGAGGACGCAACGGCCTCAAGATCAGCCTCATTGGTCGAAACAGGCGTAATTTCACTTGCTCCGTTGGAAATTTCAGCTTCTACTTTTGAAGAAGAGATAGATGTTTCTGTTTGACTGACTTCAGTAGCCACCACAGCAGCTTCAACGGGCGCAGCTGGTGCAACCTCAGCTTTGCCAGTTGCTGCCACTGCTGCTGCCTCTGCTTCTTTCTGTTTCTTTTTCTTGTCTTTCTTAGAACTTGGTTTTTCCTTCTTCTTTTTCTTGCCAGATGAGTTCTTCTTTGACCCTCGCTTTCCCTTCGGTTTCGGGGCCGACTTGTCACCACTCTTTGATTTGGTCTTTCCATCTTCTAGAAAAGTGATGGGAAAAGAACAATACTCGATATAATATTACAATACGTCCTATAATAACCCAAGGATAAATTAAAATCCACAGCCCTCCGGTGTAAACAGATGAAAATATCTACCCACTGTCTCAGAGAGAGAGAATTTCATCAGACTCATCCATAATCAACTGATCTTCTAACTAAGCTGCCTATGACATGATCGACCTCTCACCTTCTCACACCCATCTCATGAACCAACCAGCCAACCAACCAACCAACCAACCAACCAACCAACCAACCAACCAACCAACCAACCAACCAACCGACCAGCCAGCCAGCCAGCCAACCAACTAACAAGCTAATCGACCGACCGACCAGCCAGCGAGCCAATCAACCCACCAACTAGCCAATCAACCAACCAACTAGCCAATCGACCAACCGACCAGCCAGCCAGCCAATCAACCAACTAATCAACCAACCAATTAACCAATCAATTACACAATCACTCACCAAGCAATAAAACAAAATACGCAGACATCCAACGACTTAAACTTACCATTATCTGAAAGGTCGACAATCTCATGTTTAGTGTCATCTTCATGAATCTCCAGTTCATCCAAGAACAAGCCTGTGAAAACAACAAAAGGACAGATAAAAGAAAAGATCAGACTTCATTCATCACTGTCAAAATCTCAGCCCATGTTACAATATTTTGAGCCACCACGAAAAGCAAAAACGCGAAAAACGTTTTCTATGATCACAAACACTGTTACCATCTGATTACGTTGTTCACTGTATCATGAAAATACATTTGAAGATATTACTAAAGGGACATAACATACAGGGGGGCAATCTCCAATCTGCAAGCCACTCAGCCGACCAATCAACCAACCGCCACACAACCGACCATACAAGTAAGCCAGGAATCAAGCAACCCACACACAGGCCGACGGCAAGCAGGCGTGCAGAAAGAAGAGCACAGGGGGCGGCGGCCGCCGGCATCCATGTCAGGGGGTGGGTGGGTGGGATCCAATCAAAGAGTGAAATTAAAATGATATTTTTTTAAAATTTGAAATTATCGCTGTTAACTTCGCTGTATAGACTGCCCTACAGTTCCACAGACTGGAATGAATGTGGATCCGTGTTTCAATAAGCGAGACCAGACTATACTTGAGTCTTGGGGCATACAGTCAATGAGCTGGCCACGACCATCACCAAACCTCTGTACGCCACTGACCGCAAATAATCACCACACAGCCTATCAACCAACACACCCCTGTGCCGCCAACTGGCCAAAGAACCAGCCACTCAAACAAATCGCCATGCTATTGGCCAGCCTACTAACGTATCGAACGACAGACCAATGAGAGCACCGGCCAGCTATCCATCCAGCCAAGCAATTGACCAGTTAACCAACCAACTCTACCAGGCGTTTAATTAACCAACCCGTCTATCAATCAGCAACTTACTTTGTGGTCTACCAAAGCCTTTGTCTTCTTCTTCTTCTTTAATCGGCACCGGACAAGACATTGGCCGGGTGCCATTTTGGGTAGCTGTTCGCTTTTTCCGGGTCCAGCGACCTGAAGGCGTGCGACGGAGAGAAAAGCCCACCCGAAATCTCTTTTTCTTCTCTTTCTTTCCTGTAGAGGAAGCAGATGAAAAAGATCCACAAGTACTGAACAATCCGAAAAAAAAACAACACCAAAAACAAAATGCAATGGGAACAGTAAAGTAAAATGGCTCCAGGCTACTTCAGGATAACTCAATTGTGCTACGGAAAAACACAGTACACACCAATCTAGGCCAAATTCGCATTGCACCATCATTTTATAGAAAAGGCTATGCTCAATCTTTCCAGCTGGGTCAGTATTTCATAAGTCTAATAGTTCTTTTTGGTCATCATAAAATACAAATTCGACAAAGAACAAAACAGCGGAATGCCAAATGTTTTTAGCGTCTCCTGTAAATTGTTTGGTTTTCCACGAAAACGGGTTTTCTCCGTAACATCGCAGAACTCTCAATTATAAAGGCGAGCTCGAAATATAAACATGTTTTTCTGTTGCACAAACACACTTAGCCTAGTTTACAGCAGCTGTAATGTCTCTTCGTTTTGTTTTGTTTCCTTTGTTTTAAGCTTCCAAAGTTTTAATTTGTCCCGCACTCGTTCTTGAATTGATTCGAATCACTTTGTCCAAGGCTGATAAATAATTCGATTTTGATTAATGGGAATTACGTACTCTAACCATGATCTGGCGCTGATGAAATCCTATTGCTCATAAACCTTTTTTATTTCTTTGGAATAAAAAGCGGAGAAGATTAAGATCACCATTAACGTACTGTTCCGTCTAGTTACCCTGGATCTCGCCCATTGTTCCTTCTCCCATTGCCACCGCCACCCCTCATGACGAACGAATCAAGAAGATATAAATAGATTTAAAAGATGGGTCTTTAAACAATTTTGAAGTATGTGGCGAATGTAAAAAAACGAAATAAAATAAGAAAGGCTGTCAATACGATCATGTGACAGACATGAAATGAAACCATCAATAACGGAAAAAGCAAAACATCAGTCACACAATTATCATGTGTCAGGGTCGTGATAGAAAGTTTTTACAAACTGTCACGAGCACTGAGACACATCGGAGGTTTTACCATGGAAGTCAAAACAATTGCTAAAATACCGCTTTTGAAAACTATGAATGGGCCAAAGAATGCGTGTGATCCGGACATTTCAAGTGTTACAATGGCTTGGCATGTCATCTCCAGCCAACGCGTACGTGTGAACTTGTCTAGCGCATGCGCACCGAGAAACATTCTTATTTACTGATGGACATGTCGCCATTTTAGATCTTGTTTGTTTCATCTCCATTTTCTGGAAAACTAGAGATCTTTTAGTATGTAGAAGACGTATAGCAAATGCACACTTTGACACTTGTTTAAAATGCGCTGTGGCACTCATCAACTGCCAACAAATGAATGAAATAAGATTGAATGTAAGGATGAATGAATGAATAAATATAAGAGTAAATGAATGAACGGAATGAATGAAGAAATGAATCAATGAAAGACAGGACGGGAAAGCGGACTTATAAGGGAGAAAAACAACATATAAAAGAATAAATACACGTACCAAACTGATTATGGTTCGGTGCCTTCCTGCGCTTTTACACCAAAGTTTCTAACTGTCTAAAATCGTACAATATATGTATATTTTTTATCTACTTTCAATTTCAATTACACCTATATCGCCTCACATACATTTTGCCAGACCAAGTTTAAAGAGTTCATGAAAACATAGTCTCTGTTACTCTACCCACCTGTTGAAGACGAAGATGATGTCACCGATCTTGGCGACGTAGGAGTAGTTGGTTCTCCAGCACTGACGTCATGATCTCCGTGGACCTCAATGCTCCCATTAGCTTTAGTGTCGTATTTGACGTCACTATTAGCGCGAGGTGACGTGGCGATTTCTGTGGTCTTGTCTACGCCCGGGGTATAAGAGCGCCGTTTTGAAGAATCTGCATAAAACAGAATAAATATGTAAAATCTTCAAATTCTATCTCTTCATACACGTATTTCATGTTGAATTTGGATTCCACTCCCTCCCCCCAAAAAGTCCACGTCATTTCGGGAGGCATAACGACAACAATAACCCCAAGAGAAACAGCATGCCATTTTAGCCTCAAAACCGTAAACGGACACGGGGATTTTCTTTCTTCCTTTCTAAAACGATAAGAATGGTAGACAGCTGTAAGATGGGTGGGTGGACTGGTCGGCAGGGAAGTGAGTGGGGAACCAAGTAGCTAGCTAATTACTTGTGTATATAGCTAAGTATGAAAAACAGTTTTATACGTAGATATGTATTCCATTAAGTAGGTAAGTATAGACAGATGAAAATGAGGATGGGACAGAAAAGGCTGTTGTTGAAGTGATATAAATCTAATGCCCTTTCAAGTCTAGTGTCATTTTACAGCCTCAATTCATTTTGGCACTGGTCTCTTCAAAAACGTAAGGAAGGCCTTTCTCAAACATACGAGAAAATGAGTGAATCTGACAAAATCGGCTTAGACGAAAGACAAAATACCTGAGAAAATCCCTCCAAAGGAGGACAGTCATTTTCTATGTAAATTAAGATGTGTTTATGATATGAAAGATTAGTCTTTTTTCTGCATTCAGTGAAAATATTTTGCTTGAAATCGCTGTAGAAATATTTTATTTTGATTTTTTAAAGAAGTATGTATTTCAACTTTATCCCGGCGTTGTCAGATCCAGTCACAATATATATATGAAACTTAAGACAAAACTAGGATTTGGAGCATGAGGCAATGGTTGAATGCCCCATAAAAAGGACTTACCAAATGGCTTTTACAAGTCAGGGGGTTTACTAATGTGCTTATCACAGGTCGGTGGATAGAGAGGCAGATAAGATATTTCAAGGCATGGACCACAGCGGGTAACTTCCTTGTTGGCCAACAGTTTCTTTGCATGGGCCACAGCTGGTAACTTCCTTGTTGGCCAACAAACATTTTGTTTACCCGGAACGTGAACCGAAAAGGAGACATAGAAATTTATCAAGGCAGGCGTGTTTTGTAATTTATGAAATAGCCATGCTGAATGAGACATTTGCCCATTGGGAGAATCTAATTATCTTGATAGATTTTCCAAGAAATGGCGAAATAGGATCTCACCGTCGCCTTTACTTCCAAATATTCCTGACGTTTGATGTCAGGCTTAGGGCAATATGCAGGCCGTGTGACAAGAAATGCATTAGCAGGAAGAAATAGACATGATTAAAACTCTGCCAGTTGGAAGCTTAAAAAAAAAAAAACGGGCAGACGGCTATGGTGGCGGTGGTAGTGGTGGTGATGGATGTGTGCGTGTGTATGGGGTGTCACTGCAGAGATGTATTTGAAGATTGGTATGGCATAGCTGGAGTCTAAAGCATATCAGGTGTCATAACTAATGAAAAGATAGGTGCACACGGACAGATCCTGTGGGGATACTACCGAGGTATGGCTGCCAATGACTCCAAGGTTGTAATATTATATAGGAAATCTATCTACCATCCTAGCAAATAACGATAGACGGACAAGCAAACAAATGAAGAGGGTGACAAAGCAAGGAACAAGCTGACAGCTAAATGAAGGGGAGAAAAAGGATACAGTACACGACAACAATTACTGGACAGAATAGTCATAAAGAAGTATTAACTACGGATACTTGAAAACACATGAACATTGTTAAATATGAGCCCAAAATTAGATGCTCATTGACACGGGAAGAAGAGCAGAGCGAAATATTGGATGAATGGAGAGAGTGGCAAAAAAACTAAACAACCTATGACTGGAGAAGAATAGAGAGATCTGTACAGTGTTACACACTGACGCAAGCTACAAAACACGAGCAGAACCTAACCATATACAGGCTTGTAAATATGCATTTACACAATAAACTTTGTCTTCCACTGAGAACGGTGAATCAGACAGATAGCTACACCTGATGAGAAAATGGACGGGTCTGCATGGTAAATCAGAGTGACAAAGAAACAATGGGAAAACAGACAATAAAACAACTTACTTTGTCCCATGGCTAGAGTGTCACGGGGCGGGACACAAACACACAGTCATCAATCTGAAAAGACAAAGAAAAAAAATAATAAAACCGACTTCTCATAATAATTATTTAGAGCTGACAGATAAATATATATATATAATACATGTACAATGATAATGCTAATATCCTTCTGTGCAAGTTGTCTGAAAATGAAGCACTGTGATTTCAGCAAAAACCATAGTAAATATTTGTGACTTAACATTTCTTTCTTTTTTCTGAAAGGAAGAGCCAGAAGGTGACAAAAACACTCTTCACTATTCCGCCGTTTTCACAGGTGAGAGAGAGAGAGAGAGAGAGAGAGAGAGAGAGAGAAGGAGAGAGAGAGAGAGAGAAATCCACCACCCTTTCCATTCGGTCATTTATACCTGTGTTTCTCTATTTACTTGACCCCACACTTGCCTGAATACAGGTCAAACACAAACACAGGGTGAATGGTTTGTGGACATGTAAGGTTCTGTGTACTTACACCCACAGCCATACTAATGAACCATAATGTTAATCAGCAGGGACTTGCAACACGGAAGATGTCAGTGTTTCAAGTCGTAAAAAACCGAAGACTTGAAGGGCTAAGGAAGAATGAAAGAGAAAAAAGAACGCCAGGGCGATGCAACCTATAAGGGAGCCCTTTTGAGGTCTAAGAGAGAGGACAACAGGAACAAGAACAACAACAACTACAAAAACAAAAACAAGAAAGATAGAAAGAAGAAAAAGACAGGTGCGAATGCTTTGGGCAGAGACCTGAAGGTAGCCCACCCCTCCCCTCAATACACACACAAACTCAAGACAAGATCACAGAATGGTTTTTATTTCTTTTGCCAAGTTATTAAGCGGAGCTATGAGCCATCTTAAAGTATTTATTCTGTAAAACCTAGGAATGTAACAACTAGAGGATATAATGTGTAGTTCAGAAACAAATCCCAGGCATACGGCCATGCTTTGATCTGTAAATGATATTTATAAGGATCCCGGAAAGGATATTTATGTGGGCTAATTGCCATCTTCTGAAATGAATGAACGCTCCCTAGCTAAAGACACATTTATACATATTAAATTATTCTTTTAATGCATGGACAATAAGGCCTGTAGCGTCCTGAGACAAGTCTGTCTGTGAGCCTGTTATGATTCTGACGAAATATTATAAAAACCACTGAAAAACTGTGGGGTCGCAGCAAGGCTATATTATTATATTATGTGAGGTCAAAATTTGGCAAAAAGAAAAAGTTGTATGTAGCAAAGCCTGGTGTAAGAAATAATACCCAAACGATACAATAAAACGCAAACTGGAAGAGAAGACAGAAAATGGCCGATATTTCGGCAACAGCCTTCTTCAAGGGAATAAAAAACAACAACAAAAAAACAGAAAAAAAATTGGGAAATTGAACAAATAAAACAATCGAACAATAAAAGATTTGAATAGGAAATGTATAGAATCTAAACCGAATATGTCTACATACAACTTTTTCTTTTGCCAAATTTTGACACTGTTTTGATTCTGTGCGCCAAGTCTCTTTTGCCGCCGGCTGACTGCAGTCGGTTTTGACCCTCTCCAACTAGTGAGACAAACTTGTTTAAGTCTCGCCATATGTGAGGCCACGTTTAACTCTATAGTTTACATTCCACGCCAAACCGGAGACAAAAAAAAACAACAAAAAAACGACTCAGTGAGACACCAACCCTACATTGGGCAGAGGCATTTATTTATTCAGAGTGATCGCGATGTAACTATTATCTTAACATGAATAAAAGGAGCGCTTGACCTTTTTTTCCAAGTGCAAATTGACTTGTGACCTACTTTGCCGTTTGTGACTTTTCTGAGATTCGAAATCAACATAAGAGGGTGGGACACACTCAATTCAGCTAGTGAAATAAAGCCAATCAGCATTTGAAAAGTTTACCCCGAGGGCAATCAAACATGTTACTGTCATTTTAAACGACAAATAAAAGGATAGCCTGGATTCTGAAGAAACAGATCATGGGAATTGAGACTATTAAGTGTTCAAAACAAGATGAAAACGTACTCGCACATGTAATGATGTTAAGTTCAATACAGTCACTTCACCGTGTACACAACAAGGAAAATGTAAAGAAAGTGGAAAAGTACGCATGGAGAGCCAGCTGTGGTCATGCTGACATTGACAGCTATATATTGTTAAGGAAACAATGTCAAAACCCAAATCAAGGAATTCCCAATCCTCTCACCACAATTTCAGTCAAGTTCAAACAATCTGAACAAAATTTAACAACAGCAGGAGTTTGCATCCAGTAATCTGAGAGCTCAACATGATCATGACTATTGTACCGTGTAAAAAACCTGCCTGAGCGTGAGTTATTCTGAACATCTCCACAAAACAGCCATTGTACAGTGTGATCGCCCAAGTGAGGACTTTTCTTTTCTTTTTTTAAGTTTCAGGGAGTAGTTATCCTTTTTACTCGGGCATAATACATGGACTGGTGGAACCTGGCTGATGCTGTGACTAAATAGCAGTCGCTCCATATTCAGAAACGAAACAGAGTTCATGATTTTTTTTTTCTTTTGGAATACCAACGGCGTTTTCAAAGAATTTGTGGGTCGTGTACTTTTGAATACATAATGAACAAACAGTGAACAGCTGTAAGATCAGAGACCAAAAGGGAAAAAGAAAGTGACAAAACATGTTTAAATTGTCAGATTAAATAAGTGGTCGTGAGATTCAGCAAACAATAGCCACATTGTGATCATCAACTATTACTGCACACAACATAAACTAGAATAGCCACACCGCTGATGAGAACATACAATCAATTAAGTAGCGCCAATACCTGGCAAGTGTTAAAGCCATCGATTGTTCGACCTCTAGAAGAAACCATACCGACCATAAGAACTATCGAACACCATCGATCACAGTCTAATATTTCTGATCAATAACTGATCGGGATATCGTTCTCGGTCAGGACATGGCATCACGTGCCTCTCATCATCACAACTGCACGATCTATGTATCACTTATGTTTGCCCCGGCAGCCAAAAGTAGGCGCCGCAAGTTAACCTTTTTGACCCAAAAGAGAGATAAATTTACCACAGCTTTTCATATCAAGGACAAATCTTCCCCGTGTCTGCTTTTCCTCTCCAATTAAGGTTTCTTCACTTCTGTCGTTCCTCCGTCTTTAATGTCTTTCTTTGAAACTATGAACAACCTAAACGTAATATCATTCTCACAAACTCTTTGCACTGGCCATTTTCCCTTCAGCATCTCTCTCTCTCTCTCACTTTCTCTCCCATTTGTCCCTTTTATCTTCACGAATAAATTCGCTTTTCGATGTCTCTTAGTTTTTCCAAAACAAAACACAGAGCGTCTTCTATGTCGAGCCTAGTAACTCTATACATGCAAACCAAGCAATCTATATTCACATATTTACAGCCCACAGAAATGAAATTAATGAAGTTACTGTTATTTATGATTTCCAGAGAAAAAAACAACGAAGATAAATGCCCCCCCCCCCCCTTTTCAAGAAAGAATATAAATGTTGCAGAAGTCATCTCCCGACAAAACAACTCTACTAGGAAAAGATTTGTCAATATAATGGCAAAAAGAGAAAGTTGTATGTAGCAAAGCCTCGCCAAAGAAATAATACTGAAACGAAGAGATTTGGTACTCAGACAAGAGATGAACAACCACAGACGAAGGAAAGCTTACACTGATGGTATAGGAGCGTCGACAATGCTTTTACTCTACTATTACGAAATATTCAGTTCCACTGTAGTTAACCTTACCCAGCCCTTGCTGGATTTGTCCCTCTCCTGAACGCAAGTCAGAATGCGCTAAATTTAATTAATGACATGCAAATAATATGTACATATCATTATTCTGCCACAGCTGTTTCGAATTCACTGTGACACCGGGTACAGTTGGGGCAGGTCGTAAAGTCAAGTCGTTTCATTATTCAAATGTCTAGATTATAACGACAGTTAAGCGACTGTTTCCCGTCGGTTTTACCCTTAAAAACATGGAATGCATTACTTCAAGAATGAGCCACAGTTAGCGCGGTTGTTAAATCATTGACTGAAAAGGGTAAAGATGTGCCTAGCTCGCTCTGGCTTACACTTGCATTACATCAATGGACTCAAGGGTGTAGAAAGTCGGAGAAAATAGTAAATCCTGGAGAAGATCACTACATTCCTTTTTGTGTTCTAAATGGTGCAGTGATCGGTACTCGTAATGCAGCGATCTAACTCTAAGAAGAAGATGCCCAAGAAGAAGAGGAATGGTTAGGACGATGGAAGAGGGGAAAGAAATAGTAAGTGAGCAGAGGAATGAGGACATCAGGATAAATACAAAAACAGATGATTTAGACATCAGAGCAAATGCAAAAAAAACAACAGATGATTTAGACATCAGGACAAATACAAAAAAACAGATGATTTAGACATGAGGACAAATGCAAAAAAAAACAACAGATGATTTAGACATCAGGACAAATACAAAAAAACAGATGATTTAGACATCAGGACAAATACAAAAAACAGATGGTTTAAACATCAGGACAAATACAAGAAACAGATGATTTAGACATCAGGACAAATACAAAAAACAGATGATTTAGACATCAGGAAAAATACAAAAAACAGATGGTTTAAACATCAGTACAAATACAAGAAACAGATGATTTAGACATCAGGACAAATACAAAACAACAACCAAAAAACAACAAAACCAAACAAAAAACAAACAAACAACAAAACAGACGATTTAGACAATGGGACAACTACAAAAGAAGAAGAACAACAAAATAAAAACATGATTTAGACAAGAGCACAAATACAAAAGAAGAGACGATCTGGAATGAGGCTTGGCGAAACGAGACCTTCAGTGAAACCCATTTAATTCCGATCGACCAATAAATTGTCATTTATCTGTCAAGACAAAACCTAAATATAGTCCCAACTTCTCTTGTTTACAACAAACACAGAACGAATGGAATTTCAAAAATTGGGGCTGTGGCAACAACTAAAACGTCCTTAGCCAAGAGATAAAATAATTGTGTCATGCTCTGATACTGCCACGGTCTCGAGTCATTTCAGACTCGTTTCGGTCACTGACAACCTAAAATGAAAATGTTGGCGACATCCACCCTGCCGTTCTATGGTCAAAGACGGTATACTACGCAAATGTGAAGAATGAAACATTTTGGGTTGCGCCTGCTTCATTCTTTTTTTACAATTATCTTCGTGTGATGACAAAAAAACAACAACAACAACTGTTAGTTGTACTAAACTAGAACCAAGACAGAACGGCATAGTTCATGTCATTCTATAATGCGATCTCAAAAGTGTGAATTTGACCTATATTAGCGTATACGCTCTTTTCCTTCGCACGGCAGCAAAGTGTTTACTTACAAGCTGTGTATCGTGTCAGCACTGGGCAGGAGCATTATCTTTCCATTTAGAGGTTCTCAGTCAGTGATCTATAAGCATCCTGATGTTAAATTGTCAAAGAAAGATGTTTATGCTAGAACAGTAAATGCTTTCCACTTTCTTCTCTTGAAATTGCAACGGTCAGACTAATTAATTTAGTTAAAATGTGTGTGGTTGGGGGGGGGGGGTGGGGGGGGGGGGAAGAAGCAAGAAATGTTGAATGGTGCAAACCCTTGGGACAGAACAACAAGCACAACAGCGATACAACAGCGACAACAGCAACAACGACAGCTACAACAACAACAACAGTAACAACAACAAAGAAACCATACAATAAGTCTAAAAAAAAAGAAAAAGAGACCTGTAAAGGAAAAATAAAATGTCGGCCTTCAACCATTTCATCAGGTTTAAAAAACAACAACAACGTTTACAACTGAAACAATGTTTGGAAAAAGAAAGAGGCCAAATCAGGATACCGCTATTTTTATCAGATTTTTGCCAGATTAATTCATGTATTTTGTCAGTTAAACAAATGTGATTCTGATATTACTTTTCTTCCATGGTGATAATATGCAATATGAAATTGCCTTGACACGTTGTTAGGTAGTTGAGAGTGGGTCCTCATTGACGAGGATGTAAACTCATTCAGGATACAGGACCGATTGGTGAATTTTCTGGGGATTTCAAGCGAAACACTTCCTCTTCATTTCCACCACTGAACTATATCGCCCATGGGTAAACGAAGTCTTCGGGAACGAGCTAAAGATAATGTGACAATGTCTGAATGAATGGCGAATATTCCAGTAGCAAGTAGGAACATTATTCAGTAAGGCTGGTGTAATTGAATTATGTGTGTATTGTGTGTGTGTGTGTGGGGGGGGGTGGGTGAGTTTGAGTTTGGAGAAAGCACGCTATATTGTGCTAGGAAGAAGCAAGACGTAGAATGAAAGTACAGAAAGAAACTATACCCGGGGCACTCATCAACCACCCGTGTATAGGTATTTACGGCTTTCCTAAATTTCTTGAAAGACAAATTTATACTACAGATTAAGAAAGAAAACATTTTGACGAATCGCCCAAAAAAGGAAAATGGTCATAATTTGTGCATCACATGACAAAAGATGGAGGTATGTTATCAGTGAGAATGTAATAAGGTCATTGTTGGTTAATTCAGTTGTTCTATAGATGAGAGCTCCGGTTTCTAAAAATGACATTAAAACGCCACACCAACTTTTTGACAATTACCCAAAAACAGTTTGGTGGTCTTAATAGTACAAGTATATAGGGAACAAATAACAGGAGATAAGAATTATTGCTCTCACGAAGTTTCTAGTACAAGAGGCATATTTCTGATTCAATGTCAAACCTGTGGGATATTTTAGGCAACGTCCTATTATGAGAAAAAAATACCCAAACATCTGACGTATAACATGAAGTTATATTGTTATAGAGGATAATGAAAAATGGCTCCATCCCCTTGGAGCAATCAGTTAAAAAAAAAAAAGATGTTATTTTTGTACTTTCAAGTCAGATGTGCAATAATACCTGAAATTTCTTATTCGCTGAACACGTAACTTTAAGACAGGACAACGGGACTAGATTTGGGGATATTCGGAAATATTAGGCTGCTCAAAAAACGGCAAAACCGAAATCCATTGGATGTCATTGGGAAAGCTACTGTCTTCCTTCTCCTCCTTTTTTTTTTCTTAAAATCAAATTTGAATTCAACCTGGGTTGAAACGCTTTACAGTGGTTCCAGTCAAACTCCAGGGAAACAAACAATCCGTGCTTTACCCTTTTCTGACGTCACAACGCCTGTAATTTGGTGCATTTTGCGGTAAAAGAAATGCAACAGAGATACGAAAACCTAATTAAGACCAACTATGGCGGGGTTATGACATAAACTAAGCTGAGGAGTCTTCAGTGCTAGGAAATACATAAAGATAATGAGATTGTCCAATCATTCTAGAAAGAGTCGCCCGTCTTTTGTGCCTGATCTGTCTTGATCGCAGCTGTTGTTGGAAAAAAAAAATCCTTCCTTTTTCGGCTGGGTGCTTTTAAGATTAAAAAAAATAAAAATAAATAAAACCAATGTTTTCGGAGAAGGCACGAATAATTGCAAGAACCTCTACTTTCACTTCTCCCTTTCAAAGTGCTCCTAATGTCCCTCACATACAAAGACTAGCGTGTTGCTCAATTTTCTGTGTCAGAGTGTCTTTGCCTGGGCTTACAAGACTTGTCTCAGCAGGGGCGGGGATGACTTGTGTGACCCATAAAGTACTTTACAAGATGGGTCAAAGTGATGGGCAAACTACCAGTTCATTGGTCGCAAACTCTCCTGGGCATTTGTGCCAATGGCAGAAAACACCGAGTGGTCTTTGCCCTATTTGCCAGGGCTAACAAGTTAAAGTCGACGTGCAATGAAACCGGAAAGAATGTGTTTACTGCGTTAACAAAACACAGCGTATGTCGGTCACCAATCTGTCGTGGTATGGAAAAGGACCGAATAAAATTATGCCCTAAACAAAATGTTACAGGTCAGTCAAATTCGCGTTGCACGCCGCTCTGTTTTTTTGATCTTTTCAGTTTCCATTTTATGATGACCGAAAGGAACTATTAGTAGAACAAAACTATATCCCAAAGAGAAAGATTCTATAAAAATTTTATAATGGTAAAAAGGGATTTTAACCCACATTTGCATATACGGTCTTTTTGCGAGGCACGGTACAAATGGTCCGTTCGGGCTGGTAATGCAAAACTATGTTTCTTGTTTTAGAGACGTCAAAAACCACAGCCGTAAATCTTCATTTAGTAATTCATAAGTAGCACTATAACCTAAATAGCCACTGAAGGCAACGACAAAAGCACTAACAAATACGTAATAACCAATTCTACTGCAACTACAACATCAACATCGACAACGACAACAAAGGCCATGATACCAATCAGTAGTGGTGCAAAAAAAAAAAAACGGCTTAAAGGACGTTGACAGTTGCAAAATAATATTTCTGGGATTGAAGATATCGTTTTTGAGCATCGATTTATCCGCGGCCTTGACAGAAAAAAATGTGCTGTTTCAGACTCTGGACAAATGATACATCTCTTTGTGATGTGTGGGGAACTGAACCTGATTAGTGCTACAAGGAGAAGATCTCCCTACAAAGAATTTACCACAGAAAGATTCAGATATAGCCGTTTGACGCCAAGTCCACTTCTCAAAGGTGAAATGTACTACATAATGACAGTGATAAATGTATCTGAGGCAGAGTTTCTCACATTTGATTTTGATGGAACGCGCAAGTATAGCAAAACCGCGTTATGCTGCCCCACAAATAACCATTTCGGGCTGCCTGATTGACTGACATTCAGTCATAAAATGGGCGTGGTAGATGGCGAATTAGGGCAGCTGTAAGGTCACAAAGGTCACAATGACAAACAGAATCACGCTGAACTATAGCATTAGGAAAATGAAATTTAAGATGCAGAAAATGTCCGCATGATCTTCAATGTGGAGAGAAGTGGTCAGCTGGAGAAAGTTAAATTCAAATCCTATACTATTAAGAAAAGGCATTACAAGTATCCATGCAACACCCAAAACCCGATTTTTTTTCCTCCCGTGTGTCATTATTATTGCTTGACAAATTTAAAACCTCCTGTCAGTAAACGTAACAGTGCTATGTCATTTTAACGAAAACTTGGCCCAGCACATTTATCTGCCGGGAATTCTACATTAAAATTTTGTTTTCCAGAAACTGCCTACACTACAGTGGATTGTTCAAAATAGCATTTCAAAAGTGCAGTTCTTTATGATGGCACAATAATATGATTTTTTTTTTACTCTCCAGAGCAGAGGTCTGGCATTACGTCTGAAGCTTAATGAGCTATGGGTGGTCATGTCAGTATGGAATGTCTTCGCATAATTTGTTGGAGAAGGAAAAAAAATACGAATGCAAAATGTATAGTCAACGGGAATCAATCGTGAGACCAAAGTCAATGAAAGGCAAAGAAGTGGAAGGACGAACAGGCAGGAAGACAAGTAGACGCGTAGGTAAACAGACAGCCAGTCAGAACAAAGACAGTCAGACAGCCGGACAGACAGAGACAGACAGACACACTCACAGACAGACAGACACACTCACAGACAGACAGACATGCTCACAGACAGACAGACACACTCACAGACAGACAGATGGATGGACCTACAGCCACCTAGACAGACAGACAGACAGAGAGACAAACAAACAGATAGACCGAGAGACACAGACGCTTGTTATTTTCATGTCATGAGAAAATGTCCAAAAAAAACCCCAACAAAACAATATTATATACACTTTTCTTTTCTACTGCGCTATCTTTCTTTCACGCTGCATCCCATAGGACATTAATCGCCAGCATCTTTCCATCTCCCAGGCATAAATCAACTGTAAAATGCCATAATGTGTTATACGAAAGACACTCTCACATACCACGATCGTAAGTTTTCTTGTGTAATATGCACAGGAAAAGATGAGGGATTAAGATGAGGAATAATCTCGGCTCAACATTACACCCACGGCCAGGGGAAATACTTGCATGGTTAAAGTAAGAGATGGCTTTATCATCTAATCATGGCTTACGGTGGCGAGGGATTTTACGTGCATTTTACATAGGCGAGATGGTTCGCGTCATAACTTACATGTCAAGCATGTGAATAAAATTATTATCGAAGACACGGTTTCTCTCAGAGTTTTTGTGAATGGATGAATGAACGCGCTGAGCTGTAGCGAAAGAAACTATTCACCTAGACATCAACATTGGCGGGTGGAATGCAGGCTGTGAATAGGGCAGTGTAACTGATAAAGGCAACATTGTATCATTCGGCTATGAATACACTGGAGTCATATTGCATCTTATTTACCATGCACATAAAACAAAGCGCTAAAAAAATATCTAGCGCCTGTCATACACAGTATGCTTTGTGCACGTAAGTGTATAAGCCTTGCTGCGACTCGACAGATTTTCTGTGTGTGTTTTTTAAAATATAATAATATAAAATTTTGTCAGTTTCTAACACTGGTCGCATAGCTCTTCGAGTTGTAATGTTCTTTACTATTTCTTGGCCGAGGCATTGCCGCATACAGCTTTGTCTTTTTGCCATTTTTGATTGTGCTTTTCGAGGGCAGAATTATTATCAGTGTGTATTTAATACGGTATAATAATATAATAATAATTGTAACACGTTTAAATACTTTTTTTTAACAGCAGTTAACAATAAATTGTGCCAAATAATAATCATGCACATCATCATAAATACAAATCGTTTAACCGGCACAAACACATGGTGGGCACTTGATTTAGCGTCCAAATATTGATGGTGTTCCCACTGCGACCAACACGACCAATTTCATGTAATCTGTCGTAAAACCAGATCATCCTTAGAAATAAATTCATATAAAGAGAATATTAATCCATCAACGTGATTGAGATTCATAAATTATTAATAAACATTTTCACTGTTACAGCAAAAACAACAGCAGTCAGGAAACGGTTTTACATCCCCATCTCTTACACGCCTTTTCAACCACTCTCCCCTCGTCAAAACCATAGATGTAAAATAATTGTACTACATCTGTAGACAAAACCATTCCTTTTATTCTAGCGTCCACTACCAAAATTTCTTTAAAGCCCTCCGCCCTCTTCTCGCCCTCAGCAACTTCAAAGTCTCCCCTCCCTGGTTCCCATCATCATCGCAGCTTTTCGTCCAAAATTTCAGCACCAACCCAGTTCCCTACAAATCTGCTGTCCCATTCATCTAGTTTCGGGAAGCGGGGAGGGGAGGGGGGGCACTTTAAGTCCATCTTACAAGGTTGTACCGGAGAGACCATATTTCCAAGATCACTGTAACCTCCTCAGAGAGACAGGTATGTACACTTGCTTATAGTATGGCTGCTCCATTACTCTGTCCACAGGGCCTGTCATTCATACGCATAGTCACTGGAAAGGGCCCCAAAAAATGCGGGCGGCTGTCCGTACTAAAACTAGAGTCCAGCAAAACATAACAAACGAACGGAGGGGCGGGAGGGGGGGGGGGAGGACACCAGCTCGCGATGCATCGTTTACTGTAAATGTCCCAAAGTCTGCGGGCACAACAGAATTAAGCTGGGATGTGGGTGTCAGACTGTCAGTACTCGAGTTTGTGGGCGCATGGATAATGAATGAACCACTTTCGAAGAAAAAAAAAATTGCATACACACTGCTTAACCACGGTTTAGTAAGTAGCGAGTAACTGAATCGGAAATGAAGTTACAGAGTTAGCTTAAGGCAAATGGTGTAACTTCTTAATGGTGTAATTTAACAGCGAAATGAGTTCAGACACTGAAGTCTTGGTGGTGGAGTCAATTGGATGATGAAACATGTAAGACTGGGGCAGAGATGATTAAATACAGTGGAAAAACAAGACTGGGTGTACAAAAGCGTACGGAAAGAAAGACAGGAAAACTTAAAATTGGTAGGTGGTCTAGCGAATTGGAAAAAGGGGTAAGTTTGTGGTCTTTGTTTTAAGGGGATCATTGCTCTTAGCATTTACACCAACTAAAGAGGCGAAGGGTGAGTTAAAAAAGAATAAAAAATGGAAAGAAGAGACGAGATAAATGGACAGCAAAATTGAACTAGAAGATAGTTACAGAGATAGAAAGTCGGACACGAATAGAATAAGACGACGATGAAAAAGTAGCAAGACACAAGGAATGAAACAAAGACGAGATACAAAGACAGCAACCTGAAGATGCAGTGGCAGAAAGAGGGAGAAAGATGCGATGGAATAATATGAAGGCGATACGAGAAAAAAGAGACAAAGGAGTATAAGAAGTAGAGGAGGAGGATGTGCAGGGAAACAAGGCAAAAGGGGGAATAACAACATCTTCCGATGCCCCTGGAGCTCATTAAACAAGCTAGAAAGGTCGTAACCTTTGTAACATTCATGTCTCCCTCATTAGGCTTGTGTTCCTCGTGTTCCAACATCTTCCGGGAGAAAGGCGAGCCATTCTTCTTGCAAGACACCATGACATCGGGCAGACTTTGTTTTTAGTGTATGTTTTAAATACTGTCGGCCTTTGTCGGAAACTAGACCTAGAGTAGAATATCTAACAGTTGAATTTCACCGTGTTTTACATACTGACGACTTTTGTCGAACGCTAGATTTAGAGCGGAACATACAACAGTTGAATTTTTACCATATTGACCACTGTCGAAAACTAGATCTGGAGTAGAATATAATAATAACAACCGTGTATTACGTTTTAATACTGACGACTTTTGTCGAAGGCTAGGGTGGAATATTACCATGCCGAACCATGGCTTCTTTTGCAGTTAAAAGAATACCGAAGGAAGACCTAAATGAATGAATAGATGTTTAAACAAATCTCTCAAAAGGCCAGACATCCACTAATACACTCGCTCATTACGTTGTTTTCACATGCACAGACGCACACAGGTTTCTACTCACGGAGAGCGCGTCAAAGAGAAAGACAGACAGACTGACAGAGAGAGAGGGGGGAGGGAGGGAGAGAGAAAGAGAGAGAGAGAAAGGGAGGGGAGAGAGAGAGAGAGAGAGAGAGAGAGAGAGTTCTGAAGTGATATAAAGTCATATCGCATGGTGAACAGAAAATAGTTTCACATAATTACTTGGTTAAAATAACCGACCCAAAAAATGCTTGACGTAACCCGGGAGTTGTTTTTTGAAAGAATTTTCCAAGCTAGCTCACCAGTACTGTAAGAAAGGAATCGAATATATTTTTATGAACTTGAATTGTGAATCGAATACAGTCAACCTTATCTTCCCCATGAGGGCAAAATGGATATTCTTGCAGGGCAAATTCAGAGTTGGCATACTGATTACCCCTATTTGTTTCTCTAATATTAATAATAATGATACCTGTCAAGAGAAGGGAAAGGAGCGGTTCCATCCCTAATCAGAATGGAGGACCGCGTGCGTAATAAGAGATGGTTCGCAAAGAACATGCCGCAAATAATTAAAGGTTTTACTTTGTGAACACCTTTACTGTGAGAGTTCTGTGACATTAACTGTATTCATCATTCGCTGACGGTGATTATGCACAAGGTTAACAAATAAGTCCATTTTAATGGACATTATTCGGTACATAGAATGAAGTATTCAAATGCAGAAAGCATTGAAGTGTTTACGGCAGGCGTCGCAGATCGGGAGCGCTAGGGGTCAAACGTAGATGTAAGAATGGCCATTCTCAGACTGTCCCCTCATGGCGTGGTCCGCCAATGTCCGATTGATCCTGGCCTGGACACAACATGGGGGTCATAACAGACCCCTGGTCGGTCCCACTGGACCCCTGGCAGAGACACTGGCCAAAGAGGCAGTCCAGCAACTATTGACCCCTAGATGTAACAATGGGGACGCTCTGTGAGGTTACAGCTCTTGCGGCCAGGGAATCTCACCGAGACAACAGGCGCGCCGAAGAGACCTGCAGTGGCGGGGCGGGTTCCCCAACAATGGACGCCCCACTGAGAACAACACTGAGAGGGATGGGTTGGCTATCCACACTGGCTTGGGTTACTAATTTACGTGGACAGAGCAGAAATGGAGATAGACGTTTGCTGTTTTGATAGCCAGGACAATGAGCGAAAGTAACTTATTTACCGAATGAAAATGTCCGGTTTTTACGACGATTTGTGGCAGAGATTTAGGATGAAAACATGAGTCTGAGGCCATGTCAAAGGCGTGGGGGAATGTTTGTGATCAGATGTCTGACACTGCGAATAGAGGAAAACATGAATGGACATTTCTGGGACCCCGGGAATTTGTTACATAAGAGGCAATGCCGACTGGAATTTGCTTGTATTTGTATCATCGGACTAAAGGCTCATGATATAACATTGCTAAATAAGTTACTTCAATTTAACTAACTCAGAAAAAGTTATTCTTGCTAATTTAGATTGCGCAATTACCTTCTGAAATTGGCTGTCGTTAATCAGTTAGTTACAACGACAAATAGCAAAAATTAGATAGTGACAAGAGCCAGTCTTGGTTTCGTTGGGTTAAGCAAATCGGGGGCTCATTAAATAGATCTATTTCTCAACTACGAACAAATATTATCAAGTAATTTGAGATCCCCATTCTGCGGATCAAAATACGACAAGCTATGGCAGATACTACGTTTTTTGTTTTATAGGACACCTCTACAGAGATACTACAAATCCACTCTAGCCTTTCTGTGAATCATGTTCATGATTGTAACATTGTCTTTGTTAACGGACTGACAGACACTAGGGTAAATTAACGCCGCTGAGCTACAGTTGGACTCTTCAGAATTTACAGATGTGACGTTTTGCTCGATGAAAGCAAATTTTGTGTTGTCTCGTTTTTTGCGGCTTGCCAAATCAGTCAAACTCATTAACTTCTAGCATTGAAAAGACCTATTTTGTCTGAGGTAGTGCAGATTCACTCACAGCTACCATTGTTCCTTCTTCCCCCACATGTTTTCCAGTGTGTCCAATCTGTTCTGCATTCCAGGCCATCGTTGTCTTTCTTGTGGCCAGTAAATCTCAGACCGTCCGGCCTGTTGACATTGGAGATTAAAGACTAGATTAATGCGCTTATCGGTTGTGGAACATTGGTCTGCAGCTCCTTTCCTGTCAGTATACTGGTAGCTTGAAGTATGTCTGGGAAAGCGGGGATAGAATGATGCGTGTTTATGTGTGTGTGCGTATATGTGTGTGCGCGCTTGTGTGTGAAACAGAGAGGAGACGGTAACATTTCGGCCATATCATGGAACCTGTTTAACTGTATCCGTCCAGTTGATCTCTCAAAGACCATTAATACATGTATTACGACTGGGAAAGCCCTCATGGTGGAAATGACGTTAGTGCAAATAGCGAGAATATGTCAAGTAGGGTGGGGAGGTGATGAGGTGAGAGAAGATATGGGTGGCGGATGGATTACTGTCAGAAAAATGACTGTTTGAAATCTTCCTTTCGTCTCAAGTAAAATAAGGACAGCGAGGATGATATACACTAGGTTTGGTAAATCTTCTGAGAAATTTACTTTGCATAACACAGTCCAAACCGCGATCCAAAAATTGACGATTTTACCAAGTAGGTCAGAGGAAATCTTGTGAAGTCAAAGTCTAGTGTAATTTCATAGCTCTATCATTTTGACTTGAAGAAACTACACCCCCCCAAAAAAAAGCCCAAGCGTCAGACATTCCCAGGCAGTCAGTGAATATTGGCTGAATCCGAGCAGCAAGGCTAGGCGAATGGACAACTGGCAGAAAGACATGAACTAGGAAATAAATATTTTATTATGCTAAGACGTAGTAGTTATGAGTGGTGAGCTGGGTGTTCCTCACAGACGCTGTCGTAAAGGTGCAGTCTGACCTCAGGTGTAATGCAGTCAAGCTGAACAGTCTGGGGATCTTTGAACTCTTACAGCTGTTTGATATATTTATATTAATGTTAGCTAAAGGTGGGTGATGCCAATGAAATATAATATGGAAATAGTCGAATTATGAAAATCCGCGTTAGCAACTTACACTTGAGCAATTTACCTGCCGAGAAATATACAGTGGATGACCAACTTACAAAATATTGACGATTCTCCATAGCCATTTATATTTGAGATTTCAATATGTAGATGGGCAAATTTTGACAACCTTCCTCAGCCATTTATGTCTGAGAAGTTTTATTTACCAAGAAATAATATGTGGATGGCCTAATGTTGAAATCTGTCCTTACCGATTTTATATTTGAGCAATTTTATGAACGAGAACATGGTTGCTGACGATGGGGTAAGGGATATTTTAGCCAGTGCTAGGAAGTGATACTAATGGCGCTCAGAACACTGACGAATTAGTCCGACAATTGCACAAGAAGTCATCTCGGTCCTTAGCAACATCTCTGGCGTCCTTAGAGATAAGAAGCTCAAGAAGAGATGGTGTCAGAACGCCATTGTTTCCCCAACGATTTATTCCCACCAATCAGATCAGAACCCGATCGATCCAGTCAAAGAATTTGTTATCTGACTGTTGTGCGCGAGCAGGCAACCTCGGTGTCCTCGACCAATCAATAACTTTCGGGAAAGATGAAAATAATCCCCCGGTCTTTGTCTTCCAATTCTTCCTCTCTGGGAAACATGACGCGCAAATATAACGAAACTGTTATAAACAATCAGTTCTGTCCAGCTGACCGACTTTCCACGAAAACTCCTATTATCTACGTCATAACAAATGGCCAATTCCATAATTATTCGTCCCAAAATAATTAGATCCACCATCCCAAAGAATAGTGCATCACATGTTTGCAGTTTCAGATTTTATGCTTTTTTTTTTTTTTAACATATAGAATTTTACTCCTCCGCTCAAGCAGACTTTTCCGTTAAAACTATTCTTTGTTTGCTATTTTGATAATCCACACATTCTGAGATAGATGGCAAATCTTTTCAAGGAGGACAATGATATCGTACGATGAATCATCATCTGACAATTATATATTGGGAAGAAACAAAGAGACACCCGAATTATGCGTTCACTAATCATAGAGCTGTGTGGTTTGTCACAAATATCAAAGCAAACTCCACGCCACTTTTCTCCATCCACTTCTTCAGCATCTGGCCTGCAGCACAGAGGTTATCGATTACAATTCCCAGAACTTTCAGTACCAACGATACTTATACATGACTAACTGGGCATTCTGAGCACAACTATGAATATAAAAACGTATTTGTACACTATTAGTATGCCCATTTATCATTCCTCCATCTCGAACAACGGTGTCGTAGTTCTGCTTCATGTCCAGTTCAAATCATATCCACCGAGTCCATCTGAATATTAAGAAATGATCTGTTCTATTGTATTCGACATGCTCGCCAGCCAAGCAATGATTGCAGTACATCAGTCACGTCAAATTAAACCAAGTCTTGTTCGGAATACTGTTTATGTTCTGCTTGGTAAAACGTATACAACACACATTATGCCATGGTCATTGACAGCTGAACTCCAGCAAGGTATTGCCAAAACCTACCAAGGTTTCTTCTCTTCGTTTTACCGAATAGAAGCAGTATTTATGCTGACAGTCAGTTTTGCAATATGGTGAATATCAGTGCTGAATTTTAACGTGCGTGTTTAGACAAAGCAAGTAAATTTCTCAGTCACAGACACATAGAACGAAGAGACATTAATAATATTATTATACAGATAAGATAAACACAAAAAGTCCATCATGCTCTGTATATTAAAATGACACACCGTCAGGTAGACCAGAAAAACGACACAGACAATTAAAAAATGTCAGCATGGAAATGCATTCTGACAACGAGATAAGCAAATCTAGATTTCCAGATTTCACATGATCTATATCACACTCGCCCGACTATTTGAAACTCCTTCAGATTAACAATGAACACAAACTTACTGCACCACATAATGGTACTAAAAATATACAACATAGTAAATCATTTCTCTACTTCCTTGATACAAACGGTCGATGCGCTGGAAGGAAATGTATTCATTTCTGTGTCTGTGTTTTTTTTTTTTTTTCTTTTTTTCTGATCCAGGTTTATGAAGAAATACGAACGTTTTCAGTGCTTTGGTAAAATGTTGAAATTCGATGTTCAGTTTTCAGTGCAGTTGTCCAATTGTGCGAAAGACCCTTTATAAACTATTCTTTTGTTTTTCCAGACCAAATCCAGACACTCTAGAGTCAGATGGTAAAATGCACAAGAAAAACAGTGGTATCGCAAGGTAAATCAGTCAGCCGATTAGCCCTTGCGACTAGTAAGAACTTTATTGCGCATTTAGTTCAGTAGACAAGCTCTGGCATTGATACTGTTAATGACGATGCAGGAGATAAATATTTAGATAGCAGCTAGTTGGGCCAATTAGCCAGACAAAATTGGACTGTTGTAACCAATATGTTGACTATTTTATTGTGGTTATGTTGTCAGCGAAAGGAATGTTCTGGCCAAATAGATAATCGTAATCCTAATCCTAGACCTGTAACTCCCACCCCCCCCCCCCACCCAAAAACAACAACAACAACAACAACAACAACAACAACAACAAACATATCACGAGACCTATCTTGGCCAACTGGTCACTCCGAAACAATCACTAGTGGGAAGAAGGCGGTTTAGCAAATTAAGGACAAGTATCTATATAACTGCCAGCTCGTGATTCACAAAAATAGGAAAAGTGAAGAGTTTAAGCGAGAACGATAAGTGTCTGCGTCGACGTAACTATTATACTGAGCTTTACGTCAAAAAGCAATTTACTTTGAGGATGAAGTCAAAATCGTATATGTAATAACAGTATTCTGTAGTTTAAAAAAAAAAACAACCACAAAAATACAAAGGAACGGGGTGGCATGACTGTCTTCTAAACAGTATTACTATTTTTTATCGCAAATGCACTTGTTTGTGAGTGTGTGTCGAAAGGACTATCTCGTAGACGTGCACTTCGGCGTGTCCTGGTGCATTCTGACTTAAACCGAAATTACTAGAAAATTGTGACGTGGACGGCAAGAGGAGTTAATGTACACACCTGAAACGTGCCCGATGGGGGGATAAACCGTAATTGCCTACCGAGAAGATTAAAAAGTCATAGTATGGCCTGACAAAGGAGCTTGGTAATTTTAGATGACTCATTAGTAGCATGGAGAAGAAGGAGGGAGAGAATAGGGAAACGGTGAGATGGACGAATAAAAATGCATTGTTTCCTCCATGTTCACCAGAGCCTGAAATTAAAGTGGTAAGGGGCGAATAACACTTGCGTTTTTTTTTTTCAGACTTTGTCAAGGACCATGTTCAATTTCCGTAGGGTCCTAAAGTTGATGGCAGGAGAAGGTCATACGAACGTCCTTACAGATCTTACAGACTTCTTCAGCACCAGTAGAATTAGGGGCCATGGTAAACAGACAATTAGAAAGCGAGTTTTCGAATTTCCCGAGGGCCACTGGGAGTTCTCGTGAAGTATTTCTGAGAATCTTCCAAGCTCCATAAATTGACGAGATGTTCACAAGAAGAAGACAAAATGGCAGTCAAAGATTTTTGAAGGAATTATTCTCCCCAGACGTCTACTCCAGACATTTTGTTTTTTACTTTAATGTGACAAATCCCTTTAAATGCCAAGCTTACTTATGAAATTTCCGCTTTCCGCGTCCTCCAAAAACCCACTCCATCCCGAATTACGATCCTTCCAAAGACAAACCCCATCTATAAACTGTAACTCGCGACTTTGGTTCTTGTTCGCTCTATCTCCATTTTTCTTGAAAAGCTGGAGACTTTGTAGTATGTAGAAGAGGTGTAACTAATGCACATTTTGACACTCCATTTATTCTCACTCCTTATAATAATACTAAAACTGCAAACGTATAATGTCGAATTTCTCAGTTGTACAAAAAGAGGAGCTGGAACAAACAAAAATTAAGTTTGCCAACTCAATCCTCCCTCCTCCTGAAAAGGCATACAAGTCATGAAAGAAAATCGAAGTCTTTTTTTTTTTTAGAGGAAGAAAGGTTAAGCTCTCTATACAAAATCTGTTTAATTGTAACACCACGTAACATTAAATGCCCTGGTCAATATTTTCATAACCGCCACCTTAATCTTTCCCACTGACGCAAATTTCCCTTCAGCGACAATGTAAATACCCTAAAGGCACTGGGCAATTTAATTCGGGTCTAAAAATTTCTTTCTTAATGTTACCGAGGAGCCGGAGCTCTTTGGTGTGGCTATTGCATGAATGTAGAGATTGATAGCGAAATGAAATATCAAACAATTACGCCAAACATGCAGAAAGAGCACTGAAGAATGGAAGAAAGAAAGAAATACCAAGTATGCCCCCTGCCTGTCTGTCTGACTCTCCCTCGTTTCTCTGTAGTATGAATGGCTTACAGAAATAATTTCTTGTTAAATGCCCGTGAACGCCTGAATGAACATAGGGAACGGCCTCAAAATTGGACCTACTCAAACAGAACCACTTACAGCGCCAGGAATTCATTGTGAAAACTCTACGAGACACAATGTATGAATGTCCCCCATACTAGTTAGATACGGTCAGAAGTGTTTGTACCTGGAAGGACCAGTCATTACAGATTAAGTAGAACACAGGCCGTAAAGCTCTTTCGTCAATAAAGTGTACATCTGTAGTAACTGTTCAATTCAAACTGCACATTATTTTTGTACCCTATCGTAGATTTGCAGCGCCATAGAATCGTTAATATTTCTCCCATATATAGATAATGCTGTTAGATTATTTCTTCAAAAGAACATGCAGTCAAACAGATAAATTGAAAGGTGGGGGTAATCCTGTATCTCAAAAAACTTCAGCTAATATTAAAAAATCAATATGATTTTTGTAATCAGCGACTCAAAAGTAGTTAAGATTGGCTGGTTTTGTTTCTGGTACATTTTGGCTGTTGACCACTGAAATGAACAAGCCACAAGGGGGACATCTTTTGGAATTATAACATAGTGACTTGTCTTAATAAAACAAACTGGCAGCTTCCAGTTTCAGTGCGACGGCAATTAATAAATTTACTACTGAACTAGCCAAAGATACCGCAAAAATATAGAAAAGTATATAATAAATAATAAAAATACATACAAATCCCATATTACTGTCCTAAAAGAGTTATTGTCCTTTTATAATCTGCACACCTCAGTCAAGTAATTGACCTGGAATTATTTATGAGCAAACCAAACTGGTTAGGCTACATAGTATGCGTCATCCGGCATTATTTGTGAGGGAGTAGCGGCAAAGTACATCCAACAGCTGATGCTTTTTACATGTCCTCTGTTTGGTAAATGTACTACCGCCGTCATTACTGAGACACTGCTTCTGTTTAAACTGTGGTCATTTGTGAGTGAATCTAACGAAATCGGGCTAAAATTCATGAAAAAAAACGCCCTCTACAGGAGGACAAATGTCCTGTAGAGGACAAATTTTCACTGAAATTAAGATTTGCTTATAATACGAAAGATTAGCCACTTAGCCATTTTTCTGCATTCAGTTAAAATAATTATGTTGCTTGAATCGTCTTCTTAGAAATATTTTATTTCGATTTTTACAGAGATATAAACATTTCACCTTTAGCCCGGTTTTGTCAGATCCAGTCAAATTTAAGCACAGACAGTCAAACATGCAAATGAACAAACCAACAAAAAAATACTGGTTAAATATGCCTCATACAGCACATCCAATGTTTTCTAAATTTTACTTCCAGGCGGCGCGTTTTCCCAGCAAATATGCGCCACTGGGCAGTTTGAAAAAAACTTTGCTTTCCGCTGCCACAAAAGAAAACAACAACAACAACATTTAATAAACAACCTTTGTCCAAAGACATTCACATAATCATGGGTTAAATGTACAAACAAAAGGCACAAAACTGAACAAACTTTCTAACTATACTCAACTGTATATATCTGTACTCACCAAGATATTTGTTGAAGATAAATCTTAAAACTGTTTAGGCTCCAGAAACGTTTGCGACTCCCCCTGGCAGTTTAATAGTCTGTCAACAAAAAATAAATGCGTATATTTCTAATGCAATCAATATCCCTCGAGAAATAATGTCACTTGGTGCAAATGATTATCTCATTACACTTCACATTAAAAATAGATGAAGTGTTAAAACCGAATGCAGTGTCGTTAAATAAAATGGAGATGACTAGCGAAGTCGAAAATCTAGAGAGAGAAAAACACAATGCTTATTTATATCAAACCGCTTTTCAACTCGTCTTTCCCCTTAAACTGTAACTACCGATAATTTACTCATAAACATGTGATTGATAAAAATGCCCAGAGCTGCAAGATAGCAAATCTGCTTTGATATATCACTTCAAATGGCATGCCAAAATCTCCACGATTCCTGAAATGTCAACACTCCGTCGAGGAGACAGAAATATCCAGTTTCAGAATAATGCACACTGCTGATTCTTCATTCACAATTATCCTGCTTACAAGTTTCAGCGTCGGTCTAAAATACAAACTTCTTAAATTTTTAAACACTAATTTGCCAAAGGACGAGGTGTCACGACCTCCAGTCAGAAGCCATGAGTAGGTAAATGATTTAATTCACAGCTTGCATGCGACGCTCGTACTAAGTCCCAAGGATTCCCCAGAGAAAAAATGTTGGTAATCCAGAAAACATTTCAGCTATCCAACTGCCCACACTGGGCCCACCCTCGAGTAGTCAGTTCGCTTCAGAACGCAGAGTCGTGGACCACCAGATGCGTATCTACAGTGGACATTGAAGGAGGCGGAGAGACGGGAGGGGGAAGTACCGAGACAGAGAGAAACAGAAAAAAGGGGAGGAAGGGGGTTTGTGAAATGGGTAAAAGCGCACCAAGAGCGTCCAACGTGAAGCGTATCCCGTAGGTGCGTCGCCATCCACTGACGAAAAGAAAGTGACACAGAGTGTGTCACGCTCAGTCATCAAAACACTAAGCGAAGCGTGACCCATTAAGCTAGCACAGACCAACAGCTCCGAGAGACAAGAACTTGAGGGAGAGGAGGGGGTGTGGAGAGATGATTGGCCACAAGAGGAAGGTGAGTGAGGCTGGAGAAAACTCCTGAAAATAGGGGTAAAGGAATAATGATCCCGGAGGAGGGGATTGCAAAAAAAGAAACAACAACAACAACACACAAGTACAATAGATAATGCGCGAGTGTGTATCAAAGCTATGTCGTCTGACGTGCTTCTGACAGGTCTAATGAGTGGAGACCACATGAAAAGACTGAGAGATCTCAAATGTAAGGAAATCACCAACGATGCAATCTAGCAAATTCAGGAACTGCTGCAACAGGTCCCGTCCCCGGTCGTCATCGATGCCCAGTGAAAGATTAATGCACCCCCCCCCCCCCGCCAAAACAACAACAAGAACAACAAAATACAACGACGACGTCGACAACAACAACAACAACAACAAAATCATTTTCATTATCTGGGTCGCTGAGACATTCTTGGTCAGTCTTGGACAATCCTGAACAAATCTTGGAGCGCAAAAGATGACACTGACGACACAGTACATTCAGTTATCATAAGGACAAAGATAAACAATGCTTTTCGGCTCTTCCAAAGAACTAGCCTTGACATCACCAGCATCTTCACTAGCTTGTGTGATTGTTTGGCTTACGATCAATTTAAACCGTATCCCTGAGTACTTTTCTTCCCACAGTATACTTTTAAGCTTCATTGTATTACAATATTTATAACTTCAAAACGCTGCAACGTGGGTGACTGAATATAAATTGAAATTTGTGCACCACAGACTCTGATTTTCAGAATGTTCGAGCACTATTTTCCTTCCTCAAAGATGGTATCATTTGGCATTCAAGACTTCCCTGGCCCCCATCACGTGAAGGTCTGTTAATAGTCTTGCTTGGGATATAAAGGCTGTCCACGCCCAACAGTGGCCGTCACTTTGAAAATATTTGCAGTACGGGCAACCTGCCGCACCATCGAGCCTATGCGCAATGTGAGGTAACCACTCATTGTGATAACGGAGTTGTGTCGAAACACCCTCAAGCTCAGGGCTTTGCTAGGTACAATGGGTGCTTCTGCTTCACCACTGTCGATCCAATCGACCAGATCAAAGCTGGGAGATTCTGAATTTTCCATTGTGAACTTTTGAAAGAAGGTAAAAGGGCTAAAGAATAACGGTGTCACCCGTAGAGCTGTCCACTCCTGGGGATTACTAGATGGCCTCCAGATATCAGAGCGTACGAAATGTAATGTTATGTAAACAAAGAGTACACCAGGATTTTCCCCCGCAGATGGGGGAGGCGGGGGGACCACACACTAGCCTGAGAACCTCTGGAAAACACAAAACTATTTTTAAAATACCAAAAATAATAATTAAGCATACAAGATGACACGTCGTTATTAAATAATGATAGGTCATCAAGAGGTACCCAAGGGTCTTTACGCAAGAAGAGCCAAATATGATCACAGAGGAACACACGAAGCAGGGAACAGTAAGTTGTACAGAATGAATACTAAATGGCTCTGAGGCATCGAAAACCGGCAATGCGTTCGCGGGAGATTAATGACAAGTTTACATGAACTCACTACCACTGCCATGTTACGGGAAAAGATCTTATACGCCAAATTAAGTTGAAATTCACTTTTTATTATCATTTTATATAATACAATGTTCTCTGCCATTGGTCATCATAAAATAAATTCAACAAAGAATAAAACGATGTCCAGAGTGAGATTTGCTATCTTTTTTTTTTTTTTTAATGTCTCCCACAAAAGCTTGTTTTTGGCGTTTACAGCCGTTGTCCATGACATGACATGATAGTCTTAACGCGACCTTAGTAAAGTTCTTGTTTATTCTATCTCCATTTCCTGAAAAAAAAACTGGAGATGGTATAAGAAATGCACATTTTGACATTTGTTTAAAATGCGTTGTGGCACTTATCAAGCTGTTTCACAGTTCCGATTTATCCTAACTTCTTATCATAATACTAAAGCCGCAACCTTTTTTACGCCGAATACCCCAGACGTGCAACACGTGGAATGGGAAATACGATAACTAAGGTCGCAATAGCCATGGGAAGAACGATAGTATTTGTCAGGCCTACCAGTCCTGTCCATCTGAGTATAAAAAAAAAATCTGTATAGAAATCTTTGATTTTGAATGGCCACTGCTCTGGCCTAAAAAAAAAAAAAAAACTACCAAAAGCAAGAACTTACGGCAGGAAATTTTCCACTTCTTGACACCTGGAATATAATAAAATGTTCCAAACGAATGCCCCCAGTCTTGTCTCCGCACTACCGAAATCTCGGATACATTTTCTTCACTCACTTCAACCGCATGTTTTTAAGTAAGGAAATATCCTCTGCAGTTTGCCAGCTATCGCAATATCTTACTTTTAAGACAGCCCGAGCTCTTGATCACAAGATAAACGCATTAATGTTATCACTTGATATCTGAGGCCATAGGTTAATCATTGAATTGTCACAGGTCGCCAAAATCTTCTCAGAAGGTTAGAAAAGCAAAGCCCACAAATTAGATAGTCATCAAAAGTAAAAGTTCGCAGTCCTTTCATTGACCTTTGGCTGATTCAGAAATAATGTAAACATACCGTACAATTCAGACTTGAGATTTCTTTCGCATGAGGGAAATTACATGTAAATAAAAGCTTGTAAAAACGCGTGAACTCCGTCCCTCAATCTTCTCTTCGTTCTCTTCTTTCCCTCACCATGTGATCAGATCTCGCTTCAGGTAAATTAATAACATTCCATAAAGCCTTGATGAAAACAAACAAACAAACAAACGAACCAAGCGTTTTGCCATGACAAAATATTTTCAAAAAAAAACCTGCAGAAAATCTGTGAGCTGGCAGCAATGCTAGGTACAAAGCTAAAATATGGCCAAAGAAAAAAAAAAAAATATTGCAACGTCCCAAGTTAGACAAAACAACAATGTATCATAAAAGAATTAGAATCTTCAATAATCGTTTCAATATATCCCCCCCCCCCCCCCTTTCATTTCTAATTCTTCTGTGATTTATTGCAAGGTTTCTCTCTTTCTCCCTTAACGCGAGATTGTGCGACAAAATAAACTTTTTTATTCGTATGTCATTATGACAAACTCTCACTGATCGTCCATGGGCAGTCTTGCCCCCAGGCCTGTCCTGTCTGTACGGGTTTTGTTTTTTGTACTGTCTGTCAGTGTCTGGACTCAGGTGGCACTAATGTATTGTTTGCGCTCCACAACCTGTAGTACTAAATGTCAACCAACAATGAAATAATACACCACTGTTACAGTCTGCCGTCAAGGGTGTCACTGCTTAATAAAGCAGAGAGCGTTGCAATCGAAGCTGAGATGGCAAGTTTTTTTTTTCATTCGCTTCCATGCCGAGTTCTCGTGTTCTTCACATTTTCTTGTTACGTTTGCCATTCTAAAAAAAAAAGAAAGCTAAAAAATCAACTCACTGCAAATCACAGATTTTTAAAAGCTGAGACCGTTTCGACCAAGATGAAACCAGATCTCGGAGTCATCAGACAACATTGCATAGACGTCAGTTGACCTGTTAATGGCCTATCAACCGGAACGAGCAGATGAACTGTAATTTAGAGATCATTCTCGAGATATAGTGTACACGGTATGCCATTCCACATAGAGTATCTTTAGAGACTATTGTAGTGAGAAGTGCGTCTGGGCGCTGTGGATTTGTGGATATTCAAGTCACTGGAAAGGACCAAAATTTTAGTCAACTCGGACTAGCAGTTATTGGTGAAAGCAGCGTTTTCTGCAACCCATCTTTGCGCGATGCACCTAATGCTACCTTTTCATCGATCTTCCCTAATCTCCGTTCACAATCCCGGAGAATTAATTTGTATCGGTCTGTTTTAGATCCTCTGACGCGACGACAACGCAGCGATATTGAATTAAAAATCACCAACATTGTCAAATAATAATTATGCCCTCATAAGTACATCGGATACATAACATTTGGTTTTAGAAGTTTATTGAGGCAGAGCCTTTAAAAAGCTGCTCCAAACTTGTGGTGGCAAATAAACAAGCATGGTTTCGAGATTGAAAAGGATCAAGCGCCTCAACAACCCTTAACCCAAAACAGACAGCTACAAATACTCCAAATTTGAATTTCTCCTCTTTGATCCCGCTGTAGATCTGTCACCAATGGACACAACGCGCACCTAGTCACACCGGTAACTCAAAAACGCATTCAGACATTGAAATTGCTCGTGTTCAACCGATGGTGAAAAACCCAGTTGTTTAATGGCGTGTCTTTCCTGCTGGCCGCCCCAGGCCTTGTTGTAAGTTAAAGTGAAGGACACAGCCATCACTTAACATTGAGACAGCTTCTCTTCTAATAGCTTTCGATTAACAGACAAAAATGGCAAATGTTCAAAACTACAATGGGACAATGGGATCTGAATTGGAAATGTTCAAGTAGATTTCTCACTGAAAATAAAATAAAAATGAAACGAAAGTGCGTATCAGACATTGAATTCGGAGCGTTGCCACATAATAATACTATTATGCAAGACGCTATTATACACCCTACTAAACACCTGCCAAAGGTGTGTAAAATTTTAGGCTGGTGGCAAGCAGAGTCACGTCGTCCTTAGTGTGGGATATGGACCATCGAGTTAAACGGCAACTCGCGGACTGGTGACGCTGAAACAAGACTGTCAGCTGGAGGAAAGAGAGACCTCGCCCATTGACTTTAAAGAAGGCACTAAACAGACCTGACACAATGCCCCTAAACAGACTTGACATCAGCATTGCCGTGGAAGTGGAACATGATTAGACTAACAGATCTTCTTTGAAACATTTCTTTACTGTTAGAAGCATAGACACGCCTGACAGTCGAGAGCATATTCAACAAAAATTCCACACTTTTAGAAGACTTGCGATCAGGAATTCAAACAACAACAGAAAAAAACAACACAAAAACGAACAAGATAAGAATAATCAGAAGAAGTTGTTACTTACCTGTTTACTTCGAAAGTTAGGTGGTTAGCTGCAAAATCTGCAACAGACAGAAAAATGTCTCCAACTACGCTAAGTGACCCATCCTGCCAGGCGAGTAAAACTACGAGTAAATGAGAACAGAAAGGTCAAGTAATGGTCGACCTCCTCTGCCACAATCTCAAAAAACCAGTGTAGGTGGTTGAATGGTCTAGTCGAGGTATGACATTCATCCCTGGCACAGAATGATAAACTATTGTATTAACCAGTTACCACGCCGGACGTCGCAGTTCACCAACTTGCCCACGTGGTATGTTGCACTATCCTACATCCACATTTCAATGTTGTTCCTAATGAGAACACTTCACGTGGCAATCGCAAGTGATTTTCAGTTGGACAGGACTCACTAACAAAGGAAATTAGATTACCCTGGTCCCAAGTTAGGACAGAAATTTAAAACAGCCATTTAATTTGGGATAAATTGCAATGTTGTACCCTGTGTCTCGGGTTGTACGATACGATGAATGGACAGTGTTAGGTGGGGGCGGTAGGGGGAAGGAAGATTGTGGTATGACAGAATACGAGTATAAACGTTTCTGCAGTGTATGACCCTCTTCTTCTTCTTCTGCAGTTCTCATCATACCAAATCTATCGATTCTTTCCGGATGAAATTCAACATTGTGGAGAAAGGGGAGAAATTGTGTGAAAAGGGAAAGCAAGTCACGGAGTATGAGATGGAAAAGGATGAAAATAAAGAGTGGGGTACTGGTAACTCAAGAATGCAGAACGAAGAGAATGAAATAAGGATGAACATGAAAAAAAGAAACGGGGAAGGAGGCAAATAGACAAATTAAGCATGAGAAGAAACGGTATGAGAAACCTGGATACAGAATGATGTTCTAGCCCTGCCTTACCTCCTCACACTCTTTCCCCACCCTTGCATTCTTCTATCGTTCATCCTTGACACTTCAGGGCGCGGCCAGGCAAAAGACAAAACAAAACAAGTAAGTCATGACCCCTTGACAAAGAATTTCGAAAAGTACTACTGTTATACTAGAATACATATTGTTGCTGTAATGGGACACAGAAAATGTAATGCACACCGTGCAATGGAATGCATTTCTATAGTCAGTCAGTCTAGGAGTAGAATTTCTGCAGTCAGTCTGGGAGTATAATTACTCCCATATTCATATTGTAGCTGGTGGCAAAGGCCAGACCCATATTTCTCTTTTGAAATTAGTTATACCTCACAGAATCCAATGCCATACATCAGACGGATATATCACCCTGTAGTATAATTTATCCCACGAAATACAATGTAGGCATTCAAAGTGATTTGTTTAGGCGACATATAACATGTTGTTTTTTAAGTCGAAACCTGCACTCTTTTTGCGATTCGATACTGTCCAATGCGCCTTATACAATAGTCCGTTTTGCAGCAAATGTTAATTTCACCCGTCCCCCATCCCATTAAAATTCAGTTCATTTTTGCTGTTTTATTGTTTAGTTTCTGCCTTTTTTCTTTATTTGTTTGTGCCTATAATCTGTGTATGTGGACCCTAGCCTAAGAGTGTTTGCAATAGATTGTGCATGAGAGAGAGAGAGAGAGAGAACGAGATAGAGAGAGAGATAGAGAGAGAGAGAGAGAGAGAGAGAGAAAGAGAAAGAGAGAGAGAGAGAGAGAGAGAGAGAGAGAGAGAGAACAAAACTTTCTGTAAAGAGCCTATATTTTGGATAAATGATCTTCATTATTAGAATAGCGATTATTATTGCTTTTTATAATTATGCTTCATTGCAACAAATACGAAAGAGAACATTAAAATCTAGGTATTATCATTATAATACCTGTAAGCAACAGTTTCCATATACCATGTAATCGCCAGGCACCGGTATAGCAATGCAATGAAATAGCAAAGCATCCAGGCCACGGGAAAATAGAGAAAACAGTATTTTACTGATGAAATCAAAGGGCTGTCATTGGTATGTGAACCTGTCAGCAATTTGTCATATCAACATTAACCCTTAGCATTTCATCGCGGCCGGACCTACTGTCAACAAGCCCTCAGCAATTTGACAACCAAAAACAAAATTCGCGGGAAAGGACCAGTATCAATATTTAGGTCACACATGATTAATTTTGTTGAAGGGCACATTAATTAGATACCGGCTTTATAAATATCTAAAACTTTCTTCATTACAGAGGTAGGAAATAAGTAAACCGTGAAAGGAAAATCACGTCAGGGAAAATCCTAAAACCTAAAACAGAATATTTCTGATGTGGAAATTTTATTATATAAATATCAGCCCGATGTTCGTTGTTATCTTTTTCCTTTTCTTCTTTCTTTCGCTCTTTCGGTTCCCTTTTCTGTTGAAAATCAAACTGCTATTAAAAAAAAAAAAAACCCATATAAAACCCAACAAAACAGCGACAACAACAACCCCCCCCCCCCCCAAAACAACAACAACAACAACAACAAAAACCTGATCATCTACTCCAACATTTGAATTTGAAAGACAAATGGATATCATATCAATCTCGTAACTTTGGTTTTGGCCATATCTTAAAAATCTCGTCTCACATATTTAACTGTCTAGCTATGTTTTCTGGGTGTTCCCAAAGGGTGCAGATGCATTCATTGACAAAACAATGTCGGGCACATTCCAAAAATGTTTGTATTAAGCGACAGGGATAAAATAATGACATTTTCCAATATACCTGGGGCTGCGGATTATGCGACAAGGAAACACAAACCTACTCGGCGTCCCTAAAAATGTGGAGCTCCGTGACAGAACACATAAATATTACACGGTATGAGACAATAAACGGCACGCGTATCTAAGCGATTTTTTTCGACATATTCTCGAGAACAAATTAAATATGTATAAACATGTATTTAATCAAGCTGAAATTTCTTTATCGTGCAGCGTGGCCAAGACGCGAGGAACAGACACTATTTTTTTTATGTACGACAAATATTATAAACCCACATTTTGATTCGTCCATTGCAAGCTACACAATTTTTAAAGAATTTAGGTGGAAACAACGCGTTTCTATGTTTAGTGTTTGTCTCCGAGTTCTCGGTGTAAGTTTCGTAAATCCCTTTTATTATTATGGAATGATGAAATTCCGGACCTTAGTTCTCGTTTGTTCCAGCTGCACTTTTGCACAACTGAAAAACTCGATGTTAAACCTTTACGGCTTTAGTATTATGATAAGGAGTTAGAATAAATCGGAACTGAGACACAGCTTGAGAAGTGTCACAATGCATTTTAAACAAGTGCCAAAAATGTGCATTTGTTATATCTCTTCTACACACTAAAAGATCCCCCCCCCCACCCCCCCTTTTTTTTTTTAGAAAATGGAGCCACAGCAAAACAAGAGCTAAAGTCGCCAAATGTTGAAACAATCAAATACTTTCCACTGATATTTAGCTAACACCACCAAGGCATCAAATTGTTAGGTAAGTCAGGATTGACATTTGAATGAGTAGGTTAGTTTAGTCAAAAGCAGCAAGACCAACAAGTTGCTGCAATGGCAATAAATGGTAAATTTAAACCAAACGGTTTCTTAAGAATCATAAATTCCACATCACTCATAAGAGGCAGCCCTAGCCCTCTTGCGTGCAACTGCATGGAGCTCCTCTTTCAAACCTTGGCATAATCGATATCTTTGGTAACGATACTTTCCATTATGAACCCAATGGAAGACGCATAAAATTATTCGCAAGTCAACGTCCAGACATTTGTTTTACGAAAACGATCACAAGCAATGATTCACACGAAACATTTCTGCATGTCTAAGGCCCAGTATGTATCAGTATGTACTCCTTTAATCCTCATCCAAATTCTACGCCAAGAAATGTCAATAGAAATGCCTGGCATACAAAATGCCCCGTTGGCTCATGTCCACTGGGTATACTTTCATACAAATTCTTTGATGGAAACTGGCATCACTGGATGTGAATACATACATGTAACATTTTGCTCCAGGGTCATTATTAAGAAATTACTCCTCATGACCTCAGGTGTAATCATTCCGCAATTTCTATGCCTGCCATAGAAGTTACTGGAATATAACAATCCATTTCCTCCTAATGGTTTTCACACTTGCCCCAAATCTCCGGGAATACGAAATAGAATTCGAAAAGAACAAACAAACAAAAAAAGGGAGAGGGGGGGGGGGGGGGAGGGAAGGAGGGGGGTGTGCAAAAAAAAACACCAACAACACTGAATCTGCAGAATATTTTGATAAAACACATTCCCAAATTCCACCTTTAAAACCACAGACAACATGGAATTTTTCAGAGTGTGCGACCCACAACCAAATTCAAAGAACAGCTGCATTTATGTACATGTAGAATTATTCACATCATCCATGTCCAGCTAGATTTATAATTACGTGCGTGGCATGAATAAGGTTCGTACTTTCGAGAGTTACATTTTGAAAATGATCTTTCAATACCGCTGACCTAATACTACTAGGACCAAGGATGTGTAACCCAGTAGAAATGACATTTATGTCAGGATGAAATTATGTTAGGAAGGATACAGTCACAGACCTCATACGACAGGCGAATGGCACAAGCCTTTGCGTGAGGCTTTGGGGGACAAAGATGACATAGTTGTCTATAGAATTTAAAAAAAAAAAAAAAATCGACATCGGGAGAACGCCTGGAGGCCGATACTCCAAAGACACGGTACACATAAGATCTGATGGAAGGATGACCCAGACCAGGAAACGGTGACAGTCCATACAGGTGGTCTGTGACCCGGTTGAATGTGAATGATCGACTACGGGCAGTGCAATACAAAGTGAATGTCAATGGAGGAAAAAGGTAACAGGAGAGGGATTCTGCGTAGAAAACAAAAAAAAATAAAAAAAATAGACCACAGCCACAACTGCCTAATGGTCGATTTAGCTGTAAAGACGTCTTGACTGTAAACAACGTGTAAGGCCACCGAGCCCCTACGCACTAGTAAATTTTAGTATACCGTGCCTGCAACAAAGCTTAAAGGGCAGAAAGAACTGTTTTATATGTGGTAGTGTTTCCCCTTTCTTTTAAATATCTGTAACCATTTATGAAATATGTATTAGAGAAAAATATTTGAAAATGCATACCCCACTTATTATTATCTTATTCCTTGAAAAAATCAATACAAAGAAAACACGCGGGTTTCATTATGGTTGCTTTCAGAGTATATAGTAGCTTTGTATTATATTTATTTTTTTAATGAACTGTTAAATAATTTAAAATTCTTTCCACCCTCCTCTCTATAAGAAGAAAAAGGGGTAGAAGAAGAACAATCAAAAGGTTCACAAATCTAGTAGTAATCATTTCCATAAACAGATAGTCCCGTTGCATTCCACTCTTGCCTCAATGCCGTCACTGTCAGAAACCTTCCGGTAAAAACGACCTGCTGCCATCAAACATATATGCACTGTACTGATCAAGCGGTTCCCTGCTATTATAGCTCTTACCACTAGACAACCTTTACCGCCGGTGTAGAGACATTATCCCACGTTATGCTGAACCATAAATATTCATCAGATGAATTGGTGACCTAACGGGTGGGCAAAAGGTTATATAGAAAGCTAAAGTACCTTATAAATCTTTATTAACTTAAGTACAGCGGCTCTGTATTATGTTATACGTGACTGCAAAATTAATACGGTGCTAAGAAGAACTCAAAACCAAAATCCCATTTACATGCAGTATAATGCACCATGATTATTTACCGTATTTGTCTCAGTAAAGTTCAGTTGTCACATGGTGGTCGGAATAACCTTGAAGTCAGCAATGTTCTGCGTGTGTAACGTATTACGATCATTATATGGGAAAATTGTTGCTCTGCAGGAAGCAAAAAAGCGAATACTGACTGAATCGTGTGCTTAATCAAATAATGTAAGTATCAGAGAGGCAGTTTAGCACCCCAAGGAGTTCTCTCGACCAATGTCGTCTGGTATTGGCCATATATATTTGTAAGTGCATTTTTGCCTATTCGAGGAAATGAGGATTGAAGTTTGGTCGGCAAAAGGGCTAAAACTCATAAAACATTCCGTCATAAACACATATCATCTCGAAAAGTTTTTAACCGATTGCTATGACTGTCATGATCACATTAGGATCATAAATGCCGTGCTAGGTCACGACGTCAGTGAGTTAATTTTTACGATCTTGTTGATTATAACCAGCGTAATTTGTCCTTGAGCTGTTCTCGTGAACAGTTTGTTTTGAAACACCTTTTTTCTGATGGATGGAGAGAAGGAGGGGCGAGACAGAATAAATGTATAGCTAGGAATGACAGAGCAGTTCTCGACCCCGTGATTTTGATTAACATAGATAAGGGGCGAGTAAAGGTAGTTTATTTAGACGCTTAGTTGGCGTTCGGAAATTCGTGCATAAGTGTAGAAAGCACGGGGGTTGAAGATTTTAGTAGTTAATGTTTCGCATTTTAAATTGTCTAGGTAAAAGTGACCTTGATTTGGCGCAAGGCCGTGACAAGCATAAATTAATATTGCAGGCTGAGCTCCAGCGACTGCACCAATCAAATGTATGAATCTGGACGGAAGGTCGAGACATAGCTTTAGTATTTAAACCCGTGCAGAGCTTAGATAGATGCCACATGTAGACAATCCATTTACGAAGTGGACGGCGATAGTCCTCAGCCAGATGAGAGACATAGAGACGCAGTTGAGCAGTCCATATTGTGAGGAGCGTGATGTTTTAAAGCTCCAGAGCCTAAGCTACTTGGTTTGTTATGAACCCACAGCTTTTACATCCAGCGCTCTCACTCCCAGTGATGGCCGCATGGTGAGAGTCCATACTAATTTGTAATGATGAAAGTGAACCGTTCTACTTACTTTTGAAGACAGTTTCAGAGCTACCGCCAGACAACGCATGGTTGTACAAGCATTCTCCATGGCGTGTCTAGAGGAAATGTCCATATCATAACATGTCTCATTGAATTAATAGAATTTAAACTGTTATATCCGTCGCCACGTGCGCGGATTCTATTTGGCATCTAACTCATATGACCTGCAAGTAGTTAGAGTGAATAAGTTAGTCTTTATAGAAAGCTGTAGTTTCATTAGTTAGATTCAGTTGCCGTTGAATTGATATTTATATTTATAATTATATTTGTTACATTAATTCCTGTAATTAAACTGCCCTACAGTTCTGCTAAAAATCAAAGCAATTGATTTATTTAGTTTTTAGAGTGCAAGTATTTTTTTTGCGTGTTCGTCGATTGTGGGAGCGGACCTCGAAAGAGTGTCAGTCGAATTATCCCCATCTAACCCACATCGCGACAATGACACTGTCTTATCCATAATAAAATTAGGAGTGAGAGAACCACTTTCATGAAAAAATCTCAAAATCGGCAAAATGTCACCTACAACAATATGACAAAATTCCCCTCCATGTCCAGTCCAAATTTTCGGATACCAGCTACTTAACAGATTGTCGTAGGCTTGGGGATAAACTGTCAATTTTAGATACGAAGAAAAAGCGGCTTATACTGCAAGGAATGAAAAATCCTAAAAACCACAGAAAAACTGTGGGGTGCAGCAGGGCTAAAAGCAAAGTCAAAATTGGGCAACATACCACTTTTTCTTTTTGATATTGCAACATACAACTTTTTCTTTTTGATATTGCAACATACAACTTTTTCTTTTTGATATTGCAACATACAACTTGTTCTTTTTGCCCAATTTTGACTTTGCAAGGAATGAAAGCGACTTACGGTGACTAGTTCTTTTGTCTTCTGAAAATTTACATTTCATTCACCAGATGAGACAAAATTTGTTATATTTTTATATTTCATCTTCTAAAAACTTTTCTCATGACTGCTGAGAATATAAAGAGAAGAAAGAAGGAAGCAAAATGGAGTGTTGGTTTCCAGCAATAGGTGCCAAATTTACTGTTATTCAGAGATTGTTACCGAAATAAAACTCGATTTATTTAACCTGTACATGACTGAAAAAACATGGTGAAGCATGGTTAAAAAAAAAATACATGTTGGCTAATAACCTGGTCTTGGATTACAGTTAAGACGTTCGATTGTTCAAATTACATGACAAATTGCGAAGCACCCTGTAAGGTTTTTAACGTCGACAAAGCATATAATTGTTAAATTAAGAAACTATACGCTATAAAATAGCTTTGTAAATGTCATCTGGAATTACCTGAATATTATTGTTGTGCACTGTATTTCTGACAAATCTCTCCCAACAAAACCAAGTGCAGCAGAGCATGGTCACACAGACATAATGTCAATTCGTATGCACTTGTGAACTTTTGTATTGTGCAATACTCTCATTGAATATTTTATTGCATTGTACGCATTAGAACATGCTTGACATACCCCAGAGGACTGTCAATAAAGCATCACATTACATGGTAAAAACGCACACTGCAGTGAAGATTTACACTTGTCCCTGTCACTGAATGCCAAAAGTGTCGACAGTTTACAAATTCCACTCACAAAGTCACCGCGAGCCACAGCTGGAATGTGCTCGAATTAGTGGTGACAAACTGAATTATCCACTGAAAGACCTCGACCATTTCTGTCATGTGTCAATGCGATAAACCTGTTGTGATTTGTGCGGGGTGACAGCAAATTATCTATTAGCAAAATGGTCAGAATTGGTTGGGAAGCATTTTGCACCCCCCCCCCCCTTCCTTTCCTTATTTTTTTGTTACAAAAATGCATTGCCCTCGGTGGGAAAGGCGATAAAAAATTTCCCCCTGCTCCTTTTCCAACTTCTGTTCCTGGAAAGATTAGATCCAAATATTTTAACGTAAATATAATTTAATCGCTAACCTTCCTTACTCTAAATGGTGCTTGCGGTGAACTGAATGCAAATCCGGTACTGCGTCAGTCAACTGAAATGAAAAAAAAAGAAGAACAAGAAGCCGTGTAGTGGCTGCAAATTATGTATGTATTCATGGGATATCCATACAGACTGAACTAACAACACTATGTTAAAGTGACAAGATACAGTGTATCTTGCGGTTATTACTAGTCAAAAAATGACAAGGAAAGGAAGAGAGACTGAAAGAAAGATAGGAAGGAAGGAAAGAATGAAGGCAAAAGAAAAAAAGAAAGAAAGAAAGAAAGAAAGAAAGAAAGAAAGAAAGAGAGAAAGAAAGAAAGAAAGAAAGAAAGAAAGAAAGAAAGAAAGAAAGAAAGAAAGAAAAGTCAAAATTAACACCGCCCAGTTCATGGAGAAAACAGAAAACAAGAAAAAAAACAAAAAAAGGGTGGGGTGGGGGGGTGGGGGGGGGGGCAGGAACAGTTTATTTTTAAAGGGTTATAAAAAGCATTTTCACTCTAATCTTACATGGGATCACGAAAATATCAAAGTTAGATTAAATAAAATGTGCATTTGTTTACTCGTAAAACAAAGTCCTGGCAGGGATATCAATAACAGAGTTCGCACGGGATGTAGGGGGACATTACTTGTGTTGGAAATAACATCACAGCTTGCACGTCAGCATTAGTGCACCAAATGCTATTCTTCTCTATTTTCCCTATACATGTAGATCTAGTAGTCCCTAAAGGAAAGGATCCTACCATTGCCTACCACACGAGATAGAATAGCGGACTTTCAAGCAGTGAATAGTAAACAGCACAATCACCCAACCTACCATGACTTCATCCAATTTACGAGTGGAGAAAGGAAGTGGAACTCATGATACTATGAATTGTAGTGGTGATGCTTTATCAAGGTACGAAAACATACACCATATCATCAGTCCTTAGTCTGGACTAATTCATTTCGAAAAAAGTACGAACATATTATTATGTAGTAACAGTTATGGACCAAACGTTTAGAAGCAGATTATTCTTAAAGCAACTTAGCGCGTTTGATGAAGGCTTGAGATGACGGAAACCCTTTGTCGCGTGAATCAAAACCGATGACTTCCACAGTCAATTGACAGAACAATTCATTAACAGGGGAAAAAATGTTAAATTATAAACACCATGGAAAAGAGCATTGTTGCAGCACATTGCCTGAATTGTCCGTGTAAAACAGGCGCGTGTCGAAAATGCGAAAATCCGCGAAGACGAAAGAGGACTAGACACAGAAGGGCGACCGTCTATTGTAGTAGATTGTTAAGTGTTGGTTTACGTCTAGCCTTTCTTCAATCTTCTTCACACACATTCTCCCATGCCCCGCCACTTTTCGTTTTCATGTTAAAGCGACACCGCAAAGACGGAAAGAAAACACTCTAAGAATGCAATTCTCTCTTAAATAAAGCCGAGTAATTCTCTTAAATAAAGACGGCCTACATTCAAAGCCTCCTTTCTCCTGTCATTCATTAGTAGATGAATGAATGACCTCGTGTTACCTGGAATGTCATTAACACAATTAAACTGTTAAATTGAATATTTTCACTTGCCAGGTAAAGATGCAGTAGGATTAAAGTGTGACATTTCGCGTGTGCGTGATACATTAAAGAAAAATCCAGTTTTGCGTTGTATTTCAAGTTTAGACGCTGCAATAAGTTTCTCTTGCACCTACAGCTGTCTTGACTTAAGCCACGACCACATCAAGTTACCGAGTATGTAAGATGTAAGTTAAATGTCACCATGATAAATGTAGTTTCGCCTGACCTCTAGTTTCATTGTAGTTGCTGTTGTTAGTGGACAGTAGCATTTGACATAGTAAGCTATAACTGAACAGTGAACACAACCAGAGAGTATGTATTTATAGAGAGATCTCACTTCCTCCAAATCGCGAAACTAGGTCACTGCGGTAAACAAGAATTGAAAGAGACTACGTCCACCAAAGATAGTGTACATATCTGTTTACTGTGGTTTGTTCATATTTTGGGGCTGATTGAACCTATTTCGAGCAGTTTGTAAGCTCCCACCCCACGTGGAAATGCACAAACGGGTACTGTTTACTGTAGCGACCTACTTTCCACTCCATGCTAAGAGTGGTTTCGTGGCGCCTCCCGTGTTTCGCAGTGCAAATCAACCAATAGTGAAACCTTTCTATACATACTGACTCTCTGTTACAACTTAATATTTTCTCTGTTCAGCTTTGTAATCAGACTATGCTGCCCTAACGACAGCATTGGCTGAAATGTCTCGGCCTCAAGGTCAGCGTTTTTTGTGTCAAACCATTTTATATAATTAGCAGTGACATTTTAATAGCATCCCTTAATCATAATCTAAGAAAAACTTCCGTCGAGACCTCTGAGACAACTACAAACTTAGAAACTTGTCGTTTTCAAGCAAATTCCTTATAAAAAATATAGTTTGCCATGGACGAATGAAAATATGGGCATATATTCACATAATGCTCAGTGAGGATAATTTTCAAAATTCATTCCTACTTTTTCTACGCCGCATTTTGTCATCTAACATTCCTGTTTTTTCCCGTCAGTGTTTTGTAAGAAAAGAACAGTTTCTTCGTCCAATCTCTTCTTTCGGTGGTTTGGCCATATTTTTAGGTGCACTATTAAATGACCGCGGTGTATGAAATAATGCGAATCAAGACGGAGACGAAAGCATATTTTTGTAAGCCTGGGCTATTCTGCTTTGTAATATATATTTTGTATATCTTATTTAATTCATAATGCGGATATTTCGGTGCCTAGCCACAATTATGATATCAAATGCTGATGGATCTAATAACAGTAACATTCTATCACCTTTTAATACAACAAAAGAATTATATAGAATAATAAGATTGTCATTATGATTGTTCAAACAAACGAACAAACGAACAAACAAACAAACAAGCACTAATTCAAATGCATGAATAAGCTGAGTGTGAAATAAATCTTTCAGTAATATTTCTAAACGTGAAGACTGCTTTGGCCTATCCCAGTTTCTCCTCTAAATACTTTCTTGACGTCGCAAACTGATTTTAGCAATGAGACATACTTCATCCTGCTGGAGATACATGAAACTTAAAACATACCTCCTGCGACCGCTCAGAGGATTATGAACCTTAATCCTGTCAGTTTTAGGGCAAAGGTCAACAGGTTGTGAACTCGTACTTGTAGATAATAAGATCTCGAGTAGAAAGTCAGGCAAAAAAATTCAGATAGATAAAACTGACAATACAGGACACTGAAAAACATGATAGCCAATCCTCTCACCAGAAAGGAATGCAATATGAACGAAAAGTTGCATTCACAAACAACTTTGCGACTGCGCTTATTTGTTATTATAGAGCAGTTGTGCACTGACTTGCAGTGAAACGGGAAGGGCGATACTGGCTGAATGGTTTCAAAGTTTGGACTGGACCACTAAAATATTCAGTCACAAAGATTTAGAAATTCACAAAAGTTCAAATTCCAAAATCTTCACAATATTGTTCACTTCCCACTTTTGAAATTAAAAAAAAAAAAAGGTTCAGTAATTAAGTCCAATACATAATGAAATCTTATAGTTCCTTGTTTGCGATAAGAATAAGCGGGATGACGAAGGTTGTTCACACTAAAATGACTCAGTCAGTTTAGAGGTAATGTTACATGAAAGTTGATAAACTGGTTTAACAGATAATCTTGGACCAACAGAAAAGGCACTTGGACGCCAGAAACGATCTCAAGACACCGATTTATCATTCGTGTCATCGTGCAATCTGTTTAGTTTGCCTGCTCGGTGCAGGTTCCTTGCAGTAACCAGCCACTTTTACATCCGCATATTATTATCTTTTCATGAATTTCTCATAGCTCCAGTCAAAGCCAGGATGAGCAAAGGACATTTATAATTAGTAGGAGAAGGCAGTTCTTTCATTGTCACGAAAACGAAGGGCTGATAAATACATGTAATTATTATTATACTGCTGAAAGAGAGATCGGTTGCTAAAAGATAAGGACAGAAGGACACCCCTATTAGAAGCCCCAGCTAACCATCCACGCTACACAATGAAATTTCACAATCAATCAGGACACAACTACAGACAGTATTTCATGGATTCAACCTAAACAAAGTATACTCAAACGAACACACAATTCTGCACACATTGTAATTGTTTATAACCACACAGAATACCTGTTATTCCTATGAAACGGGTAGAACAAAACTTGGCATGTTTCCAAGTCGAACAGCCCATAAATAAGAACGAGTGCAATGAATTACAATTGTGGTTGCAACTTTTATTAAGTGTAGTGTACAAATAGGCCCGCACATTCTCAATGGAAGGTGTGACAAAAGAAAAAATGCGTTGCTTTCTGCTCGTAATTTCATTCGGAGTCAATCGATCAGAATTATATAAATTAAAAAAAAAAAGTGTTTGAACAGTTATCGTAACAGACATGCAAGGCCACCCAAGCAGTTACTGAAGTTATTGCATCTATTTATCTATCTATCTATCTAATCTATCTAATCTATCTATCTATCTAATCTATCTAATCTATCTATCTATCTATCTATCTATCTATCTATCTATCTATCTATCTATCTATCTATCTATCTATCTATCTATCTATCTATCTATCTATCTATCTATCTATCTATCTATCTATCTATCTATCTAATCTATCTAATCTATCTATCTATCTATCTATCTATCTATCTATCTATCTATTATCTGTCTGTCTGCCTGTTTGACTGTCTTTTGCAGACTGTCTCCCTGCCTGCCTGTCTATTTGTCTATGTGCCTGTCTGTCTGTCCCCCGCCCATATCTCGTTCCCCACGGATACGTATGTATCGGCCAGATACCAGTGACAGACTGACATGCAACTGCCTCATTATCTTACTATATTTTGTCCGGTGATTCATTTTACAGTCATGTAAAATTGTACTTCATGTAGGTACAAACATTTTCTCATGACCTACACAATGTTTACATTATTGAATATACCTACTGTCATGTTATGCTTCAAACAGTGGAGCATAGAATTTTAAACAAGACACGTGCAAAGAGTGGTTTTCACGCAGCTACTTGTAACACTTGATCTAAATTTGCAAAAGTGAAACAGTAGTACATAAAGCGTACAGAATAGAGACATTTACATGAGCAGGAAAAAGACCTTTCAAGCAGAGGGATTATTAATTCTTAAGAATATAGCCATGAAAAGAAAAAAAAAAATCTTCTGCAAATCGGATTAGTTAAACAAGCGACCTAAAATAGGATAACAATTCACTGATGCCAGACACAGTGGCGTGCAGAAAGGGGGGCAGAGGGAGGCGACGGCCCCAAGTATCCATTTCAGGGGCATCCAATCAAAGAGTGTCTAGAACCTTTACTTGAGTCTTGGGGAATACAAAGAAATAGTTCGCCCCGGGCATGATGGCCCATTACTGATGGCGCATCACCAAACCTCTGCCCGTCAGTGGCTGAACAGCCTAAACTATTATACATACCAATATGCAGGAGCTGTTCATTTCCCCCCGTTCTTCCTCTTCCCTTTCCCCTTTTCTTCTCCTCCCCCTCCCCCCACCTCCCTGCTCCTTTTATCTCTGCTTATATGACAGGTAACTGACTGTAGGTTCTTTGTTTCACAACACAAATGGTCTTTCCAGAATCATTATTCCACACAAACTTTATGTAAAATGGAATACTGTGTCTCTTACCCGTCTCTGTCCCGGTATCCAAGCATGTTCAATTCTTAGAATAAATTCTGCTTATAAATATTTTTCTCCGTGGCTTCAATTTCTTGGTGAGTGTTCACTATACTATTTTGCAACAGTGAGTAAACCCCATAACCTCACTTCCATACATTAAAATTTATCTTTCCTGCACTTATCAAGCTGTTTGGCAGTTGCGATTTATGCTAACTCCTTATCATAATAGTAAAGCCGCAAATTTTAATATTTAACGTAAGATTTCTGAATTGTGCAAAATGTAGTTGAAACAAACAAGAACTAAGGTCACGACATAGAAAGAGACCTAAATTAATGATAAAGCAAATACAAATATAAATGCACACACACACGTATACAAAATTATCTGATGCCTTTCTCTTCAAGGCTCGAGATCACTGCTTTAATGCTGCTGTGTAGCTTTGTTAGGGAAAAAGACGGTGAACATAATAGAAGGAGACACAAACACATACACACAAAAATTTTCTCATTGTGTCCCGTTTTTTGTAGTGATCAGAAAATACTTAAGTCGTTCAAAATTATAACCCAGACAGAAAGGTAAAGCACATGTCATCGGCGATCATGGCTGGATAATCGAAAGTCTTCACTACCTAAATAGAAAGTCTCTGCTAAAGAGTGGATTTTGAACTAGATTGGCTTAAACGGTCTTTTTCGGTAACACAACAGTTTGTTCGAGACTGACAGCCCAGAGCTCTGTTATTGGCCGCTCTCCTACACTTACTGGGGAGTCTATAGCAGTGGTTCAACCCCCTCCTCCCTCAAATCCCTACTCAAACACAAGGGATAGATTTCAGACTACACACAAATTAAGACGTTCAGTTTTTCAAAGCCCTATTAATGGCAATAGGCGTGTTGATTAGTCATTATGAAACAAAGTATTGTCTATGAAATGCGCTACAAAATAGACCTTTTCTATTCATAAACCACATTTATGCGTGCTGTTGAACACATGAGTGGGTGCTCTTTATTTGCCCCAAAGAACTCCCCTTCATCGTTTTCGACCCCCTGTCACTCTTTTTCTTTGTTTACGCCCCCCCCCCCCGCCGGGCGATATCGCCCACGTTGAGAACCACTGGACTAAATCTACTGAATGTTAAAGTAAAGGGGAAAAAGGGCACTTAAGCCCTGCTAGTAGTTGTAACAACGCGCCTGTCCAATCTAGCCCGGGGGATATTTATCTAACAAAGTACCCCGCACTACAAGGGTCATAGAAAACTTATGATAATACGTACACTGGTGATGGTGACAAGAGGGTGCCCCCGCCTCGGCCCGTCTTTCAAATTAACTCCACCGCGACAGTAACTATTGTTCAACTGGCGAAGACTTGACCTATGGATGTGTGGAGTTTGACCCAATTCAATACGATAACCAAGCCCCCGAAATGCTCATATGTTTGCACTTGTGTTTGGATAGGTTAACTCCTCAGCACACAAACTGATCCAAACTATTAGAGAACAGTTAGGTCGTAGTGGCTACTTCAGCAAGTGGCGCTGGTCGCCATGAGGCCGATTACGCGAGGAGATGCTGGCAAATCTTATAATAGGGGTTACTAGATTAGTAGAACTTGCGAAAGACAGACTTAGTTATCTGTTTCGGATTATCGCAGTGTCTTGCTGTCTTCACTGTCAGAAACCTGTCTTGTATTGTGGCCAGAATGCCTTCACCCGCTACATCTTGCTTCAGACGCTCACGTTCTAATTTCTAAATTCTAACAAACAACTTAAGCCAGTTCTCGTCACAGCTGCCGATACAAAAACTCGCATGAGTCCACGCACGTTTTCAAAGTCCATCCCTTGATCATATTACTTAATCCAAAGCTCTTTGGTACATCAAATTATCTCCCCGTTTTGACGATAAGCATGCGGAGTTAAACAACTTGACGTAATGACTCGTAATGGTGATATCCCCGCTGATATCGTCTACTTGAAAACGATGACCAATGGGCAAAGGTCCCAGGTACAAGTTTCAACAAAAGAATTATTATTTCATCCTCGGGAAGAATAATCTCAAACTGGAGAACTCAAACATCAGAGAGACGATCATGGTTCTCAGTCCACGAGATCTCTACATTATACTATATTACCAGCACATGAGAAAATGGAGCTATGATATTATGGGAGGGGGTTTGGGAGGGGGGAATGACAAAACCAAATATGAATACACCAGGAAACAAGAAAGAAAATAGTTATCAACACAGGAGCTTTTCTAAGGAAGAATCTTCACTCAAACCATCTGAAAATTGATCAATATGCTTTTTTTGCTATTTTGCAAAATTATAGTGTATAAGACAGTCTCATCGCAAATGGAACACTTCAACGTGCAGAAACACAGTGAATATCATTGAAAAAAGGAGATTATCACATTTTGCACTTTAGAATCGTTTTCTGCTTTATCTTGGTTCACTAATGCTTTTGCGGGAAGCAACCGGCCGCGCTCTCCTAGTTGGGTCACATTCCACCCAAGTGCCACTCAATACTTTTCGCTGCTCAGCATTTATGATAAACTCCAAGCTAGTGTAGAAATAAATAGTGAATATATATCATAATTATATTGTCTGTTTTGTTTTGTTTTTCCTTCAACCGAAACCAAAAGAATGTGACTTGCAGTTCCAAAATTAACACCAGAACGTCCAGAACTGTGAAATGTTCACAGTCCTACACTCTGTCCTCGTGACTATCAGATACGATAAAAAAACAACAACAATAAAAAACTTTTTTTTGGGGGGGGGGGGGGGGGGGGGAGTCCAAATTAAGCGAAAACGAGGCCTCGGGGCTCCACGGACAAGATCTCAATACAGACCTTAATCCGGCTTTGTAAACTGAAAAAGTACCATACTGGAACCATTTCTTTGATTTGGAGGCAAATGTAAAGAATCCCAGCTTGCAAAAGTGCAGCACATAATTGAATAATAATGCATGGACTGAATAAATCCTGTAAAACATTCCTGAAATGTCTGCGTTCCTTTAGTGTAGGAGGAAGTATTATTTATTTAATGTGAGGAATGAACGGGTATTTATCCCAAGTACGTGAAATGTTCCGGTTTAAAGTGTATTCAGAATGTTTCATTAAAACGGATGTCAGAATGTCAATAACGCAGTCTCAGCAGAGTTAATAAAATGATTTGCGATACTACTAAGCAAATAAAAAAAAAAAAGGGACAAATCCGGGTAGAACTCTAACGTAAATACAGTGACCTTGTTCTCGTTTTCAAGCAATACAGCGCAGTTGAAACCACGCGGCAAGAGGGATTAATAAATAATAAATGCAGTAACATTTGAGTTTAGAGTTTGGAGAAAGTACATTGACACTACAACGGTTACATTGTGTTAGAAAGAAGGAAAGACGGTCTAAGACAGAATACAGTAGAATGATAAGACTGACAGAAGGAGACCCTATAGCCTACCGGGCGCATCCACCAACCACCCGAGTAATATTTATAATGGTGGGTGAAAGTGAAACAGTAGGTGAAGGTAGCTAAAATGGCATACATTACCATGAGGCGGCAGTGATGACTAGTTAAATATTATTTTATTGTCTTTGTTGACAAAAAGGAATAATTCTCTTGCACTCCTATAATATATCTGTCATATCACTAATAGTAGCAAAATCAAGACCTTTAAGAAGTTCAAAATAAAGCAAAACAAACTAAAAAAAAGATAACTTGAAAGGCATCAGCGATCACTAACAAATGGCAATAAATAAATAATAAACTATGTGAAAATTTTGACCGGAATGAAACTACAAAATAATACATAATTATGAAGTCGACAACAACAAATATCAGCATCAACAACAACTCCATCCTATGAAACAGTAACAAAAAACAAGAACAATAATAAACAAAGATTATTACAAATTATTAATACATAATAAATGTCTTAGTCGATTTAATTTTCTTCACATATATTATAACGAGATGTTTCTCTGGTCTTACTATTTTTAAATAGAGTCACGCCAAGCGTTTGCTAATTGATCTTCGCAAACTCTCAGTTTGCAGTCAGTTTACCTTCTCACTCCTTGTGAAAAGAAATAGAAAGTCCTATCCCATACTTAAATATCTTTAAAAAAAAAAAAGTAGATAAATTGAAACGAGATAAACATTTTATCTTTTCTTTTTTAAAGGGCCATACATGTATCACACCAAATTCTTAGCGTGCCCAGCATGTTGCGGCCTGGTAGCGCGTGTCGCTCCTAGAAATAATAATATTGTCACGCGTGTCAGCTTTTTAACTTTTCGGTATAAATTTGATTCAAAACATTGTTAGGGATAGATAGGCTTCAGGGATAGGGGTAGATGTATAAATTGGAGGTGAAGGGCAAAGTGTAGGCATAAATGATGCAACCGTGATAAGTAAAACTAGGTCGGGTATGCAGCGTGGCCTGGGATGAATCTGTTATTGGTTTTTATTATGTTTAAACCCACACCTGCAAGGGTATCTTGGCAAAAAGAAAAGAAAAATTGCACGCAGCAAAGTCTCTCGCAAGAAATAATCCAGACACGATTCAATAACCGGTATAGGAAAAGGAAAGACAAATCAAGGTTTTGCTCGATTGATCTAGATCAGGTTAAAAATACAGCAGGATAGAAAATTGAACGAATAACAAAATTGAACTAATAAAATTAAAATTCTAGAATGTTATACAAATAAGAGGACTTGGATGCGAGTTTCAGACTTGGATTTTCGGATCGCAGCACATCCTTCATACATTCTTTTTGACACATTTTGACCTTGCTGCTTCAAGCCTTTCTGCGACCCCACACATTTTCTGTTTTCTGATATTTCGTCACCGATATCTTGTACTCCTCTTTAAACCAACTAACCCGTCAGCCTTCCAACCTCATCTCATTTTGTATCGCAGCTGCCCCAGTCTAAGTCCCCTTTCTACTATACCGTTGCAGCGATGAAAGAAAAAAAAAATTATGTAGGGGAAGATGGAGCCCATGCGAACCAGGTGAACATTTTGGTACCGCACGCACGGGGCATTTTGTTTAGTGGATATGACTCGTTACAGTGTTTCATGCTTAATATTATATTATAATACGGATAGTAACCTCCAGATGCCCAACCTGTTCTGAACTTAAACCTCGCTTCTTTCGGCCAGCACAAGGAACTTTGATCAAGGCCACACAACCAATGGAACGGTTGAGTGTGGATTTCAAGGGGCCCCTGCCGTCGACCTCTCGAAATCGATACCTGTTAACAATCATTGATGAATACTCGCGCTTCCCCTTCGCTTTTCCCTGCCAAGACATGACTGCGACAACTGTTGCGAACTGTCTTACTCAACTTTTTGCTATGTTTGGAATGCCTCAGTATATCCATTCCGATCGAGGCTCATCCTTCATGTCCCAAGAGCTGAAATCATTCCTCCATTCAAAGGGGGTAGCCACCAGTCATACTACGCCTTATAATCCTCAAGGGAATGGGCAAGTCGAAAGACTCAATAAGACTTTATGGCAATCCATCACTCTCGCCTTGAAATCGAGGAACCTAGAGACATCCCAGTGGGAGCTGGTGCTTCTTGATGCTCTGCACTCAATCCGATCTCTCTTGTGTACTGAAACCAATTGTACTCCTCACGAACGCATGTTCCAACACCAACGACGCAGCACCAATGGTAATTCACTACCTACTTGGATGCTCTCCCCTGGGCCCGTCTACTTGAAAAGGAATGTTAGGAATTCCAAGTATGATCCCCTAGTTGATGAGGTGGAACTAGTGGATGCCACCCCTATGTATGCTCACGTTCGTCATGCTGATGGACGAGAGTCAACAGTCTCCTTGCGGCAACTTGCTCCAGTAGGGGAGATGGATCATCGTCCTGATGGAGAATCAACGGCCATCTCACACGAACCAGAGGGAGAGACGACTGATTGGACTGATCGCCGCGTAAGTCCAGGCACTGATACGAGTCCGAATGTATCTCCGCCGGAACTTCCACTCAGTACGGTTGATGAACTCACTCCTCCTGCTCATAACATCCCTGGAGAAACTGCTCAGGAAAGTGTTCCACCTCCGAAAGAACTAGATAGACTTATGAAGCGGGAAACAAATAAGGGCTTCATCAGAACAACAAGTTACAATCTGCGTAGTGGCCACAAATAACATTCTGACGTTTGTCTTGGGATATCGTACAGCTAGTCCAGACCGTTTCTTTACCCGTCTCCATTTTCGTTGTGTGCCGGCAGTCTACCGGGATATAAATAGACGAGTGTGTGAAAGGTTGAACGAGTGAGTGAGTGATATGATAGTTTATCTTTTTTTTGTTCACTTAATCCTGTCTACACAATTTATGTTTGCCATCTTGCTAATATAGATTACTATAAAAGACTAAAATCTCTATTTCGAAATCACAGGGTCTAATCTTCTGTTGAGTTCAGTGTGATTAAAAGACCACTGTCAAAGGAAAACAAGCCTGGGAGAATGTGGTATTGCATTTGTTTTCTGTTTCCACAGATAACCATGCCAGCGTTTTGAGTTGATTAAAGCTCATTGAATCTAATCATATGAGTCAGCCATCCTTTCATTGTTCTAAATTGTCCTCGATGTATTTGTCGAAAACGTACAAAATATTACAGATCCCGCTTACGTCAAGTGGATATGACTCGTTACAGTGTTTCATGCTTAATATTATAGCACCAAATCTTTGAACAATAAGGTAAGAAAACACGTTTAAATTCAAATTCAAAGCATCCGTGTATGGGAAATATATACTGACTTACTGCTAATGTCTCTCTTCAGCCTTGTATGTTTTGTACAGCATGGAAGTATAATTGTAAACAATAGGGGAAAGGGAAAAGAGGGAAAGAGGGGGGGGGGAGAGAGCTAGAGAGAGAGAGAGAGAGAGAGAGAGAGAGAGAGAGAGAGAGAGAGAGAGAGAGAGAGAGAGAGAGAAAGAGAGAGAGAGGAGAGAGTGAGAGAGAGAGAGAGGGGGGGCGAGAGAGAAAGAGAGAGAGGGAGAGAGAGAGAGAGAGAGGGGGGGGGGAGAGCAAAAGAAAGAGACAAAAAGGAAAGAGAGAAGAAAGAGAAAGAGAGAGAAATAGGAGAGAGAGAGAGAGAGAGACAGACAGACAGAGATAGACAGACAGACAGACAGACAGACGGAGAAAGAATTGAGAATTGTTACTATTTCATTGTAAATTGCTTTCGGTCCTCTCTGTGGAGACATGCGCTATATAAAATAATGTACTCCATTATTACCATTATTATAATACAACAGGTTGGGGATCAACGCCCACAACAATAAACCCCTCTCTTTTTACTCCATCCGCCCTGCTCCATAAGTCACAAAGGTCATACCGCTCTAATCTCCATTTTGACTCCAAACTGCGACAGGCCGACAGAATTTAAAATTCTACCTGACATTAAACGGTTGACGGAGGCCTGGGTAAACAGCAATAAACCTCGGGGGCGGACGGAATGTTTCTAATGTAAACACGATAACTAACGGTAAGAGAAAAAAAACAATTAGCGCAGTCGATTGTTAAATCCTCAATACTGTCAAATATGGAGAACACAAACACATTTATTCAAAACACACTACAGGTAACTTGATCGGCGGTAGGCTTCGATTTATTCAGCCGTGCTACGAAAAAAGGCCGCATACGCCAAAAAACCAAAAGGAAATTCTACAAGAGACGCTACAAACACTATGCTCTGTACTCAACTTCACTCATTGTTTTCCAGTTCCTCTTTGTTTAACCCTCAAACCGACATAAGACAATTAAAATGCCGATCTTATTCACCCCTTGAGTGCCAGGCCCAGTTAAATCAACTTTCCAGAAATGTATACTTTAGTGGAGTTTTTAAAGGTAAGATAGACTCAAATACTAAATTAGAATTATCCGAACGCCCTTGGTGGGACACAGTAACTCTTTCTTGGGTGTAATAGAGTTAAAGTTTGCGTTTGAAATTTATTTTTGAGGAAGCACGTCGACACGATAACGGTCACATTGTGCTAGGAAAAAGCAAGACGACAGACAGAATGTTATAGCAGAACGATAGGACAGACATAGGCCCTGCCAGAAGCGCCCACCAACCACCATATCCGCGAATTCCTCCTTGTGTTGACCAAAAATAAACTATTGGTCGTACAAAATTTTAACCCAGATAGAAACTCAACCAGCAACCCTACCGATATCTGACACGTAGGATTGGCGTCAAGTTTGCACATAGGAACGACATTATTCCTACGTAAATCCGATGGTTACGACATCACCCCGACGTCTGTCTGATGCAGGAAAACCGTCCTACTAATCCCACGGAAATCTACGTATGGTTGACGTAAGGCTACTGGCTGGGAGGATGGAGCTCAAATCGTTCAATAAAATCACGTTATAAAGTTAATTTGACCTGGATTGGTTTTTACAGTATTTTTCCGTAGCATGACAGTATTTTACAAACCGTCTGTCAATGTCAAACCCAAACAAGAGTTTGACTACTCCACTGTTTATCGCCGCCCGCAAAAAAAAAAAAAAATACCAAAGAAGCTGCGATTTCAAACCCGGTTCCCATTTTATTTATTCAACACTAATCCCACTTGGTTCACGTATGTGTTTGCGGATTAGTTTATTAATAAAGGATTTGGGACCCCGCTGGGCCGGGCTGTCAGTGGTCCCTGTTGGAATGTCGGGGTATCGCGTGGACCAGCTCGACACCCAGGATAAGCCCAGCAAGTGGTGTCTCTTGACAGATCTTGCGGAGCTTCAGTCGAGAATAATATACTGACAACATAATGAATTTTTTTTTTTCTAATCAGAAGGACCAGAAATGATTAACCTGGTAGTTGCGTACCAGTCGATTTTGATCATCGGTTGACGACCAGTTGGATGGAGAAGGCAGGACGTTGAGTTTGGATGGGAGCCCGCCCACTGACTAGCCAACACTGGTGTTTTTCTCAAGGAAAAACAAACGGAAAAAAAGAAGAATCCAGGACGTTGGGAGCCATTTTGAGGGCTAAGAAAGGAAGAAGGAAAAGAAGGTCAGGACAAGAACAAGGCAACCCTATAGAAGGCCCTTTTGGGGCCTAAAAAAGAGAACAACAGAAATAAAAACAAAAACAAGAGCAAACAGAATAAAAGCCAGAAAAGCAGAGGTGCAGATGCCAAGGATAAAGATCGTCCGAAACAGTGACTAGAAACAGTGACTAGAAACAGTGACTAGAAACAGTGACTAGAAACAGTGACTAGAAACAGTGACTAGAAACAGTGACTAGAAACAGTGACTAGAAACAGTGACTAGAAACAGTGACTAGAAACAGTGACTAGAAACAGTGACTAGAAACAGTGACTAGAAACAGTGACTAGAAACAGTGACTAGAAACAGTGACTAGAAACAGTGACTAGAAACAGTGACTAGAAACAGTGACTAGAAACAGTGACTAGAAACAGTGACTAGAAACAGTGACTAGAAACAGTGACTAGAAACAGTGACTAGAAACAGTGACTAGAAACAGTGACTAGAAACAGTGACTAGAAACAGTGACTAGAAACAGTGACTAGAAACAGTGACTAGAAACAGTGACTAGAAACAGTGACTAGAAACAGTGACTAGAAACAGTGACTAGAAACAGTGACCAGAAACAGTGACCAGAAACAGTGACCAGAAACAGTGACCAGAAACAGTGACCAGAAACAGTGACCAGAAACAGTGACCAGAAACAGTGACCAGAAACAGTGACCAGAAACAGTGACCAGAAACAGTGACCAGAAACAGTGACCAGAAACAGTGACCAGAAACAGTGACCAGAAACAGTGACTAGAAACAGTGACTAGAAACAGTGACTAGAAACAGTGACTAGAAACAGTGACTAGAAACAGTGACTAGAAACAGTGACTAGAAACAGTGACTAGAAACAGTGACTAGAAACAGTGACTAGAAACAGTGACTAGAAACAGTGACTAGAAACAGTGACTAGAAACAGTGACTAGAAACAGTGACTAGAAACAGTGACTAGAAACAGTGACTAGAAACAGTGACTAGAAACAGTGACTAGAAACAGTGACTAGAAACAGTGACTAGAAACAGTGACTAGAAACAGTGACTAGAAACAGTGACTAGAAACAGTGACTAGAAACAGTGACTAGAAACAGTGACTAGAAACAGTGACTAGAAACAGTGACTAGAAACAGTGACTAGAAACAGTGACTAGAAACAGTGACTAGAAACAGTGACTAGAAACAGTGACTAGAAACAGTGACTAGAAACAGTGACTAGAAACAGTGACTAGAAACAGTGACTAGAAACAGTGACTAGAAACAGTGACTAGAAACAGTGACTAGAAACAGTGACTAGAAACAGTGACTAGAAACAGTGACTAGAAACAGTGACTAGAAACAGTGACTAGAAACAGTGACTAGAAACAGTGACTAGAAACAGTGACTAGAAACAGTGACTAGAAACAGTGACTAGAAACAGTGACTAGAAACAGTGACTAGAAACAGTGACTAGAAACAGTGACTAGAAACAGTGACTAGAAACAGTGACTAGAAACAGTGACTAGAAACAGTGACTAGAAACAGTGACTAGAAACAGTGACTAGAAACAGTGACTAGAAACAGTGACTAGAAACAGTGACTAGAAACAGTGACTAGAAACAGTGACTAGAAACAGTGACTAGAAACAGTGACTAGAAACAGTGACTAGAAACAGTGACTAGAAACAGTGACTAGAAACAGTGACTAGAAACAGTGACTAGAAACAGTGACTAGAAACAGTGACTAGAAACAGTGACTAGAAACAGTGACTAGAAACAGTGACCAGAAACAGTGACCAGAAACAGTGACCAGAAACAGTGACCAGAAACAGTGACCAGAAACAGTGACCAGAAACAGTGACCAGAAACAGTGACCAGAAACAGTGACCAGAAACAGTGACCAGAAACAGTGACCAGAAACAGTGACTAGAAACAGTGACTAGAAACAGTGACTAGAAACAGTGACTAGAAACAGTGACTAGAAACAGTGACTAGAAACAGTGACTAGAAACAGTGACTAGAAACAGTGACTAGAAACAGTGACTAGAAACAGTGACTAGAAACAGTGACTAGAAACAGTGACTAGAAACAGTGACTAGAAACAGTGACTAGAAACAGTGACTAGAAACAGTGACTAGAAACAGTGACTAGAAACAGTGACTAGAAACAGTGACTAGAAACAGTGACTAGAAACAGTGACTAGAAACAGTGACTAGAAACAGTGACTAGAAACAGTGACTAGAAACAGTGACTAGAAACAGTGACTAGAAACAGTGACTAGAAACAGTGACTAGAAACAGTGACTAGAAACAGTGACTAGAAACAGTGACTAGAAACAGTGACTAGAAACAGTGACTAGAAACAGTGACTAGAAACAGTGACTAGAAACAGTGACTAGAAACAGTGACTAGAAACAGTGACTAGAAACAGTGACTAGAAACAGTGACTAGAAACAGTGACTAGAAACAGTGACTAGAAACAGTGACTAGAAACAGTGACTAGAAACAGTGACTAGAAACAGTGACTAGAAACAGTGACTAGAAACAGTGACTAGAAACAGTGACTAGAAACAGTGACTAGAAACAGTGACTAGAAACAGTGACTAGAAACAGTGACTAGAAACAGTGACTAGAAACAGTGACTAGAAACAGTGACTAGAAACAGTGACTAGAAACAGTGACTAGAAACAGTGACTAGAAACAGTGACTAGAAACAGTGACTAGAAACAGTGACTAGAAACAGTGACTAGAAACAGTGACTAGAAACAGTGACTAGAAACAGTGACTAGAAACAGTGACTAGAAACAGTGACTAGAAACAGTGACTAGAAACAGTGACTAGAAACAGTGACTAGAAACAGTGACTAGAAACAGTGACTAGAAACAGTGACTAGAAACAGTGACTAGAAACAGTGACTAGAAACAGTGACTAGAAACAGTGACTAGAAACAGTGACTAGAAACAGTGACTAGAAACAGTGACTAGAAACAGTGACTAGAAACAGTGACTAGAAACAGTGACTAGAAACAGCGACTAGAAACAGCGACTAGAAACAGCGACTAGAAACAGCGACTAGAAACAGCGACTAGAAACAGTGACTAGAAACAGTGACTAGAAACAGTGACTAGAAACAGCGACTAGAAACAGCGACTAGAAACAGCGACTAGAAACAGCGACTAGAAACAGCGACTAGAAACAGTGACTAGAAACAGCGACTAGAAACAGTGACTAGAAACAGTGACTAGAAACAGTGACTAGAAACAGTGACTAGAAACAGTGACTAGAAACAGTGACTAGAAACAGTGACTAGAAACAGTGACTAGAAACAGTGACTAGAAACAGTGTCTAGAAACAGTGACTAGAAACAGTGACTAGAAACAGTGACTAGAAACAGTGACTAGAAACAGTGACTAGAAACAGTGACTAGAAACAGTGACTAGAAACAGTGACTAGAAACAGTGACTAGAAACAGTGACTAGAAACAGTGACTAGAAACAGTGACTAGAAACAGTGACTAGAAACAGTGACTAGAAACAGTGACTAGAAACAGTGACTAGAAACAGTGACTAGAAACAGTGACTAGAAACAGTGACTAGAAACAGTGACTAGAAACAGTGACTAGAAACAGTGACTAGAAACAGTGACTAGAAACAGTGACTAGGCTTAAGGTGTTTCATTCTAACGAAAAGCATCACCTATAACCAAACAAAAAACAACAACAACAACAAACAAACAAAGAAACAATCAAAAATGGACTGTACATTTTCTACAAAACCTGTAGTCTTCAGTTCACAAAGTCTATCACATACGCAATGAAAATGTTTGATACGTCTCCACTAAGTCATGAGTGCGCGCATGATAAGTAAGATAATCTAATTTCTAAGAACTCACATTCACCACCAGGTTTCAGACTCACAAAGTTTTTTGTTTTATAGGTTTGTATTGTTTTGTTTTGTTTGGGTCTTGTTTTGCATGTTTTATGTCAATGTCTCCGTTTACGTCTCATTTTAAAATCTCTATTGTTATAAGTGCAAATGTTATATTGTTATGATTGTCTGGGCTTTTTGAATTGTATCACATCGTTAAAAAAAATATAGATGCTTAAAATAGGTCGATAAATAATTAAACATCTGAAGTTATCCACTGAGGCCGAATGACCTTTAGTTTGCTTGAGTAGCAAAGGGATGGAGAATAAAGAGGGTGAGGGTTCTTGTAAAATCACACTCGCTACACAAGTTAACGAATGATAAAACAGAGAATACACCTTTTACTATAACTACTCTTTCGTGAGTCCACAAGGGCAAATCCAATCTTCCGTCTGACTAACCACATTACCAACTTAAAAGCAAAGGGGGTCAGATTTGTTTTGCCTGCGTGGCTAGATATAGAGGGTTGGTTCTGTGGTATTGGTCACACCGAGAGTGGATAGCGTGAGAAGTTTTGGAAGCCTCAAATAACCAGCGAGATCTCAAATAGACTGCTAGTCTTGCATAGCAAGTCACACCAACATTATTTTTAATATCCCTGTAGGCGGAAGTTAAATGAGAAATCGGAAAGCAGTTACAAAGATATGAAAAAGGAAGGTGTTGCGATACAATTATTTTTAAACATGATTTCTCAATACATCGGAATGGTGAAATATAACGGATTTGCTTTTTCGTTGTTTTTTTTTTCTTTTCTGAGCCAACTGGTTCTGCTGCGCAGTTGGACGCTAAACCATGCATTACCACCCAACTTCAACGTTATGAATGCATGTTTACCGGGACGAGCTAAGCACATACCGGTACTGTGACACATGACTTAACCAAGAGAGATAAGCTACGAATAACGAACAATGGCCAGATCTATCAGTACTAAAGCAAAATCAGTTGGATCATTGAATAGAGAAAACCCAATCTGGTCACTTAAGGAATCATATTGTAAGATGTCCAATGTAATCATGAAAGACTTTTCATTTGTCGAGCCCTAAATTCTACAAAATATCGTCACGCCTAGAATGACGTAGACGCTTACATGGGCAAATTTTAAAAGGTCTTGAAGATTATTATATTTTTAATACTTTCGTTGATTTTGAGCAACAGTTGAGTTGAACACATGAAAGTTTTGCAAAATTTTTGGCGGAAAAAAAATTTGATGCATTTTCTTCTAGTAGAATGAAAAACTATGACAGAAAATTTGGCTATGCGCTTCAATGTACACACTGGCGATGGAAACTCTACTTTAAACATCACATTTTGTGTATTCCCAGAGTCAGCAGGCCAAATAGTAACAATAATTACAATCTGCTTGAGAGTGGCTAATTTCATAACATCTCCAATTGTAATGTGTGGGGGTCTGTGGACACCGCCGTCCGTCAATGTACCGCTGAGAACAATAGCTTATTTGCCTTCTAAAAACAAATCAGAAATGGCACGAGCAATGACAGTTCACATACGGCGGCAACCTTTGATGTGGACCACATGAAATACTGGATCAGACAATAAGAGAGAGACAATCGTGAGAAGAATGACCTTGCAACAATCAACGAAGTCCTATGGCCCATTATATCTACGGGTTTACGTCCATCACTACCAATCAGATAAATACGTTTGTTACGAATCTGGTCTGGGTGGTAGTGCCCTCTAGCTGTTATGAAGAGGGTCTTCTCAATGATGGAATTATGACTGCATTTTAAATCGAGAGGTATTTACTATTTACTCTTTCGTACCATGCCACACACTAAGAACAATCTGAATAAGTTTCATAAACAGACCTGCAGGGCCACAAATTTAATTACATTAAATTTCCTAACAATTTTGTCTAGATCTATTACATACTAAAAGACAACATCAGCAGCATCAAATGAAAATTCAATAATATGTCACTAGAAGTCTTCTCTAGATTCCTATAAGGTTATGATCATTCTGACTCACTAACAATTTAAGTACTAGTTATATATCTCTCAGATATAGTCTGCCTACTATCTATCAAGCAATATACTAATGTCTCTGGCGACGATGTCCTCTCAGCTATTTGTGCCTACCGCTGGCAATCCCCAGCCTCATCCAGACAAATCAATCCCAATTCACAGATGTGTATGCCAACATTCATACTAGTTGCAAGTCAATATAAATCTTTGTCTTGCATTCTTGGGTAGCACTCCTAGTATATGCGGCAATCCTGTCCTACTGGATAAATTATGTTCAGCTCCTCGTTCATTGTTGAATCATCAAAGGACAAACACTTACGCTTGGTCCCTGGTATTAGAAAAACCAGGGAACAGTAGACAATAGCAGTGGGCATATCTCATTCAAGCATATGGCTTCATCTCAATGTCTATAGTGGACTAGACATGAATCAACAGTCTTATGATTCTTCAGGCAGAATCGTGCCGACGCCTGCACAGATTGGAATTTTCTGTATGGAGTAATGGACATGGGTATGGCTACGCTTTTATACTGTGCAGCCACCTGCAAATTACCGTCCAAATCCCTAGATTTGATTGGTGCATCCATGCGAGCTCATCTCGCAGTATTAATATATTCTACGTGGGAGTTGGTCACGGCCTTGTACTAAAAACAGACAAGGTCAATTTAAAATGTCAAAACAATTACTGAAATCTTCAAACCCTCGTGCTTTCTACATTTTATGTACGAATTTCTGAACGCGACTAAGCGTCTTAAACTATCTATCCTTATTCACCCCTTCTCTTCCCTTCTAAGTGTTCATCAAAATCACGGGGTCGAGAATTGCAATGTCACTCCTAACTTATCCATTTATTCTATCTCGCCCCACTTTCTTTCCATCTCTAAGAAAAAGTGTTTCAAAAACAAACTGTTCACGAGAACAGTTCAAGGACAAAATTACGCTGGTTATAATCAACGAGAACGTGAAAAATCAACTCCTTACAAGTCGTGACCCAGCACGGCATTTATATTACTTAAACCCTGACAACGTTGGTCTACTGATTTATGCCCCAGGCCATCTTTAACACGGACGATAGCCGTTACGTAGATTAAACCCTTGGGGGGAGCCACACTACAAAAGATCTCGAAGGAACAAGAATTAATATGTAATTGATTTGTACCCAAATGTTCAAATTGTATCAATCAATACGCGTCAACCCAAGCCTACGGATCTACGCCTATACATCTTTAACACTAGCGGTGGCTTTGTGGAGATACAAAATTTAACTCGCGGGTAGAGCGACACTACAGGAGACTTCAAAAAACGAGAATTAATTTGTAACTCATTTGTACTGAAATTTTCAAGTTCTATCAACCAATACGCAATAGTGTAGGCCTGCTGCAGCTGATTTACACCCAATGCAGCTTTAACACTAGCGACGGCTGTTATGTAGATACAAAATTTAAACCCTCGGGGACGCAACAATATAGGAGCTCTTGAAAGAACGAGAATTTAATTTTCAATTAATTTGTACTGAGATATCTAAGTTCAATCAATCAACACACAATAATGACACTCCTCCGGAATGCAAAATTTTAGGTGTGACAAGCACAAATTCAACTATACATAGAACAACAATCATGCAGAGAGGATAAAAAATAATAATACAAAAAATAAAAACAGGCCACCCAGCTAGCCTTCTTATTATGAAAGATTTGGATACGGTAAATTCAATTCAGGTTTTAGCAGTTCGCCGAGCCTGGCGACAAAATAATTATGTTCTACATTTTAAAAACAATTTAAACATGAAGAAACGAACAGAGTCTGACAACATGACAATGATTAATGTTCCGTGTGTACAGTTTCAAGTGCAGGTATGACAGGACAGATGTCTGTCAAAGGAAGAAATAAACAATGTCAAGGACCCTGTAACGCTATGAATAGTTCCTTTTGTTAAACTCCCTAAAAATCAACATACTGGGAGAATCAGCGACGAGCTATGGCAAGAAGTAAAAGTTGTATGTAGCAAAGCCTCGAGACAATAAAACGCAAAGGACAATTTGTCTTTTACTCAAGATTTCGTCATGTTTTGTCTTTCCTTCAAGCCTTGCTGCGATCCCATACATTTTCTGTGGTTTTTATGATATTGGGAGGATCAGCGAATCAGCAAGATTTTGGTAATTTCTGAAACACCTACCTTGTCACTCAGAAGTTCATTTACGGTAGTCCATACGAATTCAAAACACACATGAAAGACAAAATAAACACTGAAAAATGTGTTCAAGTGATTTTTTTTTAAATTGAAAAATTCCACCACAGCACAAAATTATCCCCAAAAATCCACTCAAGGCGACTGTTGTAAAGTTATGCTCCACACTGAACGTTATGGACTGCCTACAAGGCACGACATGTATGATAGCTATGTACGCGAACTTCTGCGTTGAATTTAGTTTTATAGCCCTCCCGCTTACTGTCTTCCCCATTCATAATCTGCCCCAACCCCTTGACAATACAAAGCCCATTCATGCTTCGCTGACTTTCAAGAGGAGGAATGGATGCATTTCTTAACCTACACCAAGCGAGAAGTGTTGAATAAGAATTATTGGAAGCTCATGTTCAGAGTTGTTATAATTTAATATAAAGGAATTTTCGAGCGCTTCATAAAACCTGAATGCCAAAGACGCGTGTTGTCTCATTGAATTATGGAGTCCACAAACACGCACACGTACACACGAATTTTCATAAATCTAATGTTTATGCTGAAAATATCGAAAGTAGTCATAGGCAGTTTGAAAAGGGGCTGTAGTTAGGGGACCTTAGTGTATTACGCAGTGATGAACAGTGAAGACAACAACTCGATATTTTCCCTAGTAGGGTTTGTAATTAGTCTGCGCTCCCGTAACATCAGTCATTAAAAAAAACAACAACATCGAAGACTAACGGAGTACTGAAATGATAACCGCGGATGGAGGTGGTGAGGACTTCAAAGAAGAAAGCTCTACAAAATAATATAATATAAAGGACTTTAAGAAAAAAGGCTATGTAATAAATGGAGAGTAAGTGTAGCTATTGTAACAAACTGTGGAGTACACAGATTAAAAACCTTAACAATGGTACAAAAAAAAAACTTACTTGCATCAGGTGGAAGTCCCAGGTCTCACTAAAACAATAAATCACCAGTAAAGTAGGCCAAAGCATAAAACTATGACAAGGTCTTGAATAACCAACATGTCTTGGTATGTCTAAAAACAGACGCCTTGTGTAATTATAAGCAACGGGATTTCAATAATTAATTATTCACCCACGCCCTTAGAGCGGTTGTGAGATTAAAAACATGGCTTTAAACACACAGTGGTAAACACACGTAATGTAACATAGAGCAGTCCACATTCCTGAGGTTCGGTGGTCTTAAAATTCAGGGTTGTCAAGACACTTAGTCGATGTATGGCAAGACATGTTTGGAAGCTGGAACTTAATGATGAATATAGATAACTCCCAAAGATCATTTTTCACTCTATACAGTGCATTTGTGCTGAAACCAATGAAGAATCCCGCACTGTTTGATACCTATAATGATATACACGAATCTCACAAAGCTGATAAAATGAGGGAGTAAACACGCCTACAAATATCACAGGGAAAAGAAGGAAATGAAAATCTTGATGATTGTGAAGATAAAAATGAAACGGAAAACAAGCAAAGGTTTACTTGAAAGATGAAGAGGAATAATCAAGGAAACAGAAAAGAACAAAGCAAAAAAAAAAAAAAACCAACAAAAAAATTAAAGGTAAAAAAGGCTAACACAAAAACAACATTAGTTTATTTCGATCACTACTAAAAATACTGCCAATACCGCAGACGCCAAGACTATTGAAGTACTTTTACTGCTACAACAGTACCCATTTTAGTTGCAAATACGACCGTCTATTGCCACTACAGCAACAAATCTGACTACTACATTACTAAATCCATGACTGACGCACGAGGTCATATCACCACACAAACAACGCCTGAACAACAATGTATCTCACACAGGATGAGAGCTAACTGCACTAGGCTGAAGTTCTCGAAAAACAAAGATCTCTTCGGAATCCACAGAAATGTCTACGGATAAAGTCTATTGTTAGAGGAACGTGGTATTTTACCTAGAAAGCTATAGATGAACAGTGAACGTCAGTCAGTATTTTCTCTATCCGGCTTTGTAGTTAGACTCAGGTCCCCTAACTACGTAACAGCTTGTTCTATTTGCTCATTCCTGTTTTGCCTGAGGAAAGAGGCACTACTCACCTCTGTGTACAGAACACCAAAGTAAATATTTGATAATTATTGATAGACATCCAGCGTAGCGCTATTGCTAAGTTTAATCGTGGGCCATTGGCCATTTACGTAATCTGCATGGCCGGCTGACATCGTTAGATCACAGTTAGGCTGGCGGCCCACTCAGTCAAGTCTGTTTCGTATCTGTTTTAACTCGGTGCGGGGAGTCTCACTGACTCAAGACATTGTTGACGTGCCCGAAGTAGCGAGACCAGATTGTTTCAGGGGAAATCGCCTTGTCTCAGTGCCCCACTAGGCTAAATCGCGACCTTAGTTCTTGTTTGTTTACATAATTTATATGTTCAGTTTCTAAAAAAAAAAAAAAAAACCCAACAAAAACAAAACTGGAGATCTTTTAGAATGTAGAAAAGGTATAACAAATGCACACTTTGACACCTGTTTAAAATGCTTTGTGGTACCTGTCAAGCTGTTTCATAGTTAATTAAGATTTATTCTAACTCTTTATCATACTACAAAAGCCAGGAACGTTTAATGTCAAATTTCTCATTTGTTTAAAAAGTGGAGCTGGAACGAATAAGAACTAAGGTTGCCGAATGTAGACCCACCAATAACAGGCGTGTGCCCGTCCATTTAGCCCTCTGTGCCTATGGCAAACATTTCAGGAGTAGACATGACTCTTAGAAATCAAGAAATTAGCAATATTCAAAATGATGGACATAATTTTTATGGGAATTTTCAAAATAGACATTAAGCTTCCGCATGCTTAAATTTTCGGTTTTCTTGGGGAAATTGGTTCTTTGGCTATTACAAGGCACCGCCTTTTCCGTGGTATGGGCAACGCTTTGTTAAATAAAACTATGTTTCATAAGTAACTACACCACATCCACGTCACGGATGGCATGTTCCGTTGTTTCTTAATCATAAACACTCTGTTCTCCCTTGTACCGTCGGTCAGAGGACAGTATAATTCCCACCAATCTTTATATTACAATAAATCAGTTGTTTCATTGCTTGGAAGAAAATAACAGATGTACAAGAAAGAAAGAATGAATGAATGAAAGAAAACAAAGAGAGAGAAAGACTAAAGATGAGTCATCTCATGAATTCAGTACCAGCAACTAAAGTCTATACCGACGTTTTTCAACTCCGAAGGAATTTGTGTCTCATGCGTAAGCATGTAACAATACCACACGGATTTCCAAGCCTTGAGCGAAGGGAATATCCATCAGACAAACGTGAGCGAAATGTCCCATTCTTACCGTAACACAATAGAGTTCAGAACCGGTCGGCCAGTATCGATACTGAATAAAGGTATTTCTTGAGAATAAAAGTAACTAGTGAACATTCATGCTCACATTCGCTCTCTGTTTCTCCCTATAACTAACGGTGCACTGAGTCAAGGCTGTTTTGTCTCAGGTTATGCGGGAGATATGGACTATGCAGTTAAACGGGACTCCGTGCACTGGAGTGACTGCAAAAATAAATCTGTCTCACTGGTTCGAGCGCGACAAAACTGTCGTGAGTCAGCTGGCGGAAAGAGAAACCTGGCGCACTGAATCAAAACACACATAAAACACTGACCTGACTCAGTCCCCCATCAACTGCTGTTTTGGTCTTTATTTTAGGAGATTCGCTGCCACTGGCATTTACACCTCACTTTTTTTGTTTTTATTTTTCTTGTCCTCGTTTCTGTATCTTTTTGTGGTAGGGATTAGCATGCTCTTCCGAGTTTTAACTGCCAGGGTATTTTCAACGTGCGCAACGTGCACACGGGCCCTCCGAGTTTTTCCTCCTTATCCAAGAAGACTAGGTGCTCGATCCTACATACCCTAAGATGAGGGACAGGAATTTTTTTTCCCCCGGGGTCGAACCCGGTACCTTCGGTATAAGAGGAGGAGCATCTTGCCTCTAGACCACCGTGTCCCCAGTCCGCCACCAGTTTAATGCACATAATAAATATACCTTATATCTACAATAATGACACAAATGCAGAAGAAGTCGGTTTCAAAGCGCGTATTTCTATTCGACATTCTCCTTTCACATTTGTTATCAAATCCGTATGTCATCAAACTGTTTGTTGCAGTACGCTTCATAGGTTTGCTGGCTCGGTCCACGAGCTTTAATTTTGCAGTATTTAGTACTTGAGGGGTGCCTGCGCAAACTCTGTAACTCGAAACTTTTCGATTTTTTTAAAAATTGCATTTTCTGTTTCGCCTCGGTAAATACTGTATTTTTTGACATGATGCAAATTCCATTATCGAATTAATTGATCTAATTATTGATGACGATTTAAAGGTCGTAAAAGACATTTGACACTAAACTTCATGTCAAACTTTCAAATCGCTCTCCTGTAAAATTTACAGAACTAGCGATACGGTCTTCACCCAGGCATCCCTGGAGTTTCTCTTTCTCTTGCTATTCCCCATCCACAGATGTATACCGCGGAATCATTGAATAATGGTTGCAAGAGAACAGCAAACACTAAATTGATTAGTATTTCGTAGGCATTTTTTTAAGTGGACTGTTTGATATTCAGTGGATACGGTGGTGGAAGTGCTTATAAAACTATACAATTCGGATCGATACCAGCATGAAATAATGGGCCTTGCTTTCATTTACCACACACGAGCGACAACGACCGACAGAAACCCTCGTTGCAGTACAATGGACGTCGGGATGAGAACACACATCTGATGGTCTAAGAGACTTGTCCAGAATTCTGAAACGGGAACACTGATTGAGTTTGATCATTATAGTGGCTGGCTGGCTGGCCCTGGGACACAGTTGATGTGCCAAACTGGGAGTGCAGAGACATTCAGAATCAGGGTGGTGCCATGCAAATTCAGGGATAAAATTGATATTCTCGTGGTTATCAAATTTGTTTTTTTTTCTTATCCTCGGAAACTCGGCATGGGAATTAGTGACCATTTTTATCTGACATTAAGGGTCAATGAACATGTTTGTTGTAATAGATATGTGTACCAGCGAAAGACAACGGTAATATGGGAGGAAAGGACTAGGAATTAGATATGCACTATCTCAGGTCTGTTTGGTTTTAAAGTTTAATAAAATAACAAAACAACAGCACACGTATATTAATTCCTGCGCGCAAGCCTGTTCAAGAATTTTTGGAATTTATCCTGTCAGAATTGGCCCTATCTGATGGTCTAAGAAGAAATTAAAAACTGTAATTGCCATCCCGAGAAAGCCTCAAGGGCCATAGCGCATGCACTGTTTTGCGTCGGTCATGACTGGCCTGAACTTCCTTTTGAATCAACGAACGAGGCAGACTTGTTTCAGTCTCATTATGTACGAGGTATCTGTGGTGGTAAGAAACCCCTCAGCTGGAGGGAGGCAGATGGCGATCTTCGGAGGAAGAATGGATTCTTCCATTAGATGTTTCGACCTTTAACTTCCTGACATCTTCTAGAATCCCGGCCAAACCGAGCTCATGACTTTCGGGGTTTGTCACCCATCTTTTTATTTCACCGCCAGGCTCTTCTTTGGGTTTGAACCGGTACCGCTGGTTTCTATGCGTTTGTGCAGGTGTCTTTTAATTCCATAGTCTGCAGCTCACGCTAAAACTGAAGCACAGCAGACTTGACGCAGTGCGCTACAGCTTTTACTGTCTGAAACAGGAAAGGATGGCAACTGTTTTAGTCAGAGCCCTGGACCTAATTTATGACAATATAACAAAGCTAAGTACGGAACTTTATATTTCAGTTAACAGAAATAGGCATGGACAAAGCAATAAAGGGAGTTAGTCTTGCTATTATGCAGTTGAAGGAATATAATCAGATGTGAAAAAATGCAAACGAATCACGAACCTCACAGGTAGCAAACTAAAGGACAACTACATAATGAATACGACCAAAGGTAAGACTGCTCAGTAATACCCACAAGCCTCGGTGGACATGGGAGACTTGGACAAGTGTTATGATAGCACTATTTACTCCTTTGGTCCTCCGTAAAACATCTTTTTTTATGTCCATTAAATGGAACAAAAGATCAGGGCTGACATGGAACGCCAATTTCACCCATAAAACAGACGTCTGTCTGGATTGAAAAGTCCAAGCACAAAATGACGGTTAAAACCGCTGTTAAATCTTCACTTGCCAACATCAATGCCAACCTCTCACCTACCGGCCACTCTCCGAATTAAATCCCTATATTCCGTAAGACGGCCATGCTCAGATGGCCATTTGCCAGTGGTATCATGGGGGTGAAGTTCTGCAAAGGGTGGTGCATTTGTAAGGCTGCCTTTCAACCCAGTACTTCAAGGCAAAAGTCGTCACATCATCAAAAGATGGATACCTCTTTTCTTCAATCTTGACAACCAAAGTGATTCTCAAGGCAGAAATTGGCACATTACAGGCCGGGTTTAGTTGGGCAAAGTTTTTAGACAGTCATGAGAGGCACACGGGCACAAGATCGAACGTTTGATTCACTTTATAGAAGGTGGGGTCCGTGGCATGATTGGGAAGTGGATCGATACGTCTCAAGTCTGAATACTGTAATGCCCTTATTAACGATCGTATCAAATACAACCTGTGTGAAATTGCTTGCCGGATAGTTTCGGAAAGAGGTGAGACAGATTATGCAAGAGCATGCAATAAGTACGTTTCAAAGGAACATTTGGCACAAACGTTTCTCGTTCATTAAATCACCCCATTTACAATCAAAGGCCTTGGATAATGAAGGTGGATGTTCCCAAAAAAGGTAGGTTTATATTGTTTCAGTAAGGGCAATGCGCAACTTCATTTAAGCGCTCAAGAAGTATTGACATATTTCTACGGACATTATGAAGAAAGGATTAATGAGCTTTTTCCATAAAAGTACAAGATTCATTTGTTAGGAAGAGATATTAGCGCAACTGACAGTAATGAATTCATTACGTTGGAGAGAGCAGGATTCCGTATTGGAAATTGCAATAAGTTAAAAACACAGGAGCAAAACGTGCAACATACTCTGCTAATCAAATGGCAGATTTTTACACTCCTGTTCACACAAAAGATCTATATCCGTCCATCCGTTTCGTGAAGGTACGTTGGCGGGACGAGTGGGTACTCTCACCGGACATCCTCTTGTATCTACATCCTGGTAATCAACACGGACATCAAATCAATCCTTTCATCTGTTTTACCTTTTGTCTCTCACTATCTTTATGTCCAAAACAGCATATGAAAGTAAAGGAGATGCAAAGAACGTCCTACGTTCCCAAAGAGATTTGTTTGGAGAATTCAACCGTTTGGTGCCACGAATTCTGGGAGATGAAAAAAATGTATGTGGAATACATTAGAAAGAATATCCTACAACTTACTACAAATGACCGAGAGTTTGTTGACGACGTTGCCATAAAAACCGCGATACACTTAGGCCTACTATAGAAGCACACGGATGCTGACAGCTGTATTCTCATCGCAGCCATAAAACTAAAATGAAGGACGGACGGTAAAATTGAACGACGTTGGGACACGGACACGGATCCTCAATGTGAACATTTGCATGTGACATATTGCTTTTTAAAAATTTTTTATTAATGCATATTTATGCGGAAGAAAGAAAGTTCCGTCTTGAAGACGGACGAACACGGATCTCTGGTGTGAACAGGCACTAAGTCTGTTTTAGTGTTATTTCCTCCCGATACCCTCAGCACGTGGCCTATGCTACAAGCTTAAGACATAGCAATACACAACACCGTGCTCGGGAAAACAGTTTGCCAATGTTCGCCACCTCAACCACTGTCAACAAACACATGCTGGTGACATTCCAACTCGTTACCTTGAGGTTTTCACTAGTTGTAAATGTCAAATTCCTTCCCCGTTCAGGCCTTTTTTTAACAATTTTAACCAAAATAACATGCACGTACTACACGCCCGTAATCTGGAAGTACACATCTCGTGCCCGTGACCTGCAAGTGTTTCAAAATAAAATTTCATCTTTTTTCGTTGCTGGTAGTCAAAACTGGAAGACACTTGATATTATTCAGAGCGTTTTGATGTATGGAGTTGTCTGTTGGGGAGGAAACATCTTACAAAAAGATAAAAATAAGATCAATAATTTAATTAAAAAAGCATCCAAAATTTGTATCTGTGATCTGCCATATTTTGATGAGCTGTACACTGGTGCTTGTATTAAAAAAGCTAATATTATTATAAATGACCCCCAACATCCCCTGAACAAGGAATATATAAGATCTGTAAGAAGTTTAAGGCTGTTGTCAAAGAAAACTAAAACTGAGCGCTACTTTAAATCGTTTATTCCATCATCAACTAGGATGTTACAATAATGTCGTCATCTTGATCGTAATCTGTGCACAGTTGAATTATGTCCTGCGTGTCAGGTCAATGTGTTTTAGTTAGGGAAGCATATTGTGTGCACTGTTAATTTTGTTAATTTAGTTAATTTATCAGTGTGTGTGTATATATGTGTGTGTGCGCGCTATGTATCATACTTTCTGCTTCTGTAACTATATTGTTATGTATTCAATGATCAAAACAAATTTCCTTGTACAAGGACGAATAAAATTTATCTTATCTTATCTTATCTTATCTTATTATGAAAAAGTTAATGATTAGCTTTCCCGATTGTCACGTGAACATGTGTGGATGATTTCAGAAGAAAGTTTTCAGTTCTACCTGCTTCAGTGTCATGACATGTAGTTGCAGTTTTCCCGAGTTTGTGGCAAAATTTGATGCACACGTGCATTGTTCTTTAGATTAATATCCATGATTCTATAAAATTCTTGGAGAAAAGGCAGTAAAACTCTTATGTCATGCAAGTCAGAAAATTTTACGTAGCATATTTAAAAAAAAACAAAAAAACGCCGCCATGGCAAAACACAACAAGGTTAACAAACTCACATATTCAATGAAAACGGTTAAAATAAGACGTCTGCAAATTTTCATGACAAACAGCTAATGTTTCCAGAAGTCATTATTAAACACGCATTCATTTAGTGAGTTCATTACATGCCATTACAGTGAGACCAGTCTCATTATTATTATTTCTAAAAATTATAATGGTATGATACTTGGCACAAACCCAGCCAACTATAATACTGTACATATCCAAGTAACAAATAAGTTGTGTTTGACACATCAAGCTTGCTGACAACTCTACATGCAGGCTTTAATTGAGACTAAGGTTGCTAACAAAGTGAGTCAAATATGTTTTGCCTCGGTTTTAATGTCAGGTGTGGACTGTGGAGTTAAACAGGACCTCCCACACTAGTGAGACTGAAACTAGCCTGCCTCGCTAGTGGATTCAAAGGAAGTTCAAGACTAGTCTGAGTCAAAACCGAGGCAAAGCAAACCTGACCTGGTACACTATGGCTCTAGGGTAATGGTCTATAATTGCATTTATGTAGCATGACTTAACACCGACACTATCTGCATCTATCTTATTATTATGGAGAGCTAGAGCTCCGCCGATTGTAATGAAATGACACAAGGTTAAAAGGAACGATGAATGCTGGGGTGAATATTTATTTACTTGAAAAATATTCTCCATACTAATATTCGAGAACTATATTAAATTACCTGCAACACTGCCCCAGTTATAAAAGACCAATAAAGTGACACAAAGCACAATTAACCGAAGGCAAAATGTATGGCAAAAACGCTGGTCTATGGTTATCCTATTTCAAAACACACGCAAAGTCCCACGGTTAACTTTGCACTGCTACTTTGACTTCTTCTTAGGTCCATGAAGGAAAATGCTGTAGCCATGTCAAACAGGTCGGACTTACTCCGTCTAAAAGAAAAAGAAAAAAAAAGGTCAAGGCTGTAACTGTATAGTGGCTGTCCATTCTACTTTGTCGCGCTGACATGGAAAGACTATGGCCAGCAATGATAATTACAAGAAGCTCGACATGTCCACTTCTTGTTGCCTGACCGGCAAGATGACCACAGAGTCAAGAATGGCTTCCACTGACCAACGCGGGTTTCGCCATAAATAGTCTGCTTATTACAATAGCTGATGGACGCTAGGTCACAGGTCAGAATGGTCTGGAACAATGTTTTGTTTTTTTTTCTGGGAAATTTAAAGTGTCTGCTTCTTTGAAGTTCTTTGAATACTGTTTCAATTGTGTTGCCTGAGGAAGGTCTTTTGTCACCGAAAGCTTGCGGTGAATCGAGTCAAGTCTGCTTTACATTTGTTTTGACTCAGTGCGGGAAGTTTCTCTTTCTGCCTGCTGATTCAAGACAGTTTTGTCGCACCCGAAATAATGATGCGTGAGGTCACGTTTAACTCCATAGTTGACATCCCACACTATGAAACCGAGACAAGACTGACTCGACTCGGCTCGTCACCAGCCTTAAATACAACCGCCACAACAGAATAACTGCAAAGGTCTATTGCGTGGATGACTGCGCATTGCATTTGGAACTAATTTTGTTAAAGATATATGATAAGACAATGATCTCAGAAAATCAATCATTATGTAGCTTTCTTGTGTCTACGCGTGTTGATTAGCAGCATGAACGTAATGTCGCGATCCTAGTTCTTGTTTGTTCCATCTCCATTTTCTGAAAAATTGGAGATATTTTAGTATGCAGAAGAGGTATAACAAACGCACACACTGACACTTGTTATAATGCGTCGTGGCACTTAGCAAACTGTTTCATAGTTCCAATTTATTTTAACTCCTTATCATAATACTAAAGCCGCAATCGTTTAACGTCGAATTTCTCAGTTGTGCAAAAAGTGGCGTTGGAACAAAAATAAGAACTGAGGTCGCCATAAATATGTCGATATCAAAATATTAATGATACACCTCACGCTATACTGATTTCTCACCTGCAAGATCAAAACCTTACAAAGGGATAAAGAAGTACCCGTATTCAAGCACAAAAAATAACTGCCCCAGAAAATGACAAATCAGCGGCTGAACAGATTTCTCACTAGCAAGATCAAAACATAAGAAAAGGGTTAAACAATACTCGTATTCGAGTGTAAACAACAACTGCCCCAGAAAATGACCAATCAGCGGCCAAAGCCAGCAGCTACATCAAGCCTACATCACCAGCGAGACCACCAAGCATCGTTGTACTGTAGTACTGTCGATCGTAAACGCGGCAGCCTTTTGTCTGATGTCTTTGCAACCTGGGCATACAATGGATGTAATACCCCAGCCCGTTTTCATTCATTGAACAAAGAAAGAGGTCTTAAAGGAGGATTTAGTGATGCAGAAAGATGATGGCTAACTTAGATACGTGAAGGTTCGGTACTTAGAAATGTACTGCTCAGGGAGGACATTTTTCGCACTGTTTGAAAGTCAGGAATATAAAGAGCGGAATTAACCCATTATAGAATAATTTTTATCATATAAAATCCTTGTAGAATGTAATAATAAAACGTCAGTTATCTTGAATTTATATTTTTGCTCTCCAATAGTGTCAACTCTTAAATTTGCAAGTCATGGATGATGTAAAACAGTGGTTCTCAGAGTTCCGAGCCATATTCTTCCCTCCGTTTGCGACCCTACGTTTCCTAAATTGAAAATCACTGGTATAAAATGATGAAACGGGTTTTTTTTATTGTTTGATCTTAATCATGCCACAATTCGGCATTAACAATATACTTATTTTATTTGTGATGCACCTGGCGAACTTGACGGTAGATACCAGAAGGGGGACAAGGTGGTCCAGAGGCAAGGTGCTCGCTTCTCGTGCCGAATGTACCGGGTTCGAATCCCGGTCGAAGCAAGAATGTTGGAATTTTGGATTCTTCTCATATTTTCCTGTCCCTGAGCCTATGGTAGTTAGGATCGAGCACCTAGACTTCTTGGGTAAGGACGAAAAACTCGGAGGGCCCGTGTGCACGTTGCGCACGTTATAGATACTCAGGCAGTTGGAAATCAAGAACAGCAGGCCAAACAAGCCACTGCCGGGGCAAAATTACATAAAATGTATCCCTACTACTCCTTCTCCCTCACTCCTCCCCCCTCCCCCTCCAAAAAACAACAACAACAACAACCAAAGAAACCCCGCCGACCGGCGCTACACTGTGGCGACGACGGATCTGCCCCAGCTTTGCCAATTGTAACTGGGCTGCAATGACACTAAGGCAAATTTCCCAAATGAGATTGAAAACGTTATATATACAAAATACAAAATACAAAAAAAAACCCCAAAAACATAAAGGTACAATCTCATCACTGTTTGTATGGCACAAGGCATCTCGTGCATAATCCTGATAAGTTGTCACTCATGACGTAAGGGCAAAAGATCACGTGTCAGGAACTGTAGCATTACAGATGGAATCTCTCTTGCATGAGTAAGCACGGCCTTGCGAACACTAAAGCGATGTGCGATTTCATATGCTGATAAATGATCAAAACACTGACTTTAAAAACATCTCCACAAAGGCGGCTTGTCAGTTTTTCTACTGTCGCTTTCCTTAAGATGTACAAAGATACAGAAGAAGATGCTAAACAATTGATTATATCAAGATAGCTTTGTAGATCTTTTTGAATATTTTAATACTGAAATATTAACTAGAAACCGCAGTTTGGAACTGCATCTTCAGCTAAAGTAAAGCCGCGTTCTCTGATGGTTACAGAAACTGCGAACGATGTTGTGAAGGTTCTTGCATTATAAACATTCTTAAGAAATGCCCAATAATTTTATACTAGGCAAGAAAAAAAAAGAAATAATAGAAAATAACAAGAGACAAGAAAGACAGTTCTTGCCAGTTACAAAAATTCAGTACTGTTTCACTGCAAAACCATTTTCACCCTCCGAGTTTCTGTAAAACCAAGCGAATCACAACATAATAGGCAGCATTCAAAGACACATCGTGACAAAGTAATTTAAAGGTAGAACATGTGAGTGGTAGATCAATGGGCATTAAATTTGCTTCATGAAAAATGGAGACTTCGCGATGATCACTTCACCGCCTTTTCCGCATTAATGGATGATTAAATATACATTTCTACAGCCATTTCGTCAAATTCAACTATCCTAGGCCAGTTTACAACCCAGCTGTTACGATAGAATTCAGACCTCGGTTGGTAGTTCTATGACTGTTTCACAAGTGTTTTAGAATCGATTAAACTATGTCTACAGCTATTTCGTCAAATTCAGCTTTCCTAGGACAGTACACAACCCAGAGTTTACGATAGAATTCAGACCCCGGTTGGTAATTTTCTGACTGTTTCAGAACTGTGGTACAGTCCGTATTCCGAAAGTTACGCCGTTCGACCACTGTCAAATCTTGGAGGCAGAAACTGGAACATGTTCACTAAATATCCCCATCTAACATAATGAATGGCATAATCACGTTTGGAAAACATCAAATACTGATGCATTGCCCGCAGATAGCCCGATTTATAACCGTAACCAGGATTTAAATTTCCGACAAAATTAATCGCATGGCAAGCAATAAAGCATCCTTTTTTTTTTTTAACTTTCACAAATCTCATGTTCAAATCTCCAGAGCCAGTCATGGAAAAAGTGACTCTGTTGTAAGAAATCCACCAGCCCACTCCAGCCTCTCGAAGATATGAATTCAGATAAAACAGACAAACTTTTTAACTTAATTCATACTGGTTTTGAGATAACTACGGTAGCCTTCAACCCAAGGTCGATATCCTCGGTTTTATCCTCATGAATTTTATCTTGATCGAATGTGTGGACTCCTGCAAGGCAGGTGCAGTCACCCCGATCTCAAAGGCAAACTTGTTGTTTCGCATGGTAATGTCTGTTAACTTAATTTAGAGACACAGGATACCGAGACGGCTCAGTTCGCCAAAATGTATTAATTCCGTCCGTCCACTTTCGCGCGTATCATCCATGTCAACAATGCAAAAATTCACACCACACCCTTTCATAACTGAACGAAAAGGACAGTACCACAGAGCTCTGCGAATAGTACTCACAGTGTTTATACGCGCGCAAGTTGTGGGCATATAGTGAAAGAAGGAATTATCCGTCTCGGTATTCTGTATCGGGTTTAGCCATGGATACTTTAAAAAATCACCCAGGGACGAATGAAAGCAAATGGGTATACTTCTTAATTCTAGGTATTTAAGTCAGCCACTGACGGCTCTGATAAGATAATGTAACCGTATGTAGTACAACAACATCAACAACAGATACGATAGATAGACAGACAGACAGATGGACAGACAGACAGATGATTGGACGGATGGAGGACAGACAGACAGACAGACAGGCAGACAGACAGGCAGACGGATAGACAGACAGACAGACACAGACAATAACGTAATATTTCATGTACCCACCAAACTGATATTGCGACATGTTTATACACATTCATATCCCGCTGCTGTGTTATTTATGTTATGCATGAACAAATTGTACGAAAAACAACATGACGATGATAACAGATCTACACGAGATAGGTATTCTGACCAACATAACCTGAGAGGTCGAGCGTTACAAAAGAAAATTAAAGTATAATTGGTCTTGACAGTCCTTTACAGATGCGTAGGTCCATTCTGATGTAAAATGAATGTAGTTCTCAATTCGATAACACGGAGCTTCATGTAAGTGCCTAATTATTATAAAAGGCTTTAAAACACGACGTCGCAAAGTCGTGTTTTCATTTGTACAGAAATGGAAACGGCAAAGGAAAAGTCAAAAATCCATCAAGTAGTAAAAAGAAAGAGTTTTTTCTTGCGTACGGAAACGACGTCTCCAGACAAATGAAAACATTCTTTCTATTTCACTACTTGAAGGGTTTTTTGATGCTTCCATTGCCGTTTCCATTTCCGTACACATGAAAACACGGCTTAACATTTAGGAACAATTTGTCTCGCGAGTTATCATTCGAAAATTTTTTTAAGTTCCTCAGCAATAGACAAGTTTCGAAGTCTATTTAATACTAATACTGTGTGGTCTCTGCCGTGTGAGTGCTAAGGCAGGCTTAAGCTTAGGCGAGCACTTGCCGATTTTGATCAGCTGACTAATTGGATGGTGACGTCACGACGAGTTCCAATGAGACCTCTCGTCCCAACCTACTAGCTGAATCTCACTGAAACTCAATTTTGCAATGTCATCACCCAACTAGTTGGTCGATCAAAATCGGCTGGTGTTCACCTAGACTTACACAATTCGGGCATCAGTCACTGAACAATAGTATCTTTACTACAGTGTATTACAATAATAATAACAATACATAGCATTTATATAACGCTTCATCCCGTTAACAACCAGGCTTTAAGCGCTTTACAACATTTATATCATATAAATCACACATACAATACACAGGCATAATCAGAAAAAACCCCAAAAACCGCCACCTAGATGGACATTCAGAGTGTAAAAAGATGACTCTTCAGCTGCTGCTCAAAAGTCACAAAATTTTCAGTCTCTCTCACAGACAGAGGCAGAGAATTCCAAATCTACATATTTCTACATAAACCGTCCGATGACCCGACTGGTCACGGGTGACCATTTGTTTAATTGAACGAAGTTTAGGAAATTTATACGGAAATCCCTGAGATCAGACTGATTCCGGCTGATTCAGTCTACACTAGTTAGCATTACTCTGAGTGGATTAAACTGCGGTTTGTTCAGACAGGGAAAGTTCGTGAAATCGAGTTTGTTCTGTCAAATATTTAGGAGGTTCGCAGCCCTTGGCATTTACACCTCACTTTTCTTGTTTGTATTTTTCTTGTTTTTGTGTCTGTGTGTTTTTGTGGTTGGGATTAGTTTTTTTAAGAATTTTGTTCTGGCAGTGGCCTTCTTCGGCCTGCTGTTCTCGACTTTAACTGCCAAGGTATCTTCAACGTGCGCAAGGTGCACACGGGCCCTCCATAATTTTCGTCCTCATCTGAGAAGACTGGGTGCTCGACCATAGGATCAGTGACAGGAATTTTTTCCCCCGAAAAAAATTCCAACATGCCTGAACCGACCAGGGATCGAACTCAGTACCTTCAGCACCACCGTGTCCCACAGCTGTCTAATGCTGCTGTCGTTTTCTGATCATGATTTCGACTCTACGCTTAGGCACACACTAGCCGATTTTGATCGGCCAACTTGTTGTATGGTGAAGTCATAACACCGAGTTTCAGTGAAATCCAATTAATCGGCTGGTGCGTCCGATTTCATTGAAACTCATTGTCGTGACATCACCACAGAGATGTGCAGAGGTTTGGTGATACTCCATCATACTCGGGTCCATCTCCTTGATTGTATGCCCCAGGACTCAAGTATAGAGCTTAGACACTCTTTGATTGTATACCCCCGAATGGTTGCCATTGCTCCTCTGCCTCCCTTTCTGCCAGGGTTGCCAGATTGAAATTTTAAGTTTAAGCCAAACAATGCTAGTAAAAGGCCAAAACAACAACAACAAAAAAAGGCAAATTAATTTCAGTATAGTCTTCATATTAACATCAAACAAAAACTCCAGAACTAGGTTAATGTCGCCCTCCTAATGGAATGGAACGCAGATGTAGCTTAAATCTTGCCAGCTGTGTATTTTTTCAAGTTTTCTGGTGATGCAGTGAAAGCCTTTGCAACATTTTCTTGAAAGCGGTAGTTCTGCGCGGATTCTCACAGTAGCAAAAAGATGATTCAATTGTATTAAGTTTCAGTCTCAGTTTTAATGGAGGATTTATGAGAAAATATCCTCTTAAGAACAGCTTTGCTGACTGGGTTTATTATGCAAACAAAGACAAAGGTGGCCACCTCTTCAAATGCTTCACGGTGAAGTAAATCAATCCAGAACTACAGTGTGCGCAGAAAGTCCTAAGCTAGGTGACTTTCAAAAGAAACCGTAGCAGTTTAAAAGATATAAACCACAGAATAAAGTGTCAACTGAAAACCGTCCTTGCCGGCGGTTGGCTGTTTCTTGACAGCAAGCGGCAGAAATCTTGGCATATGAACGTATCACTGTATGTAACTGACCTAAACATATTTCCTCGATAAAAAGTGTTTCAGAAAAACCATGGTATGTGTTTTTTGTGCAGACAATTTTAGTATGTATCGAAAAAAATCCAGAAAAAAGCCAAAAAGCCAAACATTAAATTTTCTGACGCCAACCATATCCAAAAAAAGCCAAATTTCTGGAATTTGGCTTTAAAAAAGCCAATCTGGTAACCCTGCTATGCACGCCACTGAGACACCATCCGACTAGTCGACGCTTCTAGGTTAATCTGGGCCATAATATCAACATCGTAACTTGCAGCGTTTTTTTTTTTTTAAAGTTTATTTTCCAAAGCTCTGGCGCCAGATCCTGTCTAATTTGTCAGATGGCAATTCTGTGATGTTATATGCTTCAGCCTTTATTGTTGCTTAAAATGAAACTATGGCAAACCTTTTCTCTAGGAAAAACTGGATTATTGATTGTCCTGTACAGAATATAACTTTATCTCACCCCCCAGAGACCCTTATGTGACGTACGTAAATAATTCTGTAACCCAGGGTTTCTCCAGGCCTATGGGAATTGACTTCCGATCGTTTCATTCATTATAAATGATTTTTGTTTAACCGGGAAATAACAACGGTAGTAAATTGAATAAATGTTTTCATTTGAAGCAAATGGAACACCTTATCTGGCAATTTGATCTCACACAACAAAATATTTTGTTATTCAATCGTCCATTCAAATTACACCCCAAAAATGGAAAATGGAATCTCTCTGTCTCTACCTCCAAGTTTATGTAGGCACAATAAAAAAGAAAATGACATGTGTTTTTGTTTATGTATATGTAAATGTGGACACAAAACAAACAAACAAAACTATTATGTAATTTCCGAATCACGCAACTGTCATCACTGAAAATCGAGGGCCACTTAGTAAACAATCGTAATTCAGTTTTTACAAATTCTTCAGGAGAAGCAAAAAAATAAAAAAACGAAAAAAAAAACTGAATAACTTTCCTAATCAGACTTAAACGTTAGAATATCTTAAAAACACGTTATTTTCAGGATTTGAGTTACAGCTTAAAACACGACTTGTGGGCTATCAAGCCCAACAGGGATAGCAAATGTCTCAATTTTTGAAAAAATATTCGAATTATGATAGTTTACTTTGCCCCCCTCGAAACAATGTTTACGCTTTGTACCATTCTAAAACTATAGCAGTATGAAGGATGTATGACCCGCAATGTTAGAATATTGAACCGCTTTTATTTTCTTCCTTTTTTCTTCTTCAAATTTGTCATATCCGTGAGTGCGTAGGATCGACTTTCCTATTATTTCAACGCATAACAATTGTATCATGCCATATCCACCAACCGAATATTTAATTACAGATTCCGGATTTGGAACAGTGGAAAACATATGTTCATGAAAATTTTATGAAAGCCGGACTTGTTGCTCTGAGCCACAAAGGGAAAAATCATCATAATTTTCTCGGGGAACGCGTAGCAGTGTAGACAAAATACACACAATTATCTCCCGCCGTTCCTTGTGTTACCCGATAACGCCAATTTTCTGACTCCATGGGTTAGATAACAAACTTGTGCCTTTTACTAAGGGCAGCTGGAATTCTGCATTCTTTGTCTGATCTAGAAGTCAAATATGTTTTGGAAGCATTATAGTATTTTCCTTCCAAATCTGTCCTTTCTCCCAGGTCTCTT
>OZ007570.1:31824794-32099794 GCA_963931925.1 Onchidella celtica
ATTTGGATTGTTTCAAACTGTAATTCAGTTTTCTAGTTTCAGTGCCACTGAAAGTTAGTCATAAGTCGCTTCAGTTTCATAAAATAAGAACAGATCAATGCAGAGAACGCTAGTTAAGAATGGTTTGTTTACTGTAAAGTGTACCTACTTCCGGTCGAGTGGTGTATTTCTATTTTTAGATTGGGGCAGTCCAACTTCTGTGGATTAATTCTATTCGCGATCGCATATTTGCGTCACCGGCGCGTGAAATCTGACCATGGTCAAGCGCACAGGGACACAACAGACAACAGGGTCCACTGAACAGCAACATTGCGTGTCCACTGACCGAACGGGTAGAACATACTTCTGGAACGTACCCGTCTCGCTCCCAGAAGAAGACAGTTCTTTCATGTACAGCCTGGCGTGAATAACCCGATGACGTGCTAGTCGGTGCGTAACGTCATCACTTGAACAGGCAATGGACGTTTGACCAGGACTCCAAAAGGTCAAGTGAAGAATTAAGAAGGAGACATCCACGGTAAAACAACTGGCAAAAAAGATTACTCGCAAGTACGGTCCAGAGAAGGAATATTTCGGTGCTGGCAAAGTAAAGGACACGCATACAACAAAGAATATATATATATATAAATAAATAAATGAATGAATAAATAAATAAATAGATAAATAAATAAATGAACAATAGCAACACTGTAGATTGTAACTTTTACTACGGATTCCTTTAGATCTGAAACCGTGCTCTTCGTCTTTTACCGTTCGCAGAACGGGACAGTAACTAATTGTACATAATAGCGGTCATGGTTTCTTTGACACTCTCTCGGTGGCAATTGTGTATGACGTTCTTCAGGTCTCATGTGAACCAGATTTCTCGGCTACCACATCAATTCTGTTACAGTCCTTATGGTAACTGAGTTTATGTCACGCAATATAATTGTGTGTCATGGTACCACCAGGAGTATTTGCCAAAACGGACTACTCAGTTGCACGAATGGAATTTGATTATTAAAATCAAATACCACACGATTTTTTAATATTGTAGATCTGAACAGACTTCCTAATCTAAAGCCACAGTCGCGTTCAACAGAGTACGAATCCAGGGCGTTTGCGAACACATAAAGCTGGAAACACATGGAAATCGTGTGCTGAAGACATGATTCACAGCATACATTGTTTTTAGGCTGAACATCAGCATAACAAGTGACTGTAATTTGATGTAGGAAAGAAAATCACAGCAGTAACAAATGCAAGGCATGACAACAGTAAAAACAAACGTTCCGATGCCGCCATCTTTCTGTGCAGAAAGCACAAAGCAGGTAATGGCAAGGAAAGGCCCCGTCTTCTTAGCCTTCGTTGTACTTTAAAAGTCTGTTGTTAGGGGATGCTGGTACTTTCCGTATTTAGTAAGCCATAGCTAGCTGAACAGTGAACACAACTAAGTATTTTTCTCTATTAGGCCTTGTAATTATACCACGTTCCCCTAACAATGGCCACTTTAAAATGTAGGTCCTTCAAAATGATAACTATCGCCACATACGACATTATAGAAAAAGCGGTGGCATTATGTAATATTAAATAGTGACAGCAAAAACTACAACAACAAGACACTGTTCTGTAAAGTTCCTTTCCTTTTCATTCTTCTCAACACATATGCTTGCTCTCTGGTGTTCAACTGTACCAATCCAGGCAAAAACATCACAGCAGACTGCATAATGTCAACTTCTGTTTACTAAACCATAGAGACCGAGGTCCAAAAGAACAAACGACCTCAACAGAAAATGTAATGTGGGGAGGACATTATTATATACCAAAAAATAGCTAAAAATAGCATTTCAAGGAATGTAGGCCAACTCCTAAAATTCAATACATAGTGGAGAGCATCTTTGATGACCACTTGTTCATCTTCTCTTTAAGCCTATCACACCCCAGAACGTCTGTTCGTTATCTACACAAAATGCCATGTTGACACCATATCACAGACCATTAATTAAAAGAGATGATAATAATCCATATTGGTGTCGAATCAAGTTAAAAGTAACAACAGTACTTTTTTTTTTCAGCCACTATACTCAAATGGACATTGTAAAATTTTCATTTTACAATCACATACAATTTTTGTATATCAGCATAGCAACCTTAAAAAGATAAAGAACAAAAAAAGGTAGGAGATCGGTCATGGACCATTCGTGCCTGCAACATTGACAAACTTAGTTCCACCTGACTGATATCACATCTTCTAAAGTAACCCATCAGTGGTGACCTATTTCTCTACGCTTGGGACGACATGACCTTGAGCAATCCAAAATGCTTGAATGATTTGCATAACGCTTTGCTAGATGGCAGCTATGCCAGGGTCTGAACCTCTGAAGGCTCGGCGCCGGTACCAGAGTGGGTGGGAAAAGAGAACAGTAACATGGCTAAGATGAAGTGCTTTAGTGATGCTGCAAATGTCCAAGGAATGCCTGTTAAAAATTAAAATGTCAATATACAAACTGTTTGATAAAACTTGGGAATGAAAAAACAACAACAACAACTAATGTGTGAAAGGTCAGTTCTGTGGCCCAAAGGAAAAACAAGGTAACTGTCAGTATGGACTTTTTCTGCTTTATTGTCTCTACGAAATTGTCTCACACAGAATCCTTTGATGCATAAGCCAGATAGACCGAAATAGTAGTTTCTCGTGCGGCAAACCAATGAAACTGACTGTTCATAGTCAGAGACAACAAAGTAGAAAAAGGCCATACTTTCAGTTACATCGTTTTTCCTTTGGGTGGCAGAATCGTTATTTTAAATGTTGCTGTGTAAGGCTTGCAGAGCCTTGAGTCAGATCAAGTTTGTTTTCCATCGGTTCTGACTCAGATTTGAATCTCCTGTGACTATCCATACGGAGTTGTTTCAGCATCATTAGTGCGCCAGATCTCGTTTAATTCCATTGTCCATAAAACCGAAGCAAAACTGATTTGATTCAATGTGTTATGGGCCGGTACTTCGCATAAGCTTTGGTCCGATACCGGAACAGGCTGCTACATACTTGACAACAGTCTCAGATGGTTGGGATACTGGAATGGGTAAGATAGAACATTAACCTTCTCAGCACTGGCGAGGAGTTGGTCATCTGGACAGAGGGAATTTTGAAAGTTCTGTTCCCTTTCAGCATTTGAAAAAGAGGCACAGCAAACATTATCATTTCAGTAACCAGAAACTCCTATCATTTTGTCTCTGTGATATTAACGAGCCAATCAGCTGACTGTTATCGATTAAGTCTTTCATTCTCTTTTCTCGGGGCGGAGGGGGGGGGGGGGCAGGGTCGTTGCCTTCGGAAAAGTTCAAACTGAATAACATACTTAACAGTCAGCCCCGTAGCCTGTTTTTTTCTTTTCTCATACTAAGCTTCTGCTCTGAAAAAGAAAAAAAAATGTGACCAACATTGTCTTCCATACACAGTGCGTGAACTTATGGAGTGAAATTTAATGTATTTATATCTGATTTGACTGCCCCAGCACTGCCAACTGATGATATCGCTGGACACATGATCCATTGTAATACCTCTTAAAACACGGGAAGCTCAGCGGCTTTCTCACGGCGCGAAAGAACCTGTTCGCCTTACACCAGTCAGTCGAGTTCATGAATAATTGACTGGCGAAGTCTCATTAGCTGATAGGAATCTGCCAGGAGATAGAATTCAAAACCCTCTGTCACTGGACGTTTATGCTCTCACAAGACTGACACTTTTTCCTTTGGCAAAATTCCAGGTCTCTTCTTTTGCTGCCTTCACACCTAGCATTTTTTTCCAGATCCTCCTCCCCTTCCCCAACCCCAGTAATATATTATCTGGATCGCCGTATTTACAGGAGGAATGTGAACTGTGATGCTGACGATATTGATAGATGGTCAGTTTATCAGAGATGTTTTTCTTATTGATGGTATGGGTGGGTACTGTTTCAGTCTGCTATTGATCAGGTGGGTAAACCGATTAAAAAAAAAAAAAAAGCCGAATGAGCTATCCCTAAGCGGGGGTGGAATGGGTTTAGGAGAAAAGGAGCGGAGGAAAAATCAAGAAATGGAGCAGAACGAATGCAATGTTAAAAATCAACTATTTTCGATCAAAATTTGGCAAAAAGAAAAATGTATTTGTAGCAAAGCCTCGCGAAGGAAATAATACCCTAACGATACAATGAAACGCAAACTAAAAGAGAAGACAGAAAATGGCCGATATTTCGGCAACAGCCTTTTTCAAGGAAAAAAAAAGAAAAAAGAAAAAACAAGAATTGGAAAATAATGAAAAGCAAACTACAAGATTACTTTGAGTTTCATTGTATCGTTTGGGTATTATTTCTTACGCCAGGCTTTGCTACATACAATATTTGTTTTGCCAATTTTTGACTTTGCATATAGTTTTGCTGCTACCACAGTTTTTCTGTGGTTTTTATAATATTTCATCAACTATTCGAGGTGTGATCTGAAGAATGTTGCCAGTTAAAATGAACCTAACCTTAGGAATGCATTTTGTTGATTGTGTGGACAGTTACAGGAGATAAAAAAAACAGGAAGAGAGGGGTGCAATAGCTTACAATTTTACAGAACGCAACTGCAATGTGATACCTCTCAATCCTATCAAATGTAAGAAACTTCACTGCCTTTTGAAAACTTTACTGCTTTTTTCCCTTTGAACGCCACCTTTTCATTATCTTCCCTCTGCGAGCTTCACTTTCCACGCAATCCCAGTGCAAACATTGGCAAAGTAAGCTGTAAGCTGGCCTGAATGCAGTTTTTCTTTCAGGAGAAAAAAAAGAAGATCTTTCGTGTCCAGCAGCCTGAGGCGCGGATGTCTTCAGAAATGCTCCAGACATATCCTATGTAATCTGTGACCCAGCGTGACACGACCAGCAATACTTCCGCAGTGAGCGTTTGGACCGGAAACATCAATGTAAATGGAGGACTCTAGATAAATAGCTGGTCTATATTGACTGCACACGTGGAAATGTGATCTTCAAACTATGCCCCCGCATCCATTCAGAAAGCCGCTGTTTGCACATGGATTAGCTTAGAATAGACCATTCACAGAGAAGTGTATACTCTTCTATAGCAGGTTTTTTTCGGATTGAGTTCCCGCTGTATTACGAAGTATTCGCTGTTCCGGTTTTATCTCCCTACAATTTCCTCCAAATGACAGTATCCCCGTTACTTCCACTTCAATGATAGTACGGATCGAAATACGACCATTCTACAATCTGCAATGGTCTGAGGCATTTGTACTGCTAATGCACTTATGATAAGATCATTGGATTTACGTTTAACTGTTGTCTCTGCAAAGTGTGTCATAAAATGATGGCAAATATCAAAATACGGAGATGACAATCATATTAATTTTCTTTTTTCATTTTTGACAACGAAATGTAAATATTTTGGATAAACATGCTCAACGATAAGCGACGACGTCACGTTGAGGTAATAACGTCATTCTTGACATTTTAGGAAAAACACAAGTAGGAGAAATATGCAAAATACCCAACACAATAAACGCACTTAAATCAGTACATTTATAGTATCATGCTAATATTGAGGACTAACGAGTCTGTCAGCTCATAGGAATGTCTGGCTCTTTAGTGATTTCCAGTAATGTTTCTGTAGTGTTTGTTTTTTAACACAGACTCCACAATATATTATTTCATGTTTTGTCTTTTTAACGTTGTCCCAAGTTCTATTGCGACCCTTCAGCTTTCTCTCTCTCTCTCTCTCTCTCTCTCTCTCTCTCTCTCTCTCTCTCTCTCTCTCTCTCTCTCTGTGTGTGTGTGTGTTTCAATATAATGGTCAATAACGTTACTTTTACATAACGTCTTTCATTTTCTTAAATTGTGAGTTTCCCACGTTTCTCGAATTATACAGAAAATTCTCTGAAGTCACCACTGTATCCACATGGCAGGATAATTTACTGTGTTTGTTGAGGGCTCGTCCCGCTTTTGGTCTGTCAAATGTGAGGAGACCACAATGTGTGTGAGAAGAATGCTCTTGTTGTATTAATCATGTTTTATAATTTTCACGACTGTACCAAAAGTCAGTAAACTAAAATATGGGCACACCTATCTGGCAGCTTGGCCTTTGCTGTCTGTGTGAAGGGTATACATTCATACGTACATCAAAGAGCACTTTAAAAGGCCCGGAGGATGAAAATGAATTTCCACGAAAGTGAGAGTCTCAACATGTATGATTGTAAAAGCTCGCACGAGTAAAATGTATCACTTAAAAGATCTCTTTGAATTTATGGACTGCGATACTTTCATGCTGCACATGAATTTATGCCGCATATTATTTTTATTCATCTACCACAAACTACAAGTACAAAAATGAGTTAAGTTGAAAACAGCATTTTCCTAAGTTTCGTGATTGTCTCGGAGTTCTCGGCTGAAGTTTTGCAGTTCATTCTTATTTGTTTAGAAAAGGCCTTGTTATATCGTGGTACATGGCGCATTTCTGGATTACACTAACAGATTAAACAGCAAATGCATATATCAAACCACACATTTTGCACCCAGAGCTACATTACGTATTTAACTACAATTGTTACCTTCAAATATTTTTTACATAGTACTTTCAGCTTAGGGCAGTCACAATAAAACAACATAGTAATATGTAGATATCATCGCAGTTTAGCCCCCAACGCCCTTCCAAAAAAATCGACTGCGCTTTGTTTTTGGCACCTACCCCGCGATATGTGTAAAATACAAGGCCAAAGAGGGCAGGTAGTCGTGTATACACTGATGATTATAGCCCTCGGTTGACATTTTGGCGGACTGACACCGCGCAATCTGCCATTGTGCAAAGTTTAATGAAGTCGTGCAAAACGTATATTTATGAGGTCACAGTCGCTTCTGCAATTTTCATTCACTTTGACAATGCCGACCTGATCAATCTTGTGATATTTGTAAATGCAGCAGAATATTTCGGAAGGCTGCCCATCCCGAAAAATGGTCGGGTCTTTTCCACATTCTTGTATGTGCCTAGATTGGCAAAAGGGCCAAAACGCCCACAACATTACACCACAAACACATATCTCGAAAAATTTTCTAACAGATTGGACTGACACTTAAACATGATAAAAATTTAATTAGGAGTGAGACAACACTTTCATGATAAAACCTCAAAATCGGCAAAATGTCGAATACAACAATATGGCAAATACCCCTCAAAATGCAGTAGATACAGTGATCTACTATTGGTGATCTACTCTCTCAAAAAGCAAGATGTAAAACGTGACAACATCATGACTTTGCCACCAATATATATCATCGCACCATGAAGATACCGAGCAAATTATGTTAGCAATAAAATTATCTGTGAGCAGTTGGAAATCCGCAGTATGACATACTGCTCGGGCGAAATTCAGGGAATATGATACCGTATCAACTCGGGAAAGTATGAGCAATTCTGGGTGTCCTTGTAAGTAAGATTTAAATTACTATAATATTATGAATTCCCGCCCATGGAGCTAGTCTGAGTTTTGCTAAATATCAATATACTGATAGCATTAAGGAGGACGAGAGGCCTTGCTCAAGGATTATGCCATCGTCGAGAAAAATGAAGCGAATTAACATATTTTCGTTCTTAACAGCTTGTATGGAGATCCCCCCCCCCCTCCCAATGCCCAGACTATTGTTCCTGCCGTGCCTATTTATAAATAAACAGTGTCGACGGTGAGTCAGTATGGATTAACCCAGTGTTCATCAGCTGTCATTCTGTTCGTGATAAGCTTACCAAGAGCAAGGGAAAACAGTTAATAAACCCCCACTTTGCTGCCCCATGAACACGCAGCATTTTTGCGTTATAATATTACACCCAACATTCCTGCGCCTGCCAGAGACTTAGTCCCCAACCCCCCTCATCCTCTTAGTGTTTCCGGTGTCTTAGGGTTAATTGTAAAAGTAGGTTCGGGATAAATCACGGAGGGAGAGTACGCCACGAAGACAGGCCAACGGGCTACTTGTCATGTCGAGTGACCATGTGGGGTCATCTTCTGCCCAAGCTGGCGCGGACCACTGGAAAAACGTCTTCCTGCATTAGGCGTCGAGGTAATTTACGTCCATCTACAAGATAGAAAGGCTGTGAAGGGCTCAGGTCCAACCATGCGCACGGACGCTGGCAATTAACTTCCCTGGAAGTGCCGTAGCTATCTATATAATAAAGCTACAACAAAACCCCTAATAGTCCTATGGACTCGGAAACTACACAACCCACCGACCTGAAATTTGGCACGAAGAATTATGGGATAGCGAATATTGTTCCTATCGCTATACACAAACAAAACCGTTTGTTATTTCTGAGTTAACCGGTAAATGCGGTTATAATTAAAGACTAAATTCACGAAAGCGTTTGATCCGAAATGTACGATCAATAAGATATTGATGTATGTTTCTAATAATAGCCTACTTCCGCCTACACATGACGTTATCACTTTCTGCTATGTGTTCACTAACCAACAACTAACCCGTGCGCAAATCATTGCCATTTGACGGATGCTGACGGGATGCGCAGGATGTCAACGCGCAAAGGGAGAGCAGTAAAACTTATCTAAAAACAAACAAACAAACAAAAATAAATTAAAGCTAAAGGAACAGGCAAAATGAAGCAGGTCCATAATAATCTCCCAGAACTGAAACTAATAAATCGATTTATCCCGGGCAGGGTCGGGCAACTCATCTAGTTTAATAAAGAATCATTGCAAAGAGGTCACTAACTATTATAATCAGTCCAGGATGTCAGTTCAATCTAAGTGGTTGCTGAATAGTTAACTGTTACGCCGGTTTGCAGGACCTTAACTTAGGTCACTGTCAAGGGCCATGTTGTGAACTTTAGTGAACAGCTGATAGGCAACTTGGTAGGATAAAATAAGTTCACCATCGAAATAAAAAGAAAGCTAATATTAACGGAAAATATCATAAAAGATTACAGCGTTCTTGCACTCAGTGTTTGTGATACCAATTGCACTTAATGGAAAGAAAATCCGTGTGCCACTCGCGTGTCAAATGATACGCAATATACTTCGCGTCAAAAAGATTTAGTATTTAACATAACGAATGATCAAACAAACAGAGGCTATCAAAAGGTGCATTCCGATATCGGGATGTCTTTCTAGACGGCTTTCAAATGTTCGTAATGGTAGACGTGATATAACACAATGAGCTCAGACAATATACATCGCTTGTACACAGGTATGACTGTATATTATAGGACAATAAAAGCCAAAACAAAAGCGACAGATTTACTTAAAATTCCATGACACCAAAGCCGGCCACTTAATGACACAAACTTGTCGGGCTAATGGCGTTGCCATGTGACATTGTGCAATAAGACAAATTGCCTTGTCAGAGTCCTTAGGAAGGCAACAGACTTGTTCGCCGGAAAGATGTAACACCATTCCTAAACACGGACATGACCCTTTGTAGCTTGAGACCTGAAATATTCTGTCAGCCACCAATTTCAGGTAAAGGGTGCTTTTATATTAAACCACGGAGCCAGTCTGTCATAGGATATAGTTACGTGGCATTTTCACCTGATTCACTTTCTGTCAGTCCTTAATGCAAATTATAGTTTGCTGCTCCACTTTGTTTTTTTCTAACGACTAAGTTGTAGAGGTGGATGACGTCACATCTTGTCAAACTGGTACTGATAAAAGAGACTCAAACCAAACCTTGTCTCTGAGAGAAGTATCTTCACAGCAGTAAGAGGGTTAAATCTTTACCCTCATAACAAATAAGAAAAACATCTCGCTTTTTATAAGCTCTCGTTGCTGCTGGCAGGAATGAACCAAGATATTCAGTGCATGACAATAATCCGTCACGACTGTCAGATTAGAATCTGGCAAGTGGCCCAAGACAAAAGAATGTGCATTTAATTTGAATAATGAGAGTCTGAGATTCAGTGTCACAGACTCATGTAATTTGTCATCTAAGTCGGAAACGTTCCTTTCATCATATGGATTAAAGTCTCACGGTGCAAACTGACATGTAACATTACACCAGTAACTGCAAGCAATTATTACCTAATACTGTCGGTTTCGGCTTTTTTTTATTCACTGAGCATAATTTTGTGCTGTTTGTTTAGTTGGGTTCATTGTGTCCCTATCCAGCAGATAAAGGACGTATCAGAAATTTCACGATCTTAGTTCTTGTTTGATCTAACACCTTTAATTTGCACAACTGAGAGAAAAATCGACTTTAAACGTTTGCAACTTTAGTATTATGATAAGGAATTAGAATAAGTCGGAACTGTGAAACAGCTTGATAAGCGCCACAATGCATTTTAAACAAGTGTAAAAGTGTGCGTTTATTATAATAATAATAAAAAAAATACTTCTTTTCTACATGCTAAAAGATCTCCACTTGTTTTTTTTCTTCAGAAACCGGAGATGGAACAAACAAGAACTAAAGATCGCGGCGGGGGGTTTAGGTCTCCGTCAGCTCTTCCGACGTTTGAGTGCTTTTTTAAACACTGCTTGAAATTAGCTGGATTGGATCCCGCATTGATTCGGACTCCAAACTGGAATATGTCTCATCCAAGTCAAGCCTTCTAACCATTGAACCACTTCGATGGAAGAAAGTATAATTCACTCACTGAAAAGCAGAATTCAGTCCAGGCGTTCTATGACAAATTTAAGCGCACTCTCTTAAAAATCTGGCTTCTGCCGTCATGCATATCGGTGACATATCAGGAAAACAAAAGAGTTCTTAATCCTTCGCATTTTGGGGATTATAGTTGTACAGGGTAATGAAATTGCCGGTTCACGAAAAGCCTTTGATCTTTGACCCTTTAGTGACAGAGCACTGGCAATGCTATCAAGTCCTCTTTATCTCGTAATTAATTTCCCGTAAGAATTGAATGGGTAGGCCGGGGAAGATTTCCAATTATTTATGATCAGCTAGACCTGCATATCCTTCGATTTTCTGAGGTAACCCCTACTGCATATTAAAAAAAATAAAACTTCAACAATTCATCAACTTTGGCCCCCTCACCTGACTCTCACCGATATGCCCCCACCATTGAAAAAGAAAACAACAACAACAAATAAACTTCAAAGTTTGCCACACTATTAGGCCATAAAATTAATCAACAAGTTTGCAACAATAAATAATTATGTGTCCATTAGTTGCCATAGCAAAGTATAGATTTTCATGTCTTTACTACAGTTTGGCAAGTAATCAGCTCGCCATTAAGACAAATGTCAACATTTATTATGGCAGCTCATTTTTAACGGTCATAATGTCTGTTCGGATGCAATGCACAAGAAGCCAAGTTTGAAATAATTTTTTAATGTATGAGAAACAAGGTTTAAATTCAAATTAACCCGTATTTCTCATCGGCCATTTGCACCTCCACCCATGCCCCTCGATTTGCCATTTCCGACTTCTACTAATGCCACACTAAATGCTCCAACAGGTGGCGAAATAATGGTTTAAACAACGCTTCGTGTCACACTGTCTGTACCACGATGTTACGTCATAGATTTGTAAAAAGTTGACGTAACTATGACAGCCAGTAGACTTGGTAATAAATTATGGTGTAATTTTCACCTGACACGCGCCGCCCTTTGATAATGGGAACAATGCATTTCACGTTTCCTTGTCAATATTACGTGGACACTTAGGGCTCATTTCCTCGTCGTAAGCTTGAAAGTTATGAGGACCTGTGGCCCCTCTGAACATGCACTCTCCCAGTCGACCATCACTGAGACCAGTGATTCTCCAAAACCCAGAGGTGGAAATAGTAATATGAAGACTCGGGTACATAGATATAGATTTCGTCACACATTCGGCTTCGTCAGGTCGTTTGAGGGGGGAGGGGGGGGGGGAGGGGTGGTGAAACATCCCCATCAGCCTTTGCACTCCATTTTCTCTCCACGATAACCAAGACCAAAGAATGTCACTGGCAGGATCTTCTGCGAATATTCTCCACCAAAAAGTGGGGCGAGAAAGCATAATTATCATCCCTGTCTTAAAATTCTTCTCCGGAGTAAAGTACGTTTATTGTGAAAATGAAGTTTAATCACACTTACAGGTTTAGGGAGACGCTACTCGTCTTTGGTGAAGTCTTCAATTATGAATAATGCTTGTCTGTACACTGCAAAATGATTCTAAGGATTCGTGAGATATCGAAATATCTGCAACTGAGAGAAAAACAACTGACCACATTTGACAATTTCAGCTGCGATCTATATCTCCTCCCTCCCATTGGGGCCATACAAGAAAACCGCAATGCAACCAGTGTAGAACTTGACAATTTTTAAATCTGGCTAAGTCGCGACCTTAGCTCTAGTTTGTTCCAGCTTCACTCTTTGCACAACTGAGAAATTTGAAATTAAACCATTTACGGTTTTAGTATTATGATAAGGAGTTTGGATAAATGAGAACTGTGAAACAGCTTGATAAGTGCAACGAGGCATTTTAAACAAATGTCAAGGTATGCAGTTGTCATGCCTCTTCTACATTGTCACGATCACGTGCGTGAAGATGGTCACGACCACGTGTGTGATGAGTACCTAACTTATTTACCTTTCAAACCCAGCTAACAAGCCAAGCAAGCAGACCAGCGATCAACGGACACATGGAGTGAGATTTAAATTAAACGATATTTAATTATAAATGCATGACAAAACTTATGTCAAAACATTCAACTCATGATAATCACATACATAATCACAAAAACAGAGATATTTCAAATTTACTCTTGGGGATCATGGCTATTCTGTATTCCCCGTTTCACATCTAGATCTAACCCCTCTGTCCATAAACTTAATTACGTATACTTAATAGTCTCTGTCAACAGCTGCCCTCCTCGTTGATGCAGTTTCACGTCTCCAGAGTTCACACGATCCTTTCTAGATCTCTAACTTCGACGATAAAAGGGGAAACAGACGCCCCTGGCTTCTCACAAATAAGAACACACAGTTCACACCCGCCATCGTAGATTACTAGCTCCTTGAGGGGTTCTCATCATCCCGTCCTCAGGACTCTTCAACTTCTGCAAACACACAGCACATCGACGGTTCACACCCGCCATCGTAAATCACGAGCTCCTGAAGGGTTCCCATCCTATCATCAGGACTCCTCAACTTCTGGTCCCCATGGCACGACCTTCCACTTGTCGCCCGGACCGATAAATTCTTCTTATTGGGAATAAATGTGAACATCATGGATCCCTCACACACCTAACACTTCTGGTCCCCACTGGCACGACCTTCCACTTGTCGCCCGGACCGATAAATTCTGCGTCTTCCCTTTTAGGAATGAATAACTTGGGAACCACGTGTGTCGAGCTTCTCCTCTACTTATACTCCCGAGGCCTTTGCACACGCGACTAGTTTAAAGCGAGTCGTGTGTATCTATTCACGCTCGTCAACAATGTTAAAAACCGTGTTTTCCCCTGCTAAGCTCACTCCCCCCCCCCCTAGACTCGTGGCGCACAAGGCCACCGACCTTCCTCGTGATAGTAATCTTTCCTGCTAGTCAACAACTTAAAAACTCCCCTTCTCCCCTACTAGGTTTACCCCCTCTATACTCGTGGCGTACAAGGTCATCAACCTTAATCGTGACAACATACTAAAAGATCTCGAGTTTTTCAGAAATGGATATACAAGCAAACAAGAACTAAGGTCGCCAAGTGGAGCTAGACAGCAATCGTTTGAGAATCCCTGGTAAATAGACAATGCTGACCAAGGGGGCGTGTTTCTTCCCACGAACCTGCGGATGTCAAATGACACCTGATATTTATGCACTTTTAGCCGGGAGTGTACGCGAGTAATATGGACACATGTTAATGGTCAGATAATTACCTAGTATGGGTCGTACTAGAGTGATTTACAGGACATTTAGCAAAACTGTGACTTGAGTGCTGGTCAACAGAAACATGGCCACTTCATGAACTCTACTTTCTCTCCTTTTTAAAATGTTTATTACCACCGTTGTTATAAGTACGCAGGAGGCACCCCAAGTGTTTCGCACTATGGGCGCGCACGTGTAAGTACTTATCCCTGACTCCGTCCTTATCCTCAACCCTGGATCTTCTCGAATCCCTAATCCTGCCCCCTGCCCTTTCAACCCCCCCCCCCCAAAAAAAAACAACAGGAGGAAAACAAACAGAAAATCTGAAAGAATAATTAAAAAGGCTGTTGTTAGGAGTATTCCAAGAGGAGCTCTCTAGCGGTGGAGTCACAAAAGGCTTAAAAATACGTACCCCTGGCCCAAAAAAAACTTGTGGGAGCCATAAGTACTTGTAACAACATTCTTTTATTATACGATAATTATGCATCCAGTAATACTCGGTCATGTTTTGTACGGTGAAGAAAGCTATATTTTAATTCAGGGTACCGTAAGGAATTGGAGACCATGACATTTTACTGTGAAATTTGAGTTCGAGTTTGGAGAAAGCACGACAACACGATAACAGCCATGCTGTGCTGGGTGGACGTGAGACGACACAAAGATCTTTGGACGACAGATAAAAATAACATAACAGGATTGTAGGACAGAAGGAGGTCCCACCAGAAGCGCTCCAAGACTGTGAAAAGTGTTCCTTTGAAGAACTTACATATCTCATTTAAACGATTCAGTATCGCCTCCATACTTCTGTGCTCCAGAAATCCACTGAGACATTTTTTCAAGTTTTCAGCACATCACGATCAGACCGGTCGGGTTTTTTTTTTTTAATTAAGGGAAAGCAGGAGAAATATGAAACTTTGGGAGAAAAAAAAATGAAACTTGAGTCGAAGAACAAAAGTAAATAATGCGCTAGATCTATGCACTGTATGAATATTATGCGTTTCGGGACAGCATTGTTATGTACTGTAAATATTCCGTGACCATGCCAGATCTTTAGGGATTCTTCTACTTTTTGCTCTAAGAGCTTTCGTCTCATCGGAAGATAGGGAAATCAGGAAGACGGCGGAGGTTAAAAGAAAAGAAGGCAAACATTGCAAAATGCAAATGGATATTATAAGAAGACGTCATTAAACGTGAAAATAGAATCAAAACTTCTGGTTGATTAAACATTTCACAGGGTTTTTTTTTTTTTACGTTCAAAGATTAAATAGTGGATTCTGAGGAAACAGCGTATTCTCTGTCTACACCAGGCAGGATACGTGGGAGTTGAGGAAAGAAGCGGTGCGTGGGCGTCAAACAAGGGGGGGGGGTGGAATGATGGGAATAACAAAATATTGATTGCTTAGGATATTTCCTGGTGAATTTTCTATCCAGGGAAGTTAAAACTCACGAGAGAATGAACGAAATGGGGAAATGTCGGAGGAGGTGAGGGAAACAAAAAATAAGATTTGACGAGGGTGTGAAACATTACACAGACTAAAAAAGAAAATGATGCTGGCGATGACGAAGATGATGATGGTTACAGAAATAAAAATACACATAGAAAAGAAAAAGTCGAACATAATATTATTTACGTGGACATGTTATCACGGAAATTTCGGTATGCTGGCAGTAGCAATGAGCCATGATCTTAGCTATAACTGCTGTTGATGTTAATGGGGTCTTGATGTTGAACATGATAATCACACCATTATGAACATGATAGAATGTAATGAAGCATTCAGGACCTTATATTTTTAAGTTGTTTCAGTTTTTACTTGATCAGGATATTATGTATTCACAGAGCAGTGCAGGAGGGGATAGGAAAAGATAATTTCATCCAGTGTCATTGTGCCAATTTCACCATTATCATCACGTTGTCTGATTATGGAAAAAGTAATGATTAATTCTTCTCTGGCAACTGATAATGAAAATATTTGACATTACAGACCGTTGTCATGATTAGGAAACCAGTAAATGTAATAAAACTATAAGAACAAGAACACGCAACAGTGAATGCTACTGAAATTATCAAGACTCATGATAGACTTGTCCATCAATAAGCAGGGACGAAAACGGTGTTAAATCTTACCTGAAGACCCCAACTTGTATTTGAGCTCTTTCTCGTCCACAGTAATCCAAGCCAAAAGTTAATTTAGGCTTCACTTTTAGGAGACACAGGCTCTTGCTGGAATTAAAGTTTATACTAGTTATTTCAGTAATATTGCGGTTGCAGTCTCATGAAGTTCACGTTGCAAGTTCTTGCACAGATGACTGAAATGGCGAGTAAACAGCTCGAAAAACAATGTCAGTTGGAACAAGACAGGCCTGTAGACACGTCCCTGTTCACAAATAGCCGGTGTTTATCTGGTTCCAGACTCCCGAAGTATTCCAAATGCCATCGGCGAGATGTTGCTGAAAGAGAAAAATAATGATAATACATGAAACAGAATGACCGGAGGCAGAAACAAAATAACAACGCTGTTATTCAATCAGGTTCTGATATTCGATTATGAAGACATCGAAATGTGATTATGTGCCAGAGAGCAGATTGGGAAATACAAGGTTGAGAGTTCACTGTGGCTCAAAGCAGTGCTATGTATGAAAAGCACGGTCAGGGACAAAATACCAGTCAGGGACAAATCGAATACACACATAATATGAAATCACACATAGTGAGTGAACTATAACATGACTGTATACTCACAACAGATAAATGTGACAGTTTCAATGAATGCTTAAACGTTTGCCTGGGGAACATCAATGGGACTGTGGCATTCATCAGTCCCTGTGAAGGCTTTCGTTACAGCATTCATCAGTCCCTGTGAAGACCTTCGTTACAGAAAGTACTTGTAGCCTAAGTATCACCAAAAACCGGTTTAATATGAGGTCGGAAAGGAAACTGATTTCTGAATCTTGCCACACTGACTAGGGGGCATTCAGTGCCTTGTAAGAAAAGACGTTCAACTTTTACGCTGTATCTGTATCTTTGCCCCGAATCTCACTTTTAGACTGTTACCTGATGGAGGGGTGACAGGTTAGATTTAGATTTATTCAGTGATAAACAGAGACAGACATTTAAAAATAATTCACTCATATACTCTTTTAAATCTCGCAAAACGGAATTAAAGAAGTTTATTTATGAATGTGACAACAAGAAACTAAACCGAAACAAAACCGTATCAAAGAAAAGTGAAAATTCAGATCTATTTACTTACAGTAATGACAATAAAACTAATAAAAGATAAAATGTCCTGAACTCTCACTCGATGTGGATAGCTCACGGTGAATGTAGAAGAAATGGTTTCACGTCCACAGAAGATAGTCTGGGACTCACAGGCGCACCAGAAAACGTCGCGCACCGCAGAACATTCTAAAGATGTAACACGGAATAGCAACACGCTCGCAACTCCAGCACGCATGATTCAGTCAAACTCAACCTCTTAGATAATGTGCATAACAATCGGTTCTAGACCTGGAACAGAACATTCGAATGCCTTCGAACCTTTTCCAACTTAACAACATCCGTCCCACAGATAATAACAAAATAACGACATGGTATCATCCAGATATTTTGAGTGTGGTTGTTCTAGAAAACACGAAATAAATGATTTCATTTCAAATCAACACGGTGTAGCATACTGTTACATACATAAAATGATGACAAAATGGCATACCATAACAAGGCACACCAGCAATACTCAGGGAAGTTAATGTCCTTCTCCCCAAAATTTATATATCTGTGTTCTTATTCACTCACTCCGAGCTCCAACAATTGCAAAAATTGTTGTACATCTGCCTGTTCGATGTGTTCATAGAAAACTGTTTGATTCGCTGTTGATGAACCCATGGCAACCACAGTTAGGTCACAGTTTCGACACACGCCAGGTCAGTGCCAAGATGTTTACGTTCGTATTGTATCACGACTTCCAGATGTGTGACAAACAGTAACAATTTTAAGACTATCAGGAAGTATGTGTATTTTGCCGTCAAACGCCAGTTTGTTTACGATAGGCCAAATTCTGACAATTCAAAATATTCATTCTGAACTATCACTGAGCCCGGGGCTCATTCCTTCCTCAACATGTCCTTGGCCAAACGCAAGTTTCCATTTCTATTTCCTTGTCAGTAACAACAAGACTGATCCATTTTCCAGGTTAAATTAGTTTTACAAATGAACTTGATTATTCATGTGACATTTGTAAACCATCAGAACTAAGTTATTCAATGTAATGAATTGAAAAAATACAGAGTACTGTGAATAGAATTATGAAATTTGATACTTAGAATCATTATCAGTACTAATCAAAGCAAACAATACCCCTGTTTCTAAGAAAGGGATTACTTTTGAAAATCGTTTTCGATAATGAAATGAAAAAATGAAGTAGATAAATTTCGATGCTGGAAGAGTATTGTTTCTGATACTGTGCCAGAACATAACTTTAACACAGCGGAAAAGACAGTAGCCAAAGGAAATTTATCGAACACTTTGCGATTCAGGTTCTGTGTGTTCATAGCATTACTATAGCAATTAGATATTGTCTCCATGCAGATTGAACCCCGATTGTTTCCCATATCTCATTCAGCCAATGATAACACTGAAACGCTTTAAAACAATGCCATTTTCCAGAAGGCCGGGAAATTATGCATCAAAAGATCTTGCTATCTGATATCATTCTGATAGTACATTGAAACATACAGGCAGCAAGCAACTCACATCTGCATGCTATTTTGACAAATCCAAGGCATATTCTTCATTACTGCGTAAAGAACAGACTTTGATATGCACCAGCGTATCATTTCAATAGTTCGCCAAGATGTCCATATTTACAAATAACTGAACAACATTATTCTAGCACTACAAAACCCAGGCAAAATGACCCCATGAAGGATAAGGTTATATAATATTATACAATATATTGATTTATAACACATCATCAGTCACGAGATTCAAGAACTCACGGTCAGTTTCAGAATGTCATAGCCTGAAATTTCAATAATAATATCGTTTTGATTCAAGAAGAATCTTGCTCACCCTGCAAAGTTTTAAGGGTTCTGGGACTCTCACCACTGGCCTTTTTTTAAATTATCGTCCAGATACAATGTTTAATTCACATTTCAGATCGTCACCGTTCGCTAAAAATGTGGCAGTCAGTTTTGGCGACTCTCCAGGAGCTTTTCAGGAGAAGCAAAAAACTATTTTATTTTAGCACAACTGGTCCAGTTACAATTAATTCTTGAAAGTTTGTCATGCGCTTATTTTTCGTCTTAGGAGTCTGTAACCAAGTTCATTCGATGCGCCTTTGAATAGTGCAATAAAATAGATGTTTTGATTTTTTTTAAATTTTCGTTTTTGCTACAGTCTTAGGGTGACGAAATATACAATCACAGAAGAAACAAAAATCATGCTTTAGTAGGTTCACGTTCCTGTGAATGAGGTGGATTCTCAATACCCATACTACACGTTGCTGCCGCAGAAACCTTCAGCAAGCAAAAAATGTCTTAGCACGTAAATATGAAAGATCTTCATCGTCCTTGGAGCAAGACTTGGTGTTTGGACAAACACAACGAGGAGACCTACGAGTCACTTTCCTGAACCACTGACGGCTCTGGATGCTAGTCAGGGATATCTAGTGAATCTTCTACATCAGTTTGTTTAAATCTCGTTTTCAATCAATCAATCAACTAACATGCTAACCAACCAACCAGCCAGCCAACCAACCAACCAACCAACCACTGAGTCAGTCAGTCAGTCAATCTATCTATCTATCTATCTATCTATCTATCTATCTATCTATCTATCTATCTATCTATCTATCTATCTATCTATCTATCTATCTATCTATCTATCTATCTATCTGTCTGTCAGTCTACCTATTTATCTATCTACTGTCTGTCTATCTATCTGTCTGTATTTATGTCTATGTATCTGCCTGTCTGTCCGTCTTTCTCTCTGTCTGTCCAACGAGCCACCGAACCTAACGTTTACCTTTAAATTATCATATCTACCTGTCTGTTTACTTTCAGTAGGTTAATCCACTTATTTGTCTGTTTCCCTGTCGGTAGCTGCCCCCCCCCCCTCCCAGCATAATCTCCCTCACCCATCGAAAACAAACTAAGTATATCCAAATGAGGGCATAGAACGATCTTGTAGCCTTGAGTGCACGTATAAAGTCAGAGGAGACGGCTATGGCAAAGTAGGGTCACCTGTTTTCTGTAGTAGCTTACCATTCTAGTCTGCATAGACTTAAGACTGTTTAGAGGTAAAAAAAAAAAAGACTGGTTTTAGTGAAGATTAGAATAAACAGCAAGGTTCAATCCTCTGTCCTTCATGAAGGTTGCGAGATTATTAGTGTTATGCTGAATTTTCATGTGTGCAGAAACGGAAACGGCAACGGAATCGTCAAAAATCCTTAAAGAAGTGAAATAGAAGGAATATTTTGGTATGTATGGAATCGCCGTTTCCGTTCACATAGAAACACTCTTTCTTTTTACCACTTGATGGAGGTTTGCCTTTTCTGTTGCCGATTTCGTTTCCGTACACACTAAAGCCCAGCTTTAGAGTGTGCAACATTCAGAATGGCTGGGCCGCCTTTAGCTCATTAGGCCGGTGGCACGCTGAGTCAAGTTTATTTTGCATCTGTTTAGACTCCGTGTGCAAGGTCTATCTTTCCGACAGCTGACTCAAGACAGTTATGACGAGCCCGAACTGGCGAGATAGACTTGATGCAGTTTCGCCTATCCGTGAGATCCCGTTTTACGGCTATAGTCAACATTTAAGACTAAAACCGAAACAAAGCAGACCCGAGTCAGTTATCACCAGCGTTATACTGACGATTTCCGGTATCCAACTCTTATAAATTACAACACTGCAATCATGTCACCAACCGACATATCCCATGCATGAATGCACAGAGAAGAGAAAAAAAATTTATACAACAAAACTTTCCAGTAACGACAAAGATGAGAGGCCACAACAACAACTTCAGTATCATAACGTCTAAGTCAATGTCACAGCCTTTGCTTAGTCACGACCAATCACTTGGCATCTGGCACTGACAACCACAGAGTCAAGACATCGTTAACGTATTGAGGTCTTTATTTTCAGAAGCTCTCTGCCCTTGGCATTTGCACCTCAAGACATCGTTACCAATTCCCCGATATGCCTTTATATTTTTTCAACGTTGTCTTTTCTTTTTAAAAGTCTTAAAACCAAACCAACAAATCTAATCGTGTATCCCGTGTTCCTTCTATCCTGTGCATAAATTATGTAAAGCATAATGCGTCATGCATTTTTCAAAGGCAACTGCTTTTCCCCCATGTGTAGTGGAAACGTGCAACGAAATGTTAAAGGCATACAAATTGTTTGTATTTAGCCAGTCCAAGAGATGTCGCTAATTCTGCTTCAAAGCCCACCGACGCGTAGTAAAATATTCTGCCATTTCCAGACTGTAAGCCAAAGGGCAGGCTATTTTCTGCAACACACGCCACGAAACTAGCGCATGACCACTAAATTTTACTTTATGATAGTACTGAAATGCCAGGTCACAGAATGGCGTTATCAGTACTGGTTTTTTGAACATGAAAGACCGTAATTCTCGTTATTAAGTCTAAAGCCTTTAAAAACTGGGCTGGATGGAGTTCATGCTTGACTTGTGACTTATCATCCGTTTAATTTCATTTGCCTCCTCTGAGATCCCAAGTTCAATTTAGGATACAAACCGTAACTTAATAGATGGAAAACATCACGTCGGCATCTGACTCTATTACGCCCCATCAAGTTTTAGCATCAAGATCTACAGTAAAACTGGTTTGGAGGTCATAGTGGTTGTTTTTAACGGTTTGCTTATTCAATTAACTACAAAAAAGATAACCATCAGAGCAGAATATAATGTAAACATTATGCAGAAACGTTGACAAAATACCTGTGCGTCACATAGACAGAGAAATATTAACGCTAAAGGAATTCAAGTGGTAATTGTGTCAGTGTTGCAAAGGCAAATATTTAAAAAAAGAAAAGGAAAAGGTATTGTTTGTAATAAGAGAATGGTTAATCAAAGCAACTCATTTTCTAAACCTGTGTTGTAGTTGAAAGTCATATACCGAAATTGAATTTTTGCTCGAGAAACTGCTCGTAAGCAACTCTGTACAGCTATAGCATTCAACGAAATCCCCGTCGAATGTGTGGAAAAAAACACAACTATTCATGTGCACGTTGATGGCCAAAAATTTACGTTAAAAGTATCCAAGTGGCAAATTTTGTCAGTACTGTAGAGGCAAACAATGAAAAACAATATCTTAAAGAATATGAAATGGGGTCGTGATAGCGATTCATTCTCTCAACCCAAATTATGCTTCGAAAGAAATATTCTGAAATGGAAATTTTAGCTCGAGAAACTGTTTGTAACCAACTCTGTCTAGCTACAGCATTCACCGAAATCACCGTCAAAAATGTGTGAAAAAGACCTATTCATGTGTACACTGGTATTCAAAACACTGTTTCTTTTTAAGTTCGCATTCCGAGGGTAGTTTCAAACTTGAGAATTGGGTTCATTGTAACGGCCGGGCTTCCAAGTGGCCAGGGTAGTCAGCCAATTTATAGCAAATGTCGCTTTGTTAAATACTTGACGAGGAAAAAGACGAGGGGGAGGTGGAGTACAGTGCTATTTACAAAAGCAGGAAGGATATTTATTCTATTTGAAAGTGCAGAATACGGGAAGGAAGAAATGGCAAGGAAGCCAAAGCTGGTTGAGCTGTTCAAAACAACATTGGCTGGTCTTAAGTTTAACGTCAATGATAGGGAGCTGGATATATATGAATGAAAACTGTCGAATAGAAGCTGGAAAATTCAATACCCGAGTCTACTTTTTATTAATTTTGTGAAACAAGTCATCTCACCCAAAAAGGCAATATTTTGAGATTGTGTTTATATCACTTATCAGTTGTAGGTTTTCGCAGGATAACTTTTTTTGGGGGGGGGGGGGGGGGAGGGCTGCAAATTAGCAAACTTTCATCTTCTAATGTTGGAGAGAACAAAGATTTGAGTAACATTAATACATCATTTAAAAAACGAGTAAGTATAATAAGCAATACTTATGAGATCATCATACAAATCACAACAGCAGCAACAACAATTAATCACTCCCTTCTCCTTAAACCCACCAGGAGGAATGGAGGTCGATGACCGACTGTCGGTCATATAGGAAGCCTTCCAAGTAAAGGTAGTGAGTACTGAAATGCCTTCTTCTTCCACCCTACCGAGGGTGTTTTCGTTTCAAATTCAATACCCCTCGCCCCCGTTTCCTCCCAACTCATCGACGAAGTAATATTCATGTGTAGTATAATATTTTATAGGCTATATTGTATAGACATAGATGTTGGTTGCAGCTTTGAGTCCTACGGTAACGGTCCATTAAACCGTAAAGACAATAGCATAAACTTCCGTTTTGTGTGCATTCTTCTACCCTTTGTTGACACAACATCACTAAAGATAAAACTACGTTGACAACATTTTGAGAGACAATAACGGCTATTGCACTACAACAACAACAACAAGGACATACGAGGTAAACAACGATCGAGGCAAAACCATTCTATCCCAACAAACATATTCCTGTAGCAAAGACTGCAAACAGGAGTACAATCTCACTTGTGAAACCTTTCAATAACAAGATCATTATTATCAGGACAATTTGTTTTCAAGAAATTAAATCTAATTGTATTCATTTATAATTCTAAATGAAGCAGGGTAGAGACGCCTATTATGCTACAGTACTGCAAGTCGTTTGTCTTGCTACTGCTTGCATAACTCAGATGCTGCAAAACAACGGCACTTCAACTGACAACGACAGTGACAGACAACGCATTACCTGCGTAAACAATGCCTAAATTGAATTATTCCACAACTGCAACCTTGACTGTCCAAATCCCAACGAAAAGCACAATCAATTACCAAAATTTTAGCACTATCGCTGCATGCAAGACAGCAGATATTAACATCCAGATGGTTCACTATCTGACGCCAAAGAATCTTCCAGTTGATTTATGTTTTGTTGATACCTTTATTACATTACCGTAATATGCGCAGAAAAAGACATACAAGGCGTAAGGAAGCGGGGAGGGGTTCGTACGGCTCCTTGTGTCCTGCACTGTCAATCGCGCGGTCCTCGGTTTATGCCACGAAGTGGCAGTGGCAGCACTCGAGACCTCGCTCATGGCTGGAGTGGAGGGGAGATCCGCACAGGCGGTGTAGCGGAATCTAGACCGGGCAGATGACATTCTAGCGCTGGTGGGAATAAACACTATCGGAAAATACTTATTCTCCTACCGAATGTAAACATTCGGTTTTCGTAATCAAGATGTCAAAATAAAAGACTATGCTTGAGATCACAATCATAGAAAATACTGTCAGAAAAATACAACTCTCTAAACGAATACAATGACTCGGTTTGGCAATCAAGATGTTAAAATTAGAACGGTGTCTCATTCGCCAGAGAGATATTCAGTCACAATCATCAAACACAGATCAAAATCTATACTATGTGACACCAAATTTCGGAGATCAAGTATATTGATTTCTTAAAACGTATGGACGAGCATTAACTTGCCGTTTTTTGTCAACACATGTCAAACAAATTCTTAGTGAACTACTATGGACCCTGTAATAGGCCCTGCATATAGAGTCTGTTGTGGAGCATAATCGTGGGATTTCCCCGCCTTCGAAATGAGATACTGCCAACTTGAGAAAAACGTTTATACCACATAGATTCTAGCTCTGAACTCTTCACCGGTTGAAAAAAAAAATCATCATAATTGGGCATTCCAGCGATAGCCCACAGAATCACGGAGAATGACATTTTCTTCTGGAAATGTTTTGAATATGTGAAAGCAACCACTTCCCTTATATCTTCCAAGTGATTGCTATTTTCGGTGAGATGTGTCAACATAAAATTATCAAGAGTTAAAACATTAACCTCATCTTCAGATGACTCTCCTTGGTGTCCTTGACTGTCTTTCCTTCTCTTTCCATTCATTTCTCTGTGAGTCCTTAAGGGAACAGTTCAGTCAGTTCAACTCAAAGATGTGGATTCTACTCCTTAGGGGTGAACCAGACCAATGCTGGTGCAGACGCCAGACTGGTAGCTCGCCACCTAATTATTATGCATTACACTAATTCCATTAGTGTTGGCCTGGTTTACCCCTTACATTATGGTACTTAAAGTGGCCTTGTCCAGACAGGACGCTCTGTTCATGTTCCGAAGTCAAAGTTCCCATGGCATAACCATTTATGACTTTTATGCCAACCAAGACCCATCTTCCAAAGGGCAAAATATCTCAAAAGTCGTTAAGGCAATGTTAGAACCACTTCCTTCGCTGGCCAGCTGATAATGCAGTCAAGGACAGCAGAGGGACTTTCCACCCTAGAACGTACTTTGCTGTCCCGGGGAGCTCCGATGTCAGGCACGTTGAGTATTTCAGTCTTAGGGTTAAGGCGACATGACCTTAGATTCGTGGTCAGAGAATGCAACCATGGTAATTCAATACCCTGTTCAAAAAAGGAGAGAGAGAGAAGAGAGAGACAGACAGATAGACAGACAGCAAACAGGAGAGAGAGAGAGGACAGGGAGAGAGAGGGAGAGGTAGAGAGGTCAGAGAGAGAGAGAGAGCAGAGAGAGAGAGAGGGAGAGAGAGAGAGAGAGAGAGAGAGAGAGAGAGAGAGAGAGAGAGAGAGAGAGAGAGAGAGAGAGAGAGAGAGAGAACAAAACTCTCTGTAAAGAGCCTATATTTTGGATTGGGCGCTACGTAAATGATCTTCATTATTAGAATAATGATTATTATTGCTTTTTATATGCTTCATTGCAACAAATACCAAAGAGAGAGAGAGAGAGCACAGCATAAAAATGCTTAGAACACTCTCTTAGGCATTCGGAATCTGGAAAAACCAGAGAAACATTTATACTTTGAAATAAAATATCAGGAAAAACTTTGCCAACTGTAACCCGATAAAGTCTGCCGTACGGGCTTTTATAGGTGGAAATTTCGTGACGTCACTGCGTTGTTTAGCGGAGCTAGGCAGCCATTTGGTTAGACCAGAGATCTCTGTGTTTAAATGATAGTGATAGCGAATGCATAGACGTGGGTGAAACCGAGTAACGAGATGCCGCACTTGTATGCAGTGTTTGGCTGCACCAACAAATACAAAATTGAACGAAGGATGTTTTCTATTCCTAATATATAAGGAAGCAAGGGGGCGAGGCCACTGAGCGTTTATCAGAAAGGCGAAGGAGAGAGTGGAGATAAAAGCCATCGGCCGAAAAGACATCTCCAACAAAACAGTAAAAGTTCACCACAAGGTGTGCCAAGATGCAGGAAGGATTTAAATAAAATAAAGTTCAAAATGAACAAAGAAATGCCACCTGGACAACAAATTAACGCTAACTCTAGACCTTAGGCTTAGTCCAGTTCCTAACCGGGAAATGCTATGAAGGGGTTTATGAAGGGGTTTGGTTTGGAAGGAGTTCCGAATGCGTCCATTGTGGTTCTAAAATTCTTTGGTTTCTTGGGCAAAGCTATTGAATCCGATGGTGCAGGCCTAATGTTCCAAACTTAATTTGACATCACAATACTAACTAAGGCCTATGACACCTTGATACAGTTAAGTTGCTAAAACAACACCCACACCGTCACTGCCCGATTTAGATCTAGATCCAGACCACTCGATGATTATGATTCCTCCACTAATTTAATAACAGGTGTCCACATTTGATAAATCTAATCCATTTTAGGATTAGCGATGGGGCAGAACATTTAAAAATAAAACAGGGTAATGCTGAGAGGTATGGGGTGCTAATTCCAAAACTTCTTTGAACTGCTAGTGGGTGTAGGCACTGACAGTAGTACTAGATATGAAAACATCTCAGCATGTATGATGGGAGGAAATGCAGTCACAACTTTCTTCCACTCACAGTCTGGCACAGTGACTGGGTGAACCCCATTAACAAGTTTCAACTTGTCACGAAAGCTCTGTGCATTCACAGGATCCATGCTTCCTAACGCGAAGCCGAAGTAAACAAAACTGCCTGGTCTAACAAAATGGCGGCGGGGGTGTGTCCACCCGGCGACTCAAGTTCCACCTATTGCAGTTCTTTAATGCAGTTTTATTTCTTTCTCCGTGCTAGGTGAGCTTTTGTCTTTTGATGGCAGCTTCTTGAATGCCAAGAATGTACATTACCGAAAGAAAACAACAACAACACTGCCACAAACACACAAAAACACACACACATTTAATTTGTCAAGCACAATCATGTAAGGATTCGTTCAAACACCAATATAAACATGCTGACACCAAGAGGCACCTACTGACCCAAAGTATTGCCAGGGGAACTTCCACTGAAGAAAACATTTTCATTCTACACACCGAGAGTGTGGTTTATATACTACAATTTCTCTCTCTCTCTCTCTCTCTCTCTCTCTGTCTCTCTCTCTTTGCTCTCCATCCTTGCCAAAAACGTGGGTCATTGTGTCTTTAGACCATTGCTTATCTGTACTTTTGCATCAACGCCCACGAACATGCGCTTGTGTACCGCGCAGCCGTGCTATCTCTAGCATTGCTGTGATGTACACCGAAATATAATACGGGCATAGACACTGGTTATCTTCTATGTTATACAAGAAACATTCTGACTGGACTTAAGCCATAGCCCAGTGAGTTAAATCTGTTTGGCGTCGGTTTGGACTCAGTCTCGCACTTCTTGTGAATCCACTAGCGAGACAGACTTGTTTCAATCTCACTGGTGAGCCTGGTCCCGTTTAACTCCACAGTCCACGTCCTACATCAAAGCAGAGGCGAAACAGACCTGACTCCGAGCCCCACGAGTACAAGGGTGTGTGTGTGTGTGGGGGGGGGGATATCAAACTAAGCCCGGAACGTCATAACCCAAGAAATAGTGGCAGAAGCTGATTGTGTCTGACTGGGCTTAGTACGGTAGGTAGGGTCTTCCCAGAACTACTAACATAGGAAATTATGTAGAGCACTTCTTCTCTGCCAGTAGCTGACTGTGCTGTTCTGGGCTTAGTATGATAATCCCCCGCCCCCCCTCCCATCAAAGGAAATTTGTGCTTTAAGGCCTAGCTAGACCCTAATTTATATCTGGGAGGGCAAACCAACGTAAAAATTCCATTCTTCATCATCAGCTCGAGAAAAAGGGAACCATAGGAGTGCCCATGTTACCTAAGTAACGCAATTGCCGTCCACCAAAAAGCCCTGCAACATCTTCCTGTACGTCCACACTATACTGGAACCGATGCGTCACTTCGGGCCAACGTACACTGACGGCCGTGCTGCACTCCTAGAATCCAAGTTCAGGACTCGCAGACTCCTGCATTAATGCCTCAAGCTTGATTTCTCTTTCCTTTTCCTTTTGCGTTTGATTGTATCGTTTCTGTATTAATTCTTATCCGTGGCTTTGCCACAACAACTTTTTTTTTTTTGCCACATTTTTCAAGCCTTGCTACGACCCCAGATAGGTTTTGTACGTTTTCATTTATAATATGTTGCATGAACTCCTCTTAACACAACATGAGTTAATAATAAAACATGATAAGGACAGCGGGCGAAGCTCCGTTTTTGCTAATCGAATTACAAAAACTAACAAGATTACACCAGTAACAACTACAAAAGAGCAGCAACACTGATCCTCTTTATCCAGAACAATGACGGAGGGCTGCACGATACATCCCTCAGAGAGAAAGGAAACATAGTGTGTTACAACCAACTCCCCCAATGGAAATTTTTTCAGATAAATCACCTCATCATATTTCACCATAGGAAACATTGCATTATCTCACATTGCCAGCACTGTGTCTGTCTTCACACAACACTGCGAGCAGCGTACATAACTATTTCCCGCTTTCAATAGTTTCTCAAGAGATTGTTCAGAAGGACTTAATACAACGAGTCCTGTAATGGAGCTAGAAAGTAAACATGTAAGCAGCTAAAACTTCGTGATTAAGTGATAAAAAAGGTTGAAACTTTGTGCATTTCCTCAATTGTGTATGATTAATTACGAGAAGACGTCCAATTAGGACAAAATTCAGTTTTTGATACTATGTATTTACGAGTTTTTGGGCCGCAGAAAAGAGACACATTTTCGTCTCGTAAAATCGAAAAGTGTGATCAGAAATGTCGTTCTGTGCTTTCCCTTTACACATTGCTGCATTGTTGGTCGTAAATCAACTTTAACACAACTCCAAGGAATTCTGGTGTAACAATAACTTCTATTAGGCTTTGCATCGAATCCAAGTGCTGTTAATAAGTGACCTAGACCTAGACATGAACGGTGACTTCATACATAGAATTTGCAAGACATGCTGGGATCGGCGAGTGATTGTAAAGCTACTGCAGAATGATCGCAACCTACTAGATGACTCACAATCTCGGGTTATCTCTTTTTCACTAAATCTAGTGTTATTGTGACACACCACAATGTCTACAGTAATAATATGATACACCACAATGTCTACAGTAATAATATGATACACCACAATGTCTACAGTAATAATATGATACACCACAATGTCTACAGTAATAATATGATACACCACAATGTCTACAGTAATAATATGATACACCACAATGTCTACAGTAATAATATGATACACCACAATGTCTACAGTAATAATATGATACACCACAATGTCTACAGTAATAACATGATATTTACCATTTCCATGTTTTTTCTTCTCCTGTTCACTCACATACGCTGCGACGCAGATACAAAAAAACCTAAACAACTTTGCACACAGTGATTCTGTGGTTTCCCTTATTGAAAAGGTAAATACATGAACGAAATCCTTGTATTTCTTTTGTTTTGTTTCTTAAAATGCATATTAATTTGAGGCTCACAGTTGACAGGGGAAGTCTGTCGGACACTTTGTATCCTAATGCAGCCCTTCAGAATCTTATAATCTTGGGATTTATAATTATATTATCTACATGTTTTTGGCAAATATTGTAGCGATTAGATATTATTTTCTGTATGCTGTTTGAGTCATATAGTTCAGAATTTGTTAGTTAGGAACTGATATCACTGAAAAGCTGTAAAACATGGCGCTCTTCCACAGGGCAAGGAATTTATATGCATATTTTAATTATCTTGCTATCTGATATTTGAGTTTAAAAACACAATCAACATATCGCGCCCTGTGTTCGTTTGTTCCAACTCCACCTTTTGCACGATTGAGAAATCCGGCGTTAAACTTTTGTGACTTCCGTATTATGATGGGGAGTTAGAATAAGTCGGAACTGTGAAACAGCTTGGTAAGTGTCGCAACGTATTTTAAACACGCGTCAAAGTGTCCTTTTTATTATACTTCTTCTACATACTAAAAGATCTCCAGGTTTTCAGGATTTGGACATAGAACAAATAAGAACTAAGGACGCGTCTGAACCCCTCTTTACTTTAGCTTTATAATGACCAGCGGTTATTGTCCTCTGTCTCTGTCTGTCTGTCTGTCTCTCTCTCTCTTGTTTCTGTCGTTGTTGTTGTTATTTGTTGCTCTTTTGTCCTTTAATGTTTAGCCTGGCATAATCCTCCAAAATTCCATTCTTCTGCCAGTTGTATAATATGATTTCCGAAAAATGCTGTTGCTTGGTTCTGTGGGAGTACAGGACAATCATATCAGCCATGTGCCGCAATGCTTTTTGTTATGTCTCTCCCTTACTGCGTGTCAGTTTGTATTTGGACACTGTGGACCCATCCCACTTAATAGCGTGCCAGGAATTTCACAAACGAAATATTTTGTCTGGCCTTGGCAGTCCTTCGCGTACATACCACCAGGTGATGGAGAGATGTCAGAGCGGGAAGGAGTGAACCCAACAATGTGGGCCTTGAAAAAAAACACCCAAAGATTAATACATTTATTTTATCAAACTTCAGCTAATTCACTTCCAGCCAGTTGCTCTCAGAGAATATAATTATAATGTCATTTTTATGTTCTTTTTGAAAGACGGTGATCAGTGATATGGCAGTAAAGGAGCTTTAGAGAAATGTGGTAAAATGCCAGAATTACTGGTAATCTAACAGAATTTTTCTCATTGTAATTTTCGAGTACTATTTAAAGTAGGTGTGTTTCGGGTGAACGGCTCAGAACGGCCCTGTGGTAGTGGGTCAGTTAAAAAGTCCCAAAACGATTAATTATCCTTGACCAAACCTACAAATAATGCAACTTCTGAAGATGCTTTCAAGAGCTTTAAAACCATTAGTATTATCAAAGATTTTAGAATTGACAAGATAAGATATCTAGTGCCTTTAGGGCGCACAAATTTCGCACCGCCACCTAGCGGCCAACGCGCGGAAGTCATGAAAAGTGCCGTATATTACAAAGCCAAATATGGAAAATATTGAATTTTGTTCATAGTTCAGCTATCCTTATAGGTCTTGATTGACGTTACTTATTATTAAATTATAACCTCAATCCCTGTGGGAAAACTGGCTATTTTTTCTTTTTTTTTCTTTTTAGTCGCAGTAACACTGTCACAAATTTGCATCATAAATTATTTATCATTATATCAAGCATTCTTTTTATACTACTAGATGAGGTTCCCGGCATTATCCGGGATAAATCTGTGAACCCACCATTCTATCTCTCTCTCTTTTGTGTCTACAAAGCTTCCCATCTTCTACAGACTTACTACAGATTCCATGCGCTCCAACTACGCACTCATTTCCTATAGGGAAATTGTGCGCACGAAAGTGAACGCGTATTAATACATTGTTTCTGGTGCGATGATCTTACTACAGGGAGCCAAAACAAAGATCATTGTATGTTACATTTTTACCACTTTTATTTAAAAATACCTCAAACTTGAATCAACACAATCGGTCGATACGAAACCGATTGGACTGGATTAGTTGACACTTAAGAAAATTAATTTTATAATTTTTGAAACTGTCATTTAGGCTGTAGAGTCGAGCAACAAAAGGGGCGAAATTGCACCACAATGCATTACTCCCGCCACTATTTTTTTTTTATAATAAGATACCACATGGCCCCCGCCCCCGATCAGCGCGCAATTTGTGTGCACGATTGTTTTAGTGGTGCAAAGAAGACATTGTCTCTTCTTATCGTTTGTAGTATCTTTGGTATTATTCTTGGCGAAACCTAGAGTGGCGTCAGAGGTCACTTTAAAGAAATGTTCCTTGTGACCTAGATTTCCAAAGGCGAAGAGGGAGAGGAAGACAATATAGGTGAGATTTTATTTTTAAGTTGATGGCACACTGATTCAAGTATGTTTTATCTGGGATGTTTTTTGTTTGTGTGTGAGATCTGGACAATAAAGTTAACGGGACCCCGCGCGCAAACGAGGAAGGAAACAAGAATGGCCGCTAGTTCGGGCACGTCAAAGCTGTCTTGAGTCAGCTCACGGAAAGACAGATCTGTCGCACTGAATTAAAACAATCTCAAAACACAAGAAACCCAGTGAGTCATCATCCTATTAAACCTACAAATGATGACATCTGAGGACGTTGTCAAAAACTTTCATAACCAATAATACAATTCTTAAGACATATTGACTAACATGACAAAATGCCTAACAAGACTAACATTGTCGAAGTCGCATAGGGAGGGGAAGACAATAGAAGGACACTTAATAGCTAATTAAGTTCACCCGAAACACACCTTTACGAAGTGAAGAAAATTACAAAATTAATACAAGTGGACGAATACTCTAAGAGTAGACGCACAAGGAGCTCTAGTAGTTTTTTTTTTTTTTTTGAAGTTCAAATTGAAATATGATTTAATTTGAAAACTGTGCATGATGACGCTCTGAATTTTATGTTGAATACAAATAAATTGATGAATGAATAAATAAATGAATAATAAAAAAAACCAACACAGAAATAAATGCATAAATCTTCTTCTTCTTCTTTCGTTCACCAATCTAAATCTGCAGATTTGTTCTTTTATTAAAATCTACGGTTTTCTGCAGTTCTGGCAGAGCACCATAGAGTTTGATATTCAGGTCGGTGGGTTGGGGCCAATATGTTTCTCGCAGTGCTGAGAGGAGTGTGCAGTTCTGCAATATATGCTCCGTGTTTTGAGGAGACTGGCTGCACTCGCATATGGCAGATGTTCATAAATAAATATGTAAATAAATGCATAAATAAATAAGTAAATAAATAAATAAATAAATAAATAAATAATAAATAAACACATAGATAAATAGGTAAATAAATCAATGAATAAACGAACAGGTAAAGGAGAATTACTAGTTTTTAACGCATGGTGAAAATTTAGAAACAATAAATAATAAGGTAATAAATATAATATATTATTGTATAAAAAAAGAGGAAAACGCGTGTCATAGCAGAAAAAATAGATCAGTAAAATTGACCCGTTTCCCTGTGGAAAACAACAGTTCATTTTTTAAAGATAAAAATAGATCTGCTGTTCAGTACCGTACAGTATGCATTTTGTCATCTGCCATAAAAGGAAGAACAGAACTAATTGGACACATTAACATGAAAGAGGGGAAGAATGGGGAAAAAGTGACTGGTACATACTTATCGTTGCAATATCTGTAAAGAGACAGTAAACATATTCTGTAATATTATTCTGTATAATATTTACTACCATCCTATCACGGCCATCTTCCATAGGTCAAGACACCACGTACGTGTTTTAAAAGGAAAAGAAAAGGTGTGTTTGTTTGTGCTTTATTTCGGGGTGGTTGATAATTTGCCAGTCTTATCCAATTTTCTAACTGGCTGGTCCATATTTCCCTCTTCCCCTCCCCCCACCCCCTTGTTTTCAGAAATTATTATACAGCCGTACGTGCACGGTATTGTGAGGAAATAAGTGTGTAGTGTTTCCATTCACCGTGGCTTTGTTTTGAACAGTATTTTTTACCAGGTTTAGAAGTGACGAGAAAAGATGTCTTTCGTGGTCGACAATGTTGTGATCTTAAGTCTCGCAATTCAGAACTCTGTTGTCTAAAAATTACTTTTTCCTTGTACTTTCTTGGTTTTCGCTTTATACCGAATTTGCAAGGTTACAATATATGTTGATCTTTGAAAAAAATGTTTTTCCTTCATAAAATGCCAGTGACGACTGCATGCAACCACTTTCTAAGCATAGCATAATCATAGAGCAATTCACAGAGCTGCATTTTCATAAAGACATAATAGGTATAAGATTGTGTGTGTCACTGTAAAATTACCTTCCGTCTCCTAGTAACATATAATTTTCTTCCTTTTAATCTATACTTCCATTCTTCCCTTACCGTCACAGTCACCTCCCCAAACACCATTGTTAAAGTCTCCTTTTCCTCTTTATCTTTTGCCTATTTTTTTACTTTCAGTGTTGGCAACAAGTAACACCAAAAATACTTCTCAAATTCTGACATAACGGGTCACCGTCAGCCTCAATACACACACACACACACACACACACTCTGGCCAATTCATATTATATTTCGACAATAAACAAAATAGTGTTTGCTAAGGAAAAAATGATTTTAAAATCTGGAAATAGGGAAATTTCCTGAGAATTCCCATCCCTTGCCCTGGATGTTGTTCATTCGGGAGAAAAAAAAAAGAAAGCAAAACAAAACAAACTTTAACTTCGTATGTTGTCGTTTGCACTTACAAGCACGTCTACTAGTACTGTATTACAATCTCTACAGGTTTCCTCGTTATCTTATCTCCGCTAAGCTTTCTTATTCAACCTAACCCCGCCCCTTTGAATCATTCCCATGTCAAAGACAAACATGCAGACAAACACACGCACAAACAATCATTCCCATAGGTTTAAAATATGTCAACATTTCTTCCACTTACCCCCCCCCCCCCCACACCAGCTCCTTTACGGCTCATGCCAGCTATTTCTTCCCAGCGTTTCAAATCCTTGTCCAAGTGCCGACTGTCACATGCCTGCATTCCTTATCCACCACCTGTCAGATGCCACCCCTACAGCAACGACAACACCGACCTGGGGATGCCGTCACGACCGCACGGGTTGCTCACGTATGTAAACATAAAGCCCAGCACATGCATGCGCGTGCCCGCCCCTGCTAGCCCCAGGATAAGGGAGCATTCCTCTGGACGACCAGGGCTCACTTCTCACTCGTAAGCGCCGTAGTATGAACTTTTGACTCGAGCCAAGTGACAAGGGCCCGCTTTAGGGCCCTACGCGACAATACGCCAATTTGCTCAGAACCTGGACAGGGCTAAAATATGGCTGGGTCGAGGATCCTATTTTTTTAATGCTGGTTTCATGCAGTATGGTACTTTCGGACGGAGGATTTTTTTTTTTTTTAAACCGATATAGACAAGGTAGCAGCAATTAGCTACATACATACAAAATGTATCCGTGAGTATAAGTCTACAGGCACAAACAATAATATTATTTTATGAGAAACGTTTTGTAAGGAATAAGTTTGATGAATGAGAATGAATTTGTGTACACAGTACTGTGTTGTCTAAAATTACTTTTTCGTTGCACTTTCTTGGTTTTCGCCAATTACCGAATTTGTAAGGTTACAAGGCTGTACTAATATTCTTTAAAAAAAAAAAAAAGTTTTTTCTTCATAAAGTGCCGGGACGACTGCATGCAAACCCAATTTCTAAGCATAGAATAATCATACATAGCAATTCACAGAGCTGCATTTCATAAAGACGTAATTCCTTTTCAGTCAGTTAATCGAACAGTCCGCGGAAGATACATTATTATCTAATTATCGCATATCTCTGCATATCACAGTGAAGTTTAGGTTACCATCAATATACCATTATAAGGAGTCATACAATTTTTGAGTCTTCATGCTTGTAAAATGAAAGAGTGCTGCCAAATGTTCACTAAAGAAAACGATCTTTTGGTTTGTTTCAAGAAGGCCATTGATCGATATCTGCTTAGGCATAGACACAATGTATGGTCAGCTTACGCCGTCCGAGCTCATTCATTTTATTTGCACTAACGATTTGCATCACAAAGATCCTAAAATTTTGAGTCTATTTGATTTTAAGCTTGTGTTTTACGACGTGTCAGCACTACACCGGCCACTTTGTGCCTCTTCTCGGTCTATTTGGTTACTTTAATTATGTTTGGTATTCAGAGCTTCATCAAGTTGAATTTCAATTTCACAAATAGAACTAAATCGAACAGTATAAATTTTATTACAATGCTAACATTCTCAGTTGTGTATAGATCTGAATAGAGTTTTGTAAATGTGTATTAGAACAGAATGATGATAAAAATCGAGGACAACAACCCAAAACTTTATGATATGCTCACATTCCATTATTCTTTCCTTAACATTCGGCTATGCCAGAGCTGCGGTACACGGTGGAGGTGTCTATCAGTATTGCCAGACAATCACAGAACAAAATATGGACCACAGTATCTGATGCAGAACCCTCATGACTGCAGGGGCATAGTGTATACCTTAGCAAATTTATCACCTTAACTTTCAAACATAATGAAAGAAACCTATTGTCTTTGGAATTAAGGGGAGTATCATACTGAGCCTGGTCATGCACAGTCAGATGCTGGCAGACAGGAAGTGCACACCATAATTTCCAACATTTTCTTTGTAAATCCGGGAAGACCCTATCATACTAAGCCCGGTCAGACACGGCCATCTTCGGCCATTATTTCTTGGGTGAACATTTCGCTGACAGCAAACTGGCTGTGTCTGACCACTGGTATTCGTGACAACTACTTGATTTAAAGGAAATTAATTTGACAATAGTCTACACGGAGTAACTTCCCTCATTAAAGCCGTCTTAACGTATGGGAACATTGGGCAGTTTCCCAGAGACCCCAAGGGTTAAGGGGGCCCCAAGCATACACATTTACATTGGTTTTTGAAACGGGCAAAAAATCCCTAATGTTTTGCCTAGGGACTCATAATGATATTGAAACGGCCCTGCCCCTCACCCTTTGAAAACCTCTGAGATTAGACAATCAGAATAGACTCAGTCACAGCGACGCCTTGGCTAATACTTTCTAACTTACACGTAATCTCTAGACAACACTGTAATCACTAACACTATACTCTTAATCTTTTTAACTCGAATTGCACAAGACACGTAATACTACACCTACTTCTCGTGAAACGGCGAACAATTTAAAATCAACAAGCGAGCGAATGATTTGAAGTTCAAGGGAAATTATTTGGTTAGTTATGTCACAAAACCGGCCTACTTTTAACCCACAAAACCAACGCCGCCTCTTTAAGCTGGCAAAAGAACGAACAGGCCACATACCATTGTGTTAGGGCAGTACATTACACGCCGAGAATTCTGAAACGTGATAGTCTTCGTGGAGCGAGAAATAATGCGCCCAGCTAGACCTGTCACTTGTGCAAATTAAGTGGAGACTTAGTAGATTAACTGACTTGTCAGGTTTGAATCAAAATCTTGAAAGACACATATGGTTATAAAATTAAATGTTTACATTGATATATTACGATAGGTTTTATGACCTTAAGATTTCAGCTTACAAAAAAATGAAGCGATGACCTCGTAACATTCAACAGCTGAGCGTGTGGTTTAGACTTGGAACATGAAGTATCGTATTTCATAGAATAAAACAGAATCCTCAGGCTGGTAGCACACTGAGGTAAGCGTGTATTGCGTCTATTTTGACTCAGTGGGCGAGGTCTCTCTTTCTGCCAGCGAACTCAAAACATGTTTTGATTGGCCCGAACTAGCGGGAATGAATTGGTTCTGTCTCGCCAGTGTGCGATCTTCAGTTTAACTTCCTAATCCACTAAAACCAAGACAAAACTGAAAAAAACACCTACCTCCCTCCCGCCCCCTCCTCGCCTCGTCTCAATACCATCACAACTCTAGGCGATCAGCGGACCTATGCCATTTTTATTGGCATAACATTTCTGTGGGATCGAATGAAGATGGAAGAAGTTCTGATTAGTAGAAAGAGTTTTGTGTGTATGTGTTTGTGTGTGTGTGTGTGCTGCTGTTGTTGTTTTTTCAAGGCGAAGTGATTGAATGAAAGTCAATAATCAATGAAATGAAAACAAAAATCATTAGGGAGGAGAAAGAATGGTTTAAACCAGGTCCCACGCATGATATTAAATTGACGAAAAACTAGCCTTCATTTCCTTCAAAATATTTGATCTTGACTGCAAGGATGATTGATGGCAACTGTTTCTTAAACATAAACAATTCAACAAGTTTATTCATCAAGAAGGAGGTATTTTGGCGAATAAGATTGCTGTAACAACAACAGCATCAACAACAACAACAACGACAACAACAACAAGCTCAACAACAACTTCAACAACAGAACTGAAATGTCAGAGATTGGTGTCAGGGTTAGAATTTGAATTGCCGTGCTGGGTCACGGTTTTGTTTATTTCATGTCATTGATTTTGGCCAGTCCAAACGTCCTTGAACTGTTCCCGTGGACGGTTTGTTTTTGTAACGCTTTTCTTAGAGATGGAAAGAAAGTGGGGCAAGATAGAACGAATGGATAAATTAACAGTGACGATGCAGTTTTCGACCCCGTGGTTTGGGTGTACTTTAACAGGGAAAGACGGGGTGAATAAGGAGTGAATAAATTCGTACATAAAACGTTTAGGGTGTAGAGACTTTGCGAAGGGTTTTGATATAGTTTAGTTACTTTGTCTGTTACTATTAATAGAATCTATTGGCGCTGCGAGCGGAGCTCGAAGTGGATGCACCAATCGAATTTGAGCAGTCACGTGGACTTGCAGAAGATTTGGCCGAAGCCATCTTGAGATTTGATCACTCCATGCAGCGTATTCCATCCTGCGAGGGTGTCGGCAAGGTTTAGCCAGAGAGAACCAACAGACTGTTAACGTCATGTCTATGTCCTGGATAGACAATGAAAATAATCCACAGCTATTTTCTCCAGTTCCCTGAAATCGTTTCAGGGAACCAATCGTAAGTGTCATCACCATGATTCGAGATGATGTGAATCTGACCCTAACTTTCCAGTAGAAGTGCGACCAAAGGAATGCAAGACCATAAAGTTTTACTTGCAATTAAGATCTAGAAAGAGTGACTGATATACACATTTGTAAATTGTAATTGATGTGTCTGGATGAGGCTGGGGATTGCCAGCCCATCCTAGAGCAGATCTAGATCTATTTTAACTACGTCAGTGTGTCTTGACGGTTTGATCCTTTATAAGTAATTAACTGAGTTAACATTGTCGTCTGAGACAGAAGAATATTATTTGTGAGATAGTAGGCAGATCATATTTCTGAAGATAAATAATTACTAAGTAAACTGTGAATGAGTCAGAATGATATGGATTTTCTAATCTTTAAGAACCTAGAGGAGACTTCTAGTATGTATTATACTATTTTCATTTGATGCTGCTGATGTTGTCTTTTAATATGTAAAAGATAGACGAAATTGTTAGGAATTTTAAGTAATAAATTTGTGGCCCTACAAGGTCCTTGATATAACCTATTCGAAATTGTTATTAGTGTATGTGGCATGGTATGGCAGAATAATTTCTAAAACCTCTCGATATTTATTAAAAATGCAGTCGAACACCTAAATTCCATAATTTAGTAATCCCCATTGTAACACTCGAGGACCCACCTCGTAACAATTGGTTAGTGCTAAAGGCATGAAAAGCGCTGCCGCATACATTCTGTTGCCAAAACAATAAGCTTTTCAACGGCATCTCTCTGAAATTGCAAGATATTACATTTAAGAAGAAGCAGGAATGCCTGAATGTGGCTAATCTATGGGAAATAACTCAAAATTTAGTCAGAGGAATGCAAATCTCAAGGGAAGTAATGCTTTTTATTGCGTTGTAGGCTCGTTCCCAGCAATACTTTTTTCTACCACAAACGCTTACGACTCATTTTGCTGGCCGGATAAAATGAAATTGGGAAGACCTGAAAACTGTGGGAATCTCGATGAGCAATTTACTGGAATTAAAAATAATAGGGTTCTTCTCTTCCTTTGTCTACAACTCAGCAAAACAATTAACAAGTACGGTATATTTTTGATAAATGCCGTGTCACAACGCTGTCAGTATCAGTATATCGCACGGCGTGATAGAAGTCATACTCATTTTATGCCTAAGATACTTAAATTTCACCTTCAATTTCAGAATGGATCTTTAGACTTTAATTCAGAAATTTACGTTAGGATTACTTTAGGTAATAAACATTACTAAAGAATAGTTCCGTTGAATTTGCCTTTAAAAAAAAAAAAAGTCCAATCTGCAAAATAATGTTTAAGTTCAACAATCAACCAGATAGATCTAGGCCCACATTTCAAATAGGCAGGTTCTTGACATTCAGTGTCACATCACGACCCCGTACAAGATGACCGGGAAATGCAGTATAGTCGCACACTATACTACAGGTTATTTGCACTAAGAAATTATTTCACAACTAGCCAACCCCGGCAAGATAAATCTTGCAAAAATTTCCTTGTATCACATCCAGCTGTTTATCTAGATCTAGGTCGCATTCATAACGGCACCTAGATTTGATGCAAAGACTCATAGATCGTTTTGTTACACCACAATTCTTGCAGAATGCACAGATGTGATAAGTTGATTTTCGGCCGGCAATGAGTAAATAGTAACGTAGTGCGCAATTTCCTCAATGAAACTTTAAAATGGCGAACCATGATTCGAAATAGATCTAAATGATGCCGAAACAATAAAAAAAATGAAACGTAGAAGCCTGGACATTTAATAATTTCTAATATAGCCCATGTTAATTTCGTACTGACAATATGCTGTTGTGCCATGCAAAGTTTGAAGCCTGAGTGTGATGCGGTTCCTGAGCCTCAGGTGACCAAAGTTTCGAGTTACCAAAATAAAGATTTCAGACAATCCGTCCCTTCAGAATGTCGAGGTTCTATCTTTACTTTTTAGCTGAACTGAGTTCCGCAGTATACACTACTTGTACAAGCCTTCTTTATTGTGTGTCAAACAATCAAGCGGATTCGGTGCGTAATTTGTAAGTATTACTAAAAAGAAAAAACCTCGTATCACTAGAAGCTATGGGCACTTGAAAGTTCAATCATCCGTTTCTCAAAAGTTGACGGAAGTGAGTTAGAACGTTGTCGTTCTAAGGGGGCGAAATTACGTACATATAAAAACTTTGACGACAAGTTCTGTACATCTGAGGTTTTGTCCCTGCTAGACTTAGTACATACATGCTATTTCAATCTATCAGATAAAACGTGTCAAACGTTTCAGTTCATTGTCCTAGCAGTCAGTGTACTGGAAAAGTCAGCTAAGCCCTTGCACTGCCACTAGTAAGTAACACCCCTTGGCAGGTGGGAGAAAGACAACCAGCATTTTGCGACCGGTACCAATAACTATAATTCGTTTAATTATGATAGTAGTGTCATGAAATTTTATATGAAGACTCTTCAAATATTATTTTAATTTCTAATGTTATTGTAATAACCATTTTCAGGTTTCCGCCCTGAATTTTGCTTTAAAAAAAGTGACAAGGAAGTGACGTTTTCAAAGGCCTGGAAATCTTCAGGGCTTTGTCTATTTTGGCCTGGATATATTCCAGGCTGGGCAATAGAGGCCTACCGTATTGTGATAAACTATTTGTCTTTGCTTCGAATACAAGTGCCATTAATGTGAACTAGATCTAGTAAATTATGCAGCTGACCTTAGAAGCTACATGGAACGGCTAGTTATGAGAAAAATAATTTGCTAAAGAAAGTCTCCAATTAGACCAATTAAATTATGTCTGTGGGCACCTTGTTGGAACACACAAAGCCCAGGCAGGTTCTGGGTGACGGCTGACCTAGTTCTGTAACCAATGTAACCAATTTTCATGCTCCTGTTCGCCAGTTTACCCTGACAAAATCAAGCGGGTTTTAGATCACAAAGTCTTTCTTTTCTCATGTTTGCACCACTGGACAGACGAAATGATGTGCGACACAGACAGATGAGTGGACAGGAAGGTGGGTCAGTGTATGTACAGACTGGTATGTATGTCTGGCGGGGGTTGTAATTGATGTCTGTCCAGGCCATTTCTTCCCAGAGATTTGTACTTTTGCTAAGCCAGAAGCTGTCATATTGCCATACGTGCATCCGTATTGACAGAAAAATGGACATTTCACATGCTGTTGTTTTTTTTAACCGTTGTCCAAAAGTTCATAATTATCGTCCATTTATATATATATACAAAGAATTAACTACATATCAACCTCGAAACGATTATGGAAAGCAGCCCATCGGATAAGCCTAGTCCTCTCCAGATTCAAAATGATGACGCCATGGGCTCATGAGTGGGACAAAATTTCAGGCATTAGGAAAACCCTAGGTATATGAATTAATGTGGTGTGTTTCGGTTGCTGATCATTTAGCCGGCGGTTTGTTCTGTAGGCTTAAGAACAGTTTAGGCTTATTTTTACTTAAACAGACAGATATATATTCTTAAGCTTGTGATCATTACGTCTGTACAATACACCGATTAGAAAACATTTGTGGTCGGACAACGGCACCAAGTCCTGAAAATAACTGACCACCAAGAATGTAAACAGACATGTCAATTTATGCGATTTTAATGCCCAACGTTTCTCAGGAGTGATGTGGACCTGAAGCGTCAGTGCCCGTGCCATTTCTTGAGGTACTTTAATAGGCAATAATGAAATGATCAGTATAACAATTCATGAACTTAAAAAAAAAAAAAAAATGAATGCTCTGTTCTTCGTCTTAGTTAGACCTCATCACTGATGTGGTGTATCTGTTGCCAATGTCGGAACTGGAGATTCAAGTAGATACCTCTCTCTCTCTGATTTTTTTTTTTCTATTTCCACAATGAAGGAAAATCAAAAGTAAAGAAAAATAATAACGAAGTGGGTTTTAAAAAGAATTCTACCAGAGTCTTTGGTGTTTCCGAAGAATGTGGTGAGGCCAGTTTTGGTTTCTCATAGCACTTACTAGCAGGCAGGTGGAAGAATACATCCCCTCAGAGGAGATAGGCAGGCGGGAGGTAGATGTATTTGTATGTGTAAGGGAGAGAGAGAGAAGAGAAAGACAGTAAGAGAGAGAGAAAACGTGGAAGGCACTAAGAAGTTATAGTAAGTGTAAGACTGACGGCTATTATTTGTTTGTCGTTTCGGACCTTGGTCAAAATTAAATAAAACATCTGATGTGAAGGCTCAATGATGAGGAAAGACAACCGTCGAATAACAACCGGTTTCGTTGTTTTTTTTTGTCGATAGGCTCCCTTGAATCAATGCTTGCACCGACTATTTCGAGCTGGAGTGAACCTGGACAAACGTTTGGTTATTGTTATTGTGTATTTGAGGAGACATGAAGATTTTAAAACGGAATGAGGGTTTTAGTAGTAGGCCCTTGTAGATCAAATTTTGAATACAAAGACCAATAAAAGAGGCAAGTTAATGATAACATTATTATTGGATGTACCAAACAAAGATACGGTAATAAGAACCAAGCAAATTTCATTGGTCATTGTCATCGATGTGGCCAATCTCCATCGAGAGGATGGCCGTCTATTATACAACAGAGAAAGTCCGGCTTTTCCCAACAAAGCTTGAAATGTTTCCAAAGATGTTCTTTGAATCGCCGAAATGCCGAATACGATAATTGCCTGTAGCTTGAGATGATGGAATGTCCCAAGTTATCCTCACTTTGCTTGTCCCTGTCACAGTGTTGGTACGAATCCACTTAAATCTGCAATCGACGGAAAAATAGTGTGTTAACAAACTGTTGTTGCTCCACGGACAAACGCAAAATAGTGTGTTAACACATTCTTATTGCTCCACAGGCAGATTTAAAATACACCAATTTCCTCCTGCCAGATCTGCCAGAAAATGTTTCAAAAGCACTATAAAAAAAAAAATAGAAAAAGAAAATAATCTGTTAACCAGTTAGGTTAACGGATGCTCAGCCATAATGGGTTTATTAGCATGATAATCTAACTGATGTTCCGAACCCTTGACTGCAAAAAAAAAAGCCAGGTTTCATGATAGCAACAAAAACTAAAAATATCAGCAGACTGATAGAGTCTAATGGCTTACTTAAGCTTGGTTTTCATATATACTGAAACGGAAACGGCAACAAAAACGTCAAAAATCCACCAAATAGTGAAAATGGAAAGAATATTAATATTCATTTGTACAGGAACGCCGTTTCCGTACACATGGAAACACTACTCCGTTTCACGATTTGATATATTTTTTGATGTTTCAGTTTCCGTACACATGAAAACCCAGCTTAAGAATGACAAAAAGGAAGTGGGAATAGCAGCTGAAGTATTTGAATTTATGCAAACTTCCAGATTTTTTGTCCTTTTAAACCTCTTGAGATACTTTGCTGCGCCACAAATCCCTAGAACTAAGCTGCACCGTGTAGGCGATGATGGCATAGAAATGCGAATGCCTTTTAATCTCCAACTCTTACTCATGACAATGAAAAAAACAACAACAACTGATTATCTCACTGTGTCTCCCAATGTGCGTCTGTGTACTCAACAACCCATTCACTGCCAATTCTACGTTCCACGGTCAAAAATGTGTCACCGGTCTGGGGAATATTATAGTACACGCAATGATAGTGTATTCAACTATGTTTACCCACAATTATTTTGATTTGGTTCATTCAGGACTGACAATCTAAACAAAGTATGTCTTGAAAACATGGCGCCAGTTTCGAAAAAGCAGCGCATAACCTTTGAAAAATAATGACGAGAATTGACATGCAACGATCTCTAACCAGTTTACAAGAGGCTGAAAAAGAGACAAACTTTAATAATGTAGATAAACGATTGTCTTACAAAGTAAAACACACAGGCTCTACACACTGTTTAGTATAGAAAATAATTTGATTTAACCTGCTTTTGCTAACTTTATAAAGATATGGATACATGTAGGCCTGTGCCTGTCAGAAAAATATTCTGCAAAACAAGTTCATAGATGCAAAAAAACAACAACAAAAAACACAAAAACAAACAAAAACCCACCCCAAACTTTTTTTCAGTATATTAATGTATCCGGTGTTGTTACACATAGAAAATGTCACAGGTATTGTCATTCATTCTTACTTACTCTCAGATCGTTTCTTGGATTTGCACTGACAAAAGTTACAGACACTGTAGAACCCTGTACGAAAGAGTTTGAGTTGAAGTTTAAATTCTGAGAAGGTTGTCGACATGATAACGGATATATTATTCTAGGAAGGAGCAAGGCAATAGATTTAGTATAGGAGAATGACAGGACAGCTGATCCTACCAAAAGCGTCCACCAACCAACCGCCCTGTACGAGTGGAAACTATACTTCAGACACAGAATAGGAAAGGTGAAATGACTTAGCCGAAATGCTCATTACTGAAATAATTCGGACTTTTAGAAAAGAAAATTTGGACTTTGCATGCAACACCTTCTGATTAACTTAGAATAAACATAACATAGAACAATACTATTCTAAGTTTAGCTTGATCTTTATCCAACATTCCTTTTTGCTGGGACGTGACGTGAAGACATACGTTCGAAGTTCATGAAACTAATGCCGGAAGTGTTTGCTCAATGCTCACTCTTCATAATAATTGTGAAAGTATGCCATTCCTCCTTTGAAATTAACCATACTGAAAACCCCTTCTGTTAGGATATGACTTTCAAATTTAAGTATCGTGGCTTCCTTGAAAACCAACGTTTTCTAGCATATAATTTTTTTCAAAAACAAACCCGTGGATAAGAGGATTCTGCATTTTCGAGGACAGAACCAAAATCCTTGAATAGTGGAGGTTTATCAAAGATGACGCCTGGGACCAATGATATTTGCTCGTTCTGTTGATCTGGTGGGGTGGGACCATCAGTGGAAGTTTGGCCCTGTTGATTGGATGAAATATCTGTGAGAGTTGTGCATAGTGGCAGACTTACAAAAATAACAGCGAAGTATTTATATTTAATTAAACACAAAGGAAGAGCAGAGATCTCAGAGACATCAGAAATGCTTCATTTGTCTCCACCCATTTTATTGGTATGTTGTTCCTGTGGATTGCCCTCATTATGGCACCACAGACACAGTTTGATACCACTTTTCTCTTGAAGACCCTGTCACGAGTAGGTGAGCTGGGATCAGTAGTTACGGGGGAAGGGGGTAGAGTAAAGTTAACCCACGGCCCACGGGTAATGAAAAGCGTGCATGTTGTGAGTGGGGGGGTCTGCATGAGGCGAGAGCGCTGTACTACTATCACTGCAAGTTAGAAGGTCCTAGGGGACGGACGTGAGTGAGAACAGTCGGGAGATTGTGACAGTGTTTTCCAGTGATGACTGGTAGGTGGAACGATGATTGATAATTATGATTGATGTATTATATTCGTCTACGACCATGATGTAAATAAGTATATGTGAGGAATGTGGAAGTCCTTGATACTGTATATAGCAATGTGCGCCATGAGCGATAGATGGAAGTTAGCTTCATGGATGTGTAGTGAGAGTGAGTAGGGTGTAATACGGTGGAGGTGTTACCGTAGGATGTTTGGTGAGTGAAATGTGAAGTATTGTGTGTACGCTTCATGAGTTGTAATGAGGGGTGAAGTGATTAGAAATGGTATGGTATTATACCAATGTAATGTTATTTTTGTAGGTGCCGGGGTCGGGCCGAAGCGCCGCCTACGGTGAGCACAGGGGATAGGCCAGCATAGGGCCGAAGGCCACACATAGGCCAGGAGTGAAGCTGTCGGTGTAGGACAGTCGCAGCACATGAGTCGTGGCAGTCTGGCCACAGACAGGGATGTATATAGGATTGTGAATGTGCTATTAAGATGTGCTATTGTGACATGGATATATTACTGTGCGAATGAGATATTCATGTGAATTGAAGTATTAACGTGCTATGGCCACGTGAGGTGTATAGGAGGCTAAGGTGTATTGCCATAGGGAGGCGCTATTGAGAGACTGTGGTGTGAAAGAATATTAGTGTGTCATTAAGACCCTGAGTGGAGAGGCTGAGGCCGAGGTGTCTTTAGAGTAATTACCGGGTTGTGGACCCGAGGAAGTGTGTTTACTGAAGAAGGCCGTGGACGGCAGTTAACTTGAAGAATATAATGTATGTGTGTAATTGCACTGTTATCCTTATCTTTATATTTATGTTTAATAAATGTGTGAGTCTGATGGGTTGTTCTGTTAAGTGTTATACTTGTTCGTTCGTGATTGTTGTCCTGTTATAACCATCGCATCTCCCAGTCTGGGATTTGTGACACTGGGGGCTCGTCCTGTTTACCTGTGGTCATTTTGACATTGTGTATTCGTCATATCTAGTTGTTTTTCTGTTGTGCTAGGAATTTGTGCTGTTGTCTTTGTTCGTGGGATGAATGGAAATTTCATGATGATATGATTTATGTATATTTATGAATATGTATTGATGCATGTATTGCTATAAATATGTACTAATGTGTGATTGAATTTTCACAGAGACAGTGTGTGTGCGTGCAGCCTGAGGAGATAAGCAGCCAGAGCTCCGATTAAAGGGAGGAGTTATACTCAAAAATTCAAAAGTTAAGTCAAAACTGAAATTTTGTGCCCTGGATTGAGGGCTGTCTTTTCGTCTGTCTTTTTCCCTGTTTTTGCTGTTTTTGTTGTCGTTATAGATTATACGTACGGTGGCGCGGGTTTGCTGTGGTGAACTTGGTTTATCCTCTTCGGGAGGTGGGCTAATCTTGGAACCACGTTCATCACAGTGAACAGTTCTGTAGGGCTTTGTTATTGTTTAGTTGTAGCGTCGCTTTCTTCTCTGTTTCTGCAGGAAGACGTATTCTCTTGTCCCTCTTTCTTACCTATCTGTAGATACGTTCTTTTTTTCAGACTCTGTTCTTGTTCGTACCTTGTAGTGTATTCGGCGTAGTTAGGTTGCATTTTTTTTCCCATTATATATTTTTTAGAAGTCTTTGTCTTAGTCTGGTTCGTTGTCCTTGATGTCCTTGTGGTCCTTCTACTGAATTTCCTCATTCTTGTCCTTTCTAGTCTCTGTTGTTATTTAATAGTGCTATACATTTTATGAACATAGAATTAGTTAGAGAGTAGGCTATAGAATTTTCAGTTAGGTATGTTCTGAATTGCATTTGGAAATAGTGCTTGTTGTTGTAGTGGCATAATTTCAGGTCTCGGGATACGTCGGTTATAATAAGCTTATAGTAAGTACATAGACAGTAATTGTATTTCAAATTGTATCATAATAACTCCGTGAAATGGCGGATCTCCGTGAGCTCATGAAATTGGGTACGGAACTTGACCTTGAGGGAGAGGAGCTGCGCGGCTGGATTAAAGAGCAGCAGGCAGAATTGCGCGATGAGCGTGCTAAGGATAGAGAGCGAGAAAAAGAGGCTCAGGAGCAGGAGAGGGAGTTAAAGTTAAAGGAGATAGAAGCCCAAGAGCGGGAGATAGAGGCTAGGGATAAGCAACAGGAGAGAGAGACGCGAATAAGAATCGCGGAATTGGAACTCAAGAAGAATGCGCCAACAGAAACAGTTGAGCGGCAGGGGCAAAACAAAGGTGGTGTTAGGATTAAGCTGCCTACGTTCGACGACCGGAAGGACGATATAGACGCCTTCCTTTACAGGTTCGAACTTAATGCACAACTGCAATGGGGGGACAATAAGCAATTGTGGTCCACTTACCTGGCGTCCTTATTGCAGGGGCGAGCGTTAACCTACTTTAAAGAGTTACAGCGCGAAGACGTGCAAGATTACGATAAGCTGAAGGCTTTGCTGCTTCGCCGATTTGCGCGTACCGAGGAATATTTCCGGGAGCAGTTTAGGCGAGCACGTGCGGATACCAGGGAGGACTTTGCTGCCTTCGTCGCGAGATTGACAGAATATTTCGCGAACTGGGTAGACTTGGCGCATGTGGGCGCGGATTTTGCTAAATTAAAAGACCTAATGATCCGTGACCAGCTATACGCGTCGTGCCATAAAGATCTGGTGGCTTTTCTGAAAGAAAACGAACCCGCGACGGTGCAGGAGGCGTCAAAGTTGGCGGAAGCATACCGTACGGCACATCCGTCCAAACCAGTCGCGAGGGCGTACGTACAGGATGCTGGTTACGTCGCCGTGGTTGAGGGGTCGCCGACAGGACATAAAGACAGGTCGCGTCAGCGTGGTGCCTATAACGGGCAAGCCCAGGGGCAACGTAGGGGGTATTATCAATCACCTGCATATGGATCCGGTAAGTTTGACCGAGCAGGAGGGCCAGGTCGCGGTAATGGCCGAGGGCGATTTGTGACCTTTGCCGATGACCGACGGCATAGGGACTTTAGTTCCGGTCGCGATGGGTCACGGGGACCCAGGGCTAGCGGAGCACAGGGAGCGGAATGTTGGACTTGCGGACGCCCAGGTCATTTTTCACGCGATTGTAGGACCGCGGATTGTTGGAACTGCGGAAGAGCAGGTCACATCAGGGTAAATTGTCCTGCAGGTAGGATAGCGGCGAACGTGGATGGTAATCACGGTAGCTCCACTCCATGTTCCCCTAATAAATTTCATCATGCGGCCGCGTGTGTTACATCGGACAACGGAGGCGGACAGTATTCTAAGTGTCCCAGTTGTGAGAAGTTATTATCTTCCGGTGTTTTACCTTGTGGGAGAAAGATTCCCGTTATAAATTCATGTCATACAGGAGGTGGTCTTAGGGTTTATCCGGGGTTTGTTGGGGACGAACCGGTCTCGGTTTTACGAGATACAGGATCTACCGTTGTGGGAGTGCATAGGGACTGCATTCAGGGTTCACAGCTTACAGGTGAGACTGTCCCATGCATACAATTTTCAGGGGCCATTGAGAAATTACCATTGGCAAAGATAGTGATAGATACGCCTTTCCTTAGCGGGGAAGTCGAAGCAGTCGTTGGTTGTTTTCCAGGCGCCCAGCTCATCATTGGTAATGTGTCTCGGGTAGTTTCCCCTTCCGAGGAGAATGTGCAGGCATGGTCACAATCAAAAGGTATTGACTTTTGTGCCGCCGTCGGGACACGTCGACAGGTAGGTGATAGGAATAAGATTAGACCTTTGGCAACGCCAGCGGTCAACCTGGATATCACACCAGAGCGCTTGGCGAGATTGCAAAAGGAGGATCCATCATTGAGTCCATGTTTTGGGGAGGCGCGAACGGAGAAAACGAGGAAATATCCAGGCGGGTATTCTGTTCGGTAAGTATGTTACGGTGGCTTCCGTTTTAAAGCAGGTCGTTGTGCCAGCGTTGCTAATCGCAACAGTATTGCATTTGGCACATGATGTCCCATTAGCGGGTCATATGGGTATAGCTGGAACCAAAGAAAGGGTTCTTAAGAATTTTTACTGGCCATCCATCCACAGAGATGTACGAGTGTATTGTAAGACGTGCAGTGCGTGCCAAAAGACGACGCATAAGGGTCGTACACCCCAGGCTCCTCTTCAGAATATTGCGGAAGAAGCGTCTAGTATCGCTTCAGAAAGAGCAAAAGACTATAAAGATAGAGGATCCAAACTGAGAATTTTTAAGCCAGGAGACAAGGTCCTATTGTTATTACCTACGGACCATAATAAGTTATTGATGACATGGAAGGGTCCTTATGTTATTGAGCGAGTTGTTTCGAAGGTAGATTACGCTATCCACATTGATGGATCAAGTAAGGTTTTCCATGTTAATATGCTACAGAGATTTTATGAGAGACCAGAGTATCTGTGTGCACAGACGAAACCAGAGGAGAGTGTCTTCTCTATTGCTTGTACGGGGGTCGTAGACCAGTTAGACAGTGACGTAAGCGACACCGAGGCGCAGGAAGAGGTACAAATTCAATTGCCGGAGTTAACTCCGACACAAGGTTACAGGGACGTAAAATTTAACCCTGACCTTACGAGTTCAATGAGTATGGAACTTAAGACCCTGTTAGCGTCATTCCCGGATGTTATTACAGATTTGCCGGGTCGCACTACGGTGATCCAGCACCAAATAAAGTTGACTTCGGATGAGCCAGTATCTCTTAGACCTTATCCGTTGCCTTTTTCTTCCAGAGAGAGAGTTATAAAAGAAGTTGAGTCAATGTTGAAGTTAGATGTGATAGAACCATCAACATCGCCGTATTCATCACCCATCGTCTTCGTGAAAAAACTTGATGGATCGGTGCGGTTCTGTATTGACTTTCGAAAATTGAACACTATTACGGTAGGCGATAGGGAGCCTATTCCATTTCAGGAGGAACTAATAGCTTCATTGGCCGGGTCCACGTGGTTTTCCAAGATAGATTTAACGAAAGGTTATTGGGAAATCCCTCTTGCTGAGGAGTCTAAACAATACACGGCTTTCCAAACGCCCATTGGATTATTCCAATTTAAGGTCATGCCATTTGGGTTGGTAAACGCGCCAGCGACGTTTGCACGATTAATGAGACTGGTATTAAAGGACATACCTAATGTCGTGTCATTCTTTGACGATATAGCGTGTCATACGTCGACATGGTCTGATCATATTCAGACACTAACAGTAATTTTTAAACGATTACGTCATTTTGGGTTAACTGCTAAACCCGCAAAGATGGATTTGGCATGTCCAGAGATAGTATTCTTAGGACATATCGTGGGTAGAGGTGTTCAGAGACCTGAAGTAACAAAAATTGACAAATTAGTAGGGTTGCAAATCCCTAAAACAAAGAAACAAGTCAGAAGCTTAGTGGGAATTTTGAATTATTACAGAAAGTTCATTCCAAATTTTTCCTCCTTGTCATCTTCTCTTACTGACCTTACTAAGAAGGGACAACCCGATAAGGTCCAGTGGACGTCTGAATGTCAGACAGCATTTGATAATTTGGTGACAGCATTATCATCGTCACCCATTCTGATATTACCCGATTTTCGATCTAATTTTATCCTCAGAACGGATGCGTCGGACTCTGGTGTCGGCGCTTGTCTTCTACAGGAGAAGAACGAATGTTTACATCCTGTATGTTATGTCAGTAGGAAGTTATTGCAGAGAGAAAGAAAGTATTCTGTGATAGAGCGGGAGTGTCTTGCCATTGTGTGGTCCGTCCAGAAATTGGGACGTTATCTCATGGGACGAGAATTCTGTATCCAGACAGACCACAAGCCACTAACGTTTTTGTCGAAGAATCGTTCGTCCAGCCCACGCTTGTCTAGATGGGCATTGGCGTTACAGCCGTATACCTTCGTTATTCAACCAATTCCAGGAACCAGCAATCATATCGCCGACTACCTTAGTCGAGCCTAGGGGAAGAGTTCAGGAGCTTATACATCGGAGGACAGGAACATTGACAGGATCTGTGTGAACGAGTCGTCGACTTTAAAATATTGACATTATAAGTATTATATGAAGAATGGTTGATAGATTGATTGGTTTTGATTCTGTATTAGGTATTGTGTTTAGTTAGCTATTGATGATGTGATACATATATGCATAGGCAGGGCATATTGATCCCCGTATTTTCCCCTGATGTCGGTATTATATATGCTAGGGGCATTGGTAGGTCATTTTTATGTAGGTATTGCTCACGCTCACTCGTTGACAGTCATCTTGATGCGATTTGAAATTAATTGCATTAATTTTTTTGGGGTGGGGGATGATGTCACGAGTAGGTGAGCTGGGATCAGTAGTTACGGGGGAAGGGGGTAGAGTAAAGTTAACCCACGGCCCACGGGTAATGAAAAGCGTGCATGTTGTGAGTGGGGGGGTCTGCATGAGGCGAGAGCGCTGTACTACTATCACTGCAAGTTAGAAGGTCCTAGGGGACGGACGTGAGTGAGAACAGTCGGGAGATTGTGACAGTGTTTTCCAGTGATGACTGGTAGGTGGAACGATGATTGATAATTATGATTGATGTATTATATTCGTCTACGACCATGATGTAAATAAGTATATGTGAGGAATGTGGAAGTCCTTGATACTGTATATAGCAATGTGCGCCATGAGCGATAGATGGAAGTTAGCTTCATGGATTTGTAGCGAGAGTGAGTAGGGTGTAATACGGTGGAGGTGTTACCGTAGGATGTTTGGTGAGTGAAATGTGAAGTATTGTGTGTACGCTTCATGAGTTGTAATGAGGGGTGAAGTGATTAGAAATGGTATGGTATTATACCAATGTAATGTTATTTTTGTAGGTGCCGGGGTCGGGCCGAAGCGCCGCCTACGGTGAGCACAGGGGATAGGCCAGCATAGGGCCGAAGGCCACACATAGGCCAGGAGTGAAGCTGTCGGTGTAGGACAGTCGCAGCACATGGGTCGTGGTAGTCTGGCCACAGACAGGGATGTATATAGGATTGTGAATGTGCTATTAAGATGTGCTATTGTGACATGGATGTATTACTGTGCGAATGAGATATTCATGTGAATTGAAGTATTAACGTGCTATGGCCACGTGAGGTGTATAGGAGGCTAAGGTGTATTGCCATAGGGAGGCGCTATTGAGAGACTGTGGTGTGAAAGAATATTAGTGTGTCATTAAGACCCTGAGTGGAGAGGCTGAGGCCGAGGTGTCTTTAGAGTAATTACCGGGTTGTGGACCCGAGGAAGTGTGTTTACTGAAGAAGGCCGTGGATGGCAGTTAACTTGAAGAATATAATGTATGTATGTAATTGCACTGTTATCCTTATCTTTATATTTATGTTTAATAAATGTGTGAGTCTGATGGGTTGTTCTGTTAAGTGTTATACTTGTTCGTTCGTGATTGTTGTCCTGTTATAACCATCGCATCTCCCAGTCTGGGATTTGTGACAGACCCCACTGCTTTATCTCTCCACTGATCATCGCAGTGGCTTTTCTCAGTATCCTCTCTGCGCCTTTTTCATATATTCCATAATGGGTCAGGAGAATGCCCTCATCATGTCTCACTTTTTTTCTAGACGATCCCACTGTTTTATTTTTCTACTTCCTGTTCTCTGTCCCAGTGGCTTTTCTCAATATCCTGTCTACCTCCTTTTCATATTTCCATTCCATACTTTATTCTGTTTACATAGTCCAGCATAATCCTATTTGAATTCATCTGAGGCTTTGACAGTACCATCCTCATCATCGCCAGCAACCGTAAAATTACAACAACAAAAAACAATGTCAGCGTATCTTTTTAAGAAGAAGTTAAAGTTAAGTTAAAATGCGCCCTTGGACAACTGTGAAATTGTCTTTCCCGAAGCTGATAATGAAACGACCCAGGAACGCTTGTGAATGATTTAGTTTCCTCTGATGTTACAGTACTTGTGCTTCGCCGAATTTTGAAATATTTAAACACCCAGTAAGGCCCTAGAGCACTGAATAGAAAATTCATCAAAATGTGAGTAGAGCAAATGAAACATACCAAGTGAGTGAGTATGTGTGTGAAGCGTGTGCATGGGTATTACTATAAATTTCCTCAGGTCAAGCACAGTTTAAACTAGGTAATGATTTCTCACCTTTGCCATATCCTCGGCCAGTTGTTGGTAGATTTGGAGATATGCTGACAATGTATGAGGCCCGAAGCTTGTTGAAGCAGCTTCGTACAGCTGTAGCTGCAGGAAACCAAACACACAAACAGATACCAAGAAGATAAACATTTTTTGGGATGGGAATTGACTTGTGACTCAAGTTGTGAATAGCTGTTGTACTCAGAAATTATGTGCACTGGGAATGTTTGCAAATGCACGTAATTAAATCAAACTCCTACAATTATCAAAAGGATTACCTAAAACAGGCAAAGCTAGATCCTAAAATAAGTTAAAATATGGCTTATCCTCCCATATAATTAAAAGTGATTATTTCGATCACATTTTCTTGACAGAGTGAATTATTCATAAAGTACTGCGGTCAAGTTTAGGATTGGTCTAGATTGCCACATAAGACTTTTGTTTTTTTTTAAATCAGCCAAAAACACTCTTCGGTAATCGCCCACAATTGATTTTGGTGATTCCATTTGGCCAAGTATCGGTTTGAGGTAAGGAATCCGTTCCCATGATAACAAACCAATCCTACGGAAATCTACGTCAGATTGACGTAGGGTTGCTGGCTGGGTAGCTAGCAAAGGACGATCATCAGACCCTACACTTAAAAAATGAGACAGACCAAGAATCACCTGGTACTCCTCAAAGGTAGTTATGTAGTTCCCGTACTCATTGGAAAGCCCTGCGATCACGGGCGTGGTGTCTGCAGGAAAGCCTTCACTGACTAGAGTCTGGTGAGCCGTTTTGAAATAGCATGTGTAGAAGGAGATGTTAAGAAATGATTAGCTGTTGTGTGTGTGAATAAAAAATAATGGATGAATGCAGAGAGCACAGGGACAAAAGAGAAAGTAGGGTATAGAATGTACTGCAACGAACATTTATATTGCTCTTACAAAGGGATGAGGGGGTGTACTAATGTACCATCACTACTAGTCTCTTATTACTACTAAAAAATGCCAACAGCTACTAGAGCCATTATTCCTACTATCATAACCACGATTTGTACTACTGCAGATTCATAACGTGTCACCGTACATATCATTTTTAGTGCTATTCTAGATACAATTAACTTATAACCCTCTTTTGAAGGGATTAAATAAGTCTCTCGTAAAAGTTGCGAAGCCGATTTTTGATGTTATATCCAAACACAAAACACACAACACAGTACAATAGGATGCAAAACCAACAACAACAACAACAACAAACAAAAAAACGCAAATGCTTGGATTCACATCCTGTAACTTTGATTCTAAGCAAAGTGAAGAGAGAAACACCGGGTATAACATGCATGGGGTATACTAAAACTATGTTTAAGTATAAGTAAAGGGCAAGAAACTGCATGGGTAATCACATTGAGAATAAATGCTGTGCGTATAATATATCTATAAGGAAATGGAAATTCTGTTGTAGACTAAAGACTAGCAAGAGCTGGTAAATGACAACACAGTTCAATTTGTACAAAACTGCGCTACTTACAGCCTTAACAGCTTCTCTCAGCCTTCGGCCAGACATTGTACTGCAGGAAAAAAGAAAGTCATTTAATATTCACCTCAAGTTAAGTGAACTAGTTTGCACACAATGGTCTTTAACAAGTAACAATGTTTGATGTTATAATAACAATAATGATGATGATAATAACAATGATAAAAATACATAACATTTATAGCGCTAAATGCTGTAAACGACCTGGCTCTAAGCGCTCCATAAAATTTATATCATACATTCACTAAATTATACACATTGGCCTACGCACATAATTATACTTTTAGCTTCTACAATAGCTTGCACGCAGCTGCGCTAATCGTAAATGGGGCCTATGATGCATTGCATGAAAAGAGTACTTTATCTAATGATGGATTACTGATATGATTTTGTGACAGTCTGCTACCACAACTGTAGAAAATGGCCAGAGTTTTCGTACAGCACTTGAAGTTATTTCAGTCAAGACTTAGAGTGATAGCTGAACAATGATTAAGAAAATAAATTCTTTTTTCACTTTGTAAAATCCTCCATTGTTTCCACACGTATTCACTGTTATGTGGTGGTGCGAAACCCGCAAGTGCAAAACGCCCCAATTGTCCCATCTCATCGTAACTAGAATCTTTGGAAATATTTCCGTTCAAAACATTTTTCGTACGTGATTTCTCCAGGCACTGGGATGATCACCAACTGCCCAATGCGGAGGAGCTGTGTTCCAACTATGTTTGCTTGCCATAGGTAAGGTTCTGAGATCTGTGAGCATTGATATAAAGCGTCACAGTTGAACATTTATTCACATTCCATGATCCTAAAATATCATTAACTCGTAAAAGTGAACTTACAAAAGGTTAAAGTGACAGATGAACAACACGAGTCTCCAGAACAATGATACAGATTATTTGCAATGTGCAGCCCACTCATGAATTTAGGTTTTGTGGGCGGCATACATAATATTTATCCCAAATAGATCGATAGGTAGACAGAAATACCACTGTGTGAATCTCTTGCGCCGAAAAAAATAAATCTACCGGGGAAGTTATGCACTAAATCATCAGTTAATATAAAAATCTCAGACTGTCCCAAACATGTTATTCAACGATCAAAACAAATTTCCTTGTACAAGGACGAATAAAATGTATCTTATCTTATCTTATCTTATCTTATCTTATCTTATCTTATCTTACATTCTAATAACTGTACTACTACGTGCAAAACATCAACGCTTGTAAGTCCGCTATTCCGCCTTCCTTTCCGACAAAATGCACTAACTCTTAATCAGTCCAAAGTGACTGATGTGCGGGAGGTGGGGGAGACAAATTTTGCCAGCAGAAAGGTATTCCTGCCCAGGATTATGTAGAGTGGGTCTCGGAAACCGTGCCTCACACGGACGAAGAAGACGTCAACACTGGGCACCTTGCCCGCAACTTAATGGCCTAACAGATGGCAGACCGTGTACGTGTATTTATAATTTGAGCTAATGGATTAGTTCTTGGTATCAGTTTGAGAACACATCATAGTAAAGAGAATAAAAAGAGATTACGACCTAGACTATGGAAAGTGGGAACAATGAGATATAGAGAAAGAGAGTGACACAGAGAGATCGTTATTTGTTCTCTGGGGTTTTACATCCCTCTTTAGTACAACGGGTGTGTGTCAGACAAAAGGTTTGGGACACCGTCGTTGCCAGGGGTGAAAGGGTGTCTTAAGAATAGTTGTGCAGGATTTAAACCTGGATTTTCTGCACCCTGTCTAAATGCTCTAACCACTGGGTCACTGCGGCAGCTAGAGGGAGATACATCAACACAGAAGAGAGAGAGAGAGAGAGAGAGAGAGAGAGAGAGAGAGAGAGAGAGAGAGAGAGAGAGAGAGAGAGAGAGAGAGAAGCTGACGGGGGAAAAAATGAGACCGGGGGAAGGAAATGGTAACAAATGAGAGGAAACATACTTCTCCAGAGTTGGTCAGAATAGGTTTGGGACTGTGACATTCGGCCTGAGCTGTGCTTGGAGTCGAGAGAAAGCCTCTTACGATGTCAAGAAATATGTTACTATCTGTCATTCCTGTGAATAAACAAATGACAGATAATGTTAGAACAGACAGTGAATTAATGACAGTAAAAAAAATGGCAATAAAGATAAATAAATGAAAGGAAACCTTAATAAAATAAGCTATACATAGTAATAATGATAAATTTATACGATCTGTAGTTACTTGAAAGTTCATGTACCATGATATTAACGATAATAGAAAAATTAAAACCGGGCCGACCTAAGCTTTATGAAGATCAAGACAGCCCGACAGGGCCAGGTGGCCTGGTTACTTTCTTGGAGTGCTACCGCAGGTGTCAGCACCTTATATTCTATACTTGAAAGAATTTTTAACTGCAACTGTAACACTAAATAATCCTTTCATATTTTTTTTTTATCAGAAGATAATTATAATAAGAAGAGCTGTCCCTACTGAAGTCAGTTTTCTATTGGAATTCGCCCAGGACAACTGTCGACTAAAGGAGGAAATCGCCTTTGCATGTGAGAACATCAGTTCTGCCGGCAAAATGTTCAAAGTCCTTCTTTTCATCTTTTAGTACACACATATGGCGAAGTCCGGGGCATTTTATTTGAGATTATGTCATAAAACGTTTACACATATTTTTGCCTGTGGATCCAGGCTTTTGGGACAGCCTGGGCATATCTGAGAAATTCTACTATTGAGGGCAGCTGAGTAACATCCTCACAGACGTATTGTTTTTCAATTCCAAGTCTTACAAGTTGTTTTTTCAATGCCGGAAGAAAGTGTTGTTGACAGAGGAATTGCTTTTTTTTCGTTAAACTTTATTTTTCTTGTATAATTTCTTGTACAGCTTTCCTACTATTTGTTACCAGCACGATGGTAGTGATGATGGACTGAGCCATCGTGACCTGACCTGATCTCCTTTTCTCTTTCCAGTTAATTTGCTTAGTTGTGGTGGCGTCGATGATGAATGATCAGACCTACACGTAAAAGACATTAACACTGACAGACCGGGCTGACATTTTCATTACAGTTAGGGGTTGGGTTTGAACATTACCAGCAGGGCCATCTCAACATCATTTGAGCCCTCAGGCAAAGCAATAGGCTTTTCTTCCCCGTTTCAAAAACCAATGCAAACTTGCACGCAAAGCAATAGCCCCAATGGGGCAACTGCCTGGTGTGCCTATGCATTAAGATGGCTCCGATTACTAGCAAGGGTTTGCAAAACACACGTTTTTTTTTTCAGGGGAAAGGGTTACATTTTAACTAAGAATCTCAAATTAAGGATTAAACCTATGCATACAGAAACATTGTCTACACTGACATACCTTGCTGAATGAATACAATTCCTGGCCCGTCTGTAGTTCCGGCTGCAAAGCTGTACCCCATGGCTGGCTTACATGTGTGAGCCTGTACGTCATAATATTACTGAGAGAAGCTTAATCATGAAGATTTTATAAACAAAGTGAACTGGTGTATAGCACATTGGTGATCTTGGAAAAGTATTAGGATCGAAAACATTAATTAAACTTTGTGCACTACAGTTGCATGCATTGTTTTTGTTCAAAAACATTTCACGAACACTTGAAAGCACCAAGCTCCCTTTTCTTCCTTTGCCCAAAAACTGTCATAAGAAAGGGTCGCAAATTGCCTGGGTAAAGGGGATATCATACTAAGCCAGGAACGGCACAGTCAGCTGGTGGCAGACAAGAATTGCACTCATTATTTCCTACAGTTTCTTAGTAAATCCTGAAAGACCCCATCATACCAAGCTCGGTCAGAGAGAGTCAACTCCTGCCATTATTTCCTGGGCATATATTTTGCTGGCAGCAACTGGCTGTGACGTTAAAGGCTTTTTGCGATCCCCTTCCAAGGCGGTAAAGACATTGGGCCACATACAAAAAGTATCGCTAACACTGCTATTAGGTAGCAAGGGTATCAACCAACTAGGCTCAGCAACACTTGTAGTTTTTATTTACAGAGAGGGATAGACAGAGAGAAACAAAGATATAAAGGTACAAACTAGTTGACAGATGTACAGACAGGCAATCAACTTTGAGTGAGCAAAGTAAACCCAAATTATAAATTACTCTACCTGACTGCCATCTTGTAAAGAAACAGTGTAAGTGGGCATATCCACGAAAGAGTGACGGAAATCAACGGGCCCTGTCAACTTCGTTGTAGCCGACAGATATAATTCCTGGCGAAATAAGCAACAGCAAATTGAATTTGAGTGTGTGTGTGTCATTTAGTTGGGATTCTAAGTTCCTGCTCACCAAAATGAGAAAGTGTTATCTTGGACGGGATGTTAGCTCCCATCAGATCGTACCCAAGTAGACCCATAAAAACGATGCAAGAGATTGAGTCCATGACCCAGAGAGAATTTGAACCCGGGGATATCTTGCACCCTGGTACACTGCTCTAACCAGTTGTCCACCTCGTCAGCTTATTTGAAATGTGAGCAATGTAAGATTTTGGCTTCGTTCTTATGATTTTGAGTTATTGCTGTGAATAAAGTAAACTGAATGCTCTCGTCTAATAAAAAGACGAATATTAGCCATTTTCACCCTCTTGCCAAATTCTGCTGGAGTGACCGTCTATAAGCAGTGCTAATCTACATCTTTTATTATTCAGCACACATTTACACATGCGCATACACACACACACCCACAGACATATAATTTTATATATATCAGACATATAATTTTATATATATATATATATATATATATATATATATATATATATATATATATATATATATATATATATATACTTCATGTGGATGTATAAATGTAATTGGACTTGATGCCTTCAATTTTTGGCACGGTCGCGGGGTACAAACAATCTTACATTCAGGCAGGCACATAAACTATTTGGAAAAGGTTTATGCAAAAAAATGTCATACCAATTTGCTGTTTTAACTTTTACAATGTAGTTATATTCTGAATAAGCAAAAGGATATTTTAGATCTTTTAAAATTCATCCTAGGACAGTACATAAAATATAAGTAATATAATAATTATCACTTTAAATTACTTGAGTGCTGTGCAGTTTGTAACTGACATCTATATTTCCAGGTGATAAAAGCAATAAAACCAAGCATTTCAGTTATCATTTTCCAGCGCTGTCAACTAAACGAAATTATTTTCCTGTACTAAAACATGGATTTGTGCGACAGTTGCAGAAAGTTATCAAGCCATTTCAATAAAATTATCATATAATTATGAAGGATCTACAAAAAGGTAACTGATTTTCTTCATAATCATTACGTCATACATTTCATAATGTTCTGCTGGCGTATGTAAACCAGCGACTTGTAATTGAAAGGGTTAGAATTGGAATGAGTCTTGGCGCCACTGACACTAAGATAAATTGATGGGGTTAGAAATACCAGGAATTACCATTGGCACGTAGACCTCTTCCAATTCCAACCTCTCAAATTGAACACAGAACAATGAATACATTATTTTATTTAACCGTTGGTCTTATACGTGATATTGCGTTTTCCGGCTGACATAAAACAAAGATTATAAGGTGTACAACTTACTTTCGCCTTCACGTATTGTTTGGTCGCTATAATCTTTGTACTTTCCATATCATCAGGGCCAGGACCATAGGCAAAACAGTGCTCACCCTGGGGAAAGATTGACAAATACTTTTAGATAATATCATATCACGGGGCTGGTGTTCACCAGTGACATCTGTTTTCAAAAAAGAATAAAAGAAAGGTACAATAATAACTGAATATTTATGCTACACTCATGACTGATAAACTCCCATAATTAAAAATGGCTTTTTCCCGAAGTTGCCACTTTTTCACACTGTATTTCATGTACTCACCAACACGCTGAACATCATTCTTTGCCAGCCAATGCAGCTATCCAGATACTGTCATAATGTGGTAGATCTAATACTGTCCATTGCATGTCGTATTTTCACTTTAAGTCAGAGTATCACAACTGAATACCTTTCCATTGTGCCGTACTTCTTCATATTTGACAACTAATCTTGCAAGCTCTAACACATAATAATATTTGGTGATGACGATACATGCAGTATTAAGATCAATATTTAATTTCATAATGATGGTGTAGTTCTACAAAAAAAAAAAAAACGCAACAAAAGAAAGCATGGCCAAATCATTGACACTGACAGAATTTGGTATAGACAACCGGTAAATAAGCTTTTCTAGACTACTTTGAAATGGCCATAATGCTGTAAAATGATGGTGAATATAAGAGTGCCACGTCTCAGAGAAGATTTATGAGTGGTTTCTGAACAAAATATTTGGGAGTCTCATTTAAAACAACATTTGGGAATCATGTACTGAGAACACATTTGTGATCCTGTCTTGGAGAAAATTTGTGTCTCATCTGAAAGAGTATTTTAAAGTAGCCTGTGGGTTAACTGTAAATGCTGCATCTGAAAGACTATTAAGCTGTGACGTGTCTGAGAGTTCTTCTATCATAGTTGAAATGATATTTTAAGTGGTATCTAAGAGAGGATTAATATAATTATGTATCGTACCTGAAAGAATATTAATGGGACTCAAATCTGGGATATATGCAGCCACATCTTTAAAAACATTTTAATTTTATGGGTAATTTTTATCCCAGTTGTATCTGAGTGAATATTTATATTATTTTGTCAAAGTGAGAGAGTATTTAGGTGTCATGTTTGTGAGAATGAGTTGTATCTGAGCAAGAATTTACTTGGGGTATCAAAGACAATATATTACCAAAAGGGGACAGCCCGTTGAACCATCACATGCAACGCCAGAACGTTCGCAGCGAGTACCGGCTGTATTCGGGGAAACGTCACCCTCATTTGCCTGTGCAAATGCAGCTACAAAGCTGCCCTGGCATCATACAAAAAAAAGAAAAAAAATGTTTTGATACAAAAAGTGAAGAATTTCACAGCTTAAAATCCCACAGACGTATGTAAATACTTCAGGGAATGCAAGAAAGGATGTACATAAATTCATTGACCAAAGCCACAGCAAAAAATAAAAAAATTGTTGAGTTGAAATGCGATGGATCAATCAACCAAAATGCAAAACAAACCAAAAAGATTAATCAGACAAATGATCCATCAGCAGAAAGAACACGTCGTACAGTCAGCTTACCTAACGATTTGTCTGTCTACATGTCTGTGATTGTCCTGCTAACTATTAGCTATCAGATCATTACAATTGTGATATCGGCATGCCATATCTGGACATTCTGGACATTAGTATCATCATCATCATTGCCTTTCTCACCCTGGATCAGGGTATAGGCCACCAACAAACACTTTCCATCCCTCTCTATCATGGGCCAGCCTCTTTACATTATTCCAAGTCTTTCCGCTTCGTTGCCCATCATTTTCTCTGGCTCTTCTCCACGTTCCGCGCGGCCTTCCTCTTGATCTCTTGCCCTGGAGATTCCAATCCAATACCTTCTTCGTGATGCTGTTTCCTGGCCTCCTGAGAGTGTGGCCGATCCATCTCCATCGCCTCCTACCAATTTCCTCTCTGACTGGGCTCTGTCTTGTTCTTTTCCATACAATTTCATTGCTGACCTTGTCTGTCCATCTGATCTTAAGTAGCTTCCTCAAACATCTGTTGATGAAAACTTGGATTCTCTTTATGCAGGCCTGAGACGCATTCCAAGTCTCACATCCATACAACAGGACTGACTTCACGTTCGAGTTGAATATCCTCAGCTTTGTTTTTAGAGATATATCCTTGGTTCTCCAAATCTTGCTTAAGGACGTGAAAGCTGCCTGTGCCTTTCCAATTCGTGCTTTGACTTCTGCCTCTGTTCCTCCCTTATTGTCAATGATACTACCAAGATAGCAGAAGGACTCTACATCTTCCAGTGGTTGATCTCCTACTCTGACTTGTGCGCTTGGGGGTGCAACAATTTTTAGGACCTTCGACTTCGCAGGATGTATCCTCAATCCAATAGATTCTGAAATTTTGTTTAGAGCTGTAGTCTTTGCTTGCATCTGGTCGTGTGTGTGCGACAATAGTGTCAAGTCATCTGCAAAATCTAGATCGTCCAGCTGTGTCCATGGGGTCCATTGTATGCCATTTCTTCCTCCACTGGTGGTTTCTTTCATAAGCCAATCAATCACCAGGACAAACAGAAATGGGGACAGCAAACAACCCTGCCTAACACCAGTCTTGATATCAAAGCTGTCAGTAAGCTCGCCATCGTGTACGACTCTGCAACTTGTCCCGTCGTACATGCTCTTGATAAGGTTCACTATCTTCTCTGGGATTCCATAATGTCTCAATATTCTCCACAGTGTTTCTCTATCGATGCTATCAAAGGCCTTCTCGTAGTCAAGGAAGTTCACTATCAGTTGGGAGTTCCACTCTAGCGACTGCTCTACTATGATTCTCAGCGTGGCGATCTGGTCGGTGGTTGATCGATTACTCCTGAAACCAGCTTGCTCCTCACGAAGTTTTTGGTCTGTTGCATTCTGTATTCGCTTGAGAAGAATCCGATTGAAAACCTTTCCTGGGATGGAGAGAAGTGTGATTCCTCTGTAGTTACTACAATTGCTGAGGTCCCCTTTTTTTGGAAGCTTCACGAGGTGTCCTTCCTTCCAGTCCTTTGGAAACTTGCCTCCGATCCAAATCCTCGAGAATAGTGAGTGCAGACCCTCTGCAGCCCCAGCAGCATCTGCCTTCAGCGCCTCTGGTGGGATCTGATCTGGTCCAGCTGCCTTGCCTCGATTTAACTGCTTTATGGCATCATTAATCTCTGCTTTAGTCGGAGGGTCGCAACTGATCGGTAAATCATTTCTTGCGGGTAGAATGTCGGGTGGGTTGCTTGGTGGAGGTCTGTTCAAGAGGCTGTTAAAATGTTCTATCCATCTTTTTGCCTGAGCTTCCTTTCCAAACATAGCCTTCCTGTTGTAATCCTTGACAGGAACTTCAGGTTTTCCATATTTTCCAGCAAGAGTCTTTGTAGTCTGGTAGAGGATCCTCATGTGTCCTCCTGTTGCTGCCTTCTCTGCTTTCTCTGCTAACATTCCTATGAACTCCTCTTTGTCTTTTTTAATTGATTTTTTGACCTCTTTAGCTGATGCCCGGTACTCTTCCTGGTTACCAACTCTTGAGCTTCTTGTACGACTTGCATTTACCTGTTCTTTTAGGTCTCTTCTTATCCTTATCAAGACCAGTGATTTTTTACTGATCCATTCCTTGTGTTCCACTTTCTTTTCCCCAAGAACATCCTGACATGTCGATGTAAATACTCCTTTTACCTTAGCCCAGTGAGTCTCCAAATCTACTGTCTCTTCGAGGTCAACAAGGGGTTTGAATCTATTCCTCAGCGTCAGCTGGAACTCTTCCTTCTTCTCTCCATCCAGAAGGCTCACTTGAAACTTTCTCCTCTTTGTTCCTGCTCTGGTACCTTGTTTCTTGAGGCGGAGTTTGAGTCTTGCCAGCAGCATGTGATGGTCAGATCCAACATCAGCTCCTCTCTGTACTATGACATCCTCCAGTGAGCGTCTGAAACGTCGGGTGATGCAAAAGTGGTCAATCTGGTTTTCAGTTACTCCATCCGGTGAAATCCAAGTGGCCTTATGGATCCTCTTGTGTGGGAATACTGAACCTCCAATCACATAGCTGTTAAATGCGCAGAAACTTGCAAACCGCTCTCCATTCTCATTCATTTGTCCCAAACCATTGCACCCCATAATGTCCTCATACCCTGTATTGTCCTGTCCTATCTTGGCATTGGCGTCTCCCATTATAATGTTCACATCTTTTCTTGGCAATGTGTCAACTATTACCTGAAGCTGGTTGTAGAAATCGTCCTTGTCCTCATCGGTTGCTTCATTTGTTGGGGCGTATATCTGCACAATGTTCATTTGATGTTCTTGTTCTTTGTAGTAAATGATGCCAATATAATTCTCCTTCCGTAGGGTTCCCATCCCCTCAGAGACCTCTGGGCGTGCTTGCTCAAGATGATCGCTACTCCTTCTGTATGCTTTTTGTCCTCCCTTCCAGAATACAAAATCTTTTCCCCAGAATTAAGTTGTTTCAGTCCGGACTGTGTCCAGCGGGTCTCGCTAACTCCAAGTATGTGCAGTCTGTATCGCCTCATCTCCATTGTAACCTGGGCACTCTTTCCTGCTTCATACATGGAGCGGACATTCCACGACGCAATCCGGAGTGACTTGTTTGATGAAGGAGCAGTCAGGCCAGTGGAGTCCTTTCGGCTTTGTCCATTGTCCTTCATTGAATCTACAGGGGCAGATGCTCCCCCTTCTCCCAAGATAAAAGACTGATTTAAAGTATTTGCTTGTGTTTCTGTAACTGGTTTATTTTTACAGGGTGGGTAGTTAGCCCACCGCCAACTGGCTCTTCTCGGGAGACCAGGACCTTTGCACCTTTAGTCGCCTCTTACGACACGCAGTATCACGTCAGATGTATTCTTTGCTGTCCCTCTTCTGCAAGAGGGCCCCGCATCTGCACGGGCGGGACATTAGTATAGCAGTGTTGAAATAGGCATGAGATACTTATGATTATTCGGACATCCAAATACCTGACCAGGTAAAGAATTTGGGTTAAACTCGGTCTCAAACAGCAGTGACGCGTAACCTTTGTTGTCTGAAGTCATCAGTGTATTGTTACTTCTCATACTTGTACAGTGGACAGCGAACCAGCTGTGGACAGATAGAACACAAGAATAATTATGCAGGAGCTCCGGGCAGCTTTGGATATAGTAAAATGATAATGCAGAAATAGGAAATTCGATTTTGGCATTAAATGGTGCAGTTTAGTACGTACACAGCAAGAGAATCACCACGCATCCCAAAGCCGTGGATAAATAAACGTTCGTCTATTTTATCTCTTATTCCTAGCAACGAGCAAAACGTTGAAAAAAAGGCCCAGGCTGAACGCTGCTATTTTTCATAAGTATACTGGAATACATGAGAACATTTGCAAGTATCAATAAAAAATAACTCTTAATGCCTCAATAAAAAATAATTCTTAATGCCTATGTAGAGACACACACATCTTTACTGCTGCCCAATGTCTACTGCTGCAAGCATCAAATAAAAAAAAACAACAAACATTTAATGCCCCTGTAGAAATACACACATCTTTACAGCTGGGAAATATCTATTGCTGCAAGTATCAAGAGAAAAAAATAACACTTAATGCCTATGTAGCAATACACACACCATTACTGCTGCCAAATGTCTACCGCTGAATTAAAAAGGCAGCTCGACCCCCCCCCCCCCTTTCCAAATAAAAGAAAGCGTAAAGCTTCCTATTTTTGTAAGGTTGAGTTATCCTCTGAAAAATTGTCTCTTGGGGACAAGGTGGTCTAGAGGCAAGGTGCTCGCCTCTCATGCCAAGGGTCCCGGGTTCTAAACCCGGGCAGTGCAGGCATGTTGGAAATTGGATTTTTCTCATATTTTCAAGTCCCTGGTCCTATTGGGGGGTAGGATCGAGTACCTAGTCTTCTCGGATAAGGACGAAAAAATTCGGAGGGCCCGTGTGCACGTTGCGCACGTTAAAGATACCTTGGCAGTTGGAAATCGTAAAGAGCAGGCCGAAAGGCCGCTGCCCGGGCAAAATTGAAAATTGAAATTAATAGATTAAAATTTATCCATAATTCCCCCCCCCCCCTGCCAGAATTCATTATTAAATATATATTGTTATTAATAAATATTCAAAATATTATTTGAGTTGTGTGTTGTGTGAACTGCTGTGAGTTGTGAACTGTTGTGAGTTGTGAACTGCGCCTAACAGGCTGCGTTACAATTTGCTCTGAGATAGAGAGAGAGAGAGTGAGCGAGACAGGGAGAGAGAAAGAAGCAGTGCAGTGTGTTGAGCGCCTCGCAGGCAGCTCCATTCTGCTCTGTGGTTGACATGTTGTTTCTGTAAAGCGCCTAGGGCTCTTCAATGGGGATTGGCGCTATATAAATGTACTTATATTATTATTATTATTATTATTTTTGGTGGTCAGAATTAGGTTTTACGTCAACGTTAGGTAAAAAAAAAACTAAGCTTTGGGTCATGGCACCAGCCAAATAGAGCCAATGTGGCAAAATATTATACTTGGCGTTTTTGAAACTTGCAATGTTTTTCTCCTATGTTACCATAGGAAAGGAAGGAGCTAGGATAAATCTGCATCAGCAGCCGAGGAAAAGATAGCAGTCCGGGAGGAAATGTTTCCATCCTTGGTGACATCAGATGCCCCTGGTAGTTTTACAGAGTTATGAAATATTATATGCCTACCTTATCATTCCCATTTCTTCACCCGTGTCACTCACGATCTTCAGCACCAACATTTCTTTGTCAGTATTAGAGCTGTACCTGTTTTGCATACAGAAAACAGAAGGGAATACATGCATTAAACAACAACAACAACAACAAAACATTCATTAATTGTGTGAAGGCGTCAGTCCGTCCACTCATCCATCTTTCCATCCATCGATCCATCCAACCAAAACGACTATTACAGCAGAGTAATTATGACAAAAAATATATATGACATTGTGATGATACAGGTCAATAAACACAAATAACGTCAACGGGAAATATTATGATATGGAATGAATGACAATAACAGCAATATTAACAGTATTGATAAAATGATATTGATAATGATTTTGAAATGGCAATCATTATAAAAACAATAGAAACAGCAAGAACAATTGCATACATTATTGCTATAGTATGAATACAAGAAATTAATATGAAGTTAATTAGAATGGTTTGGGTCAGTTTTATAATTGTCATCATGTAACATTTGGTTTAAGGGCCAATTTCATTTCCAAATTCCTTGTCTGGTTAGAGAATGAGGAAGAGCTTGGAAGATAAGACTCTACCCCTACTGGATCCTGTGTTGATGTTATTCCTCAGGTAATCGAACTTGAAAGGATGGAGTACGCGTTTGATCTAGGGGGACTGAAAAGTTATCTTACAAAAAGTCAGTTTCAAATTCGCAAGTGTATGCAAAGAAAGCCACAACTTCGAGACCGCAGAGATTTGACTTGATTGGTCTGTATTTTGACAACGACGTGAGTGAAATCAACACTGATTCACCCAAAAGGCATATCCAGGACATGCCATCCTAGATACTAGCAAGATACAACAAAATGAGACACTCCTTCCTTCTTCGCGCCTCTAAAAAAAAAATCATGCACACAGTTTGCACTCTTATCGAGGGCGGGGCCCATGGGGCACTGCATGAAAAGAATGCTCAATATAATGAGAAATTAATGACGCAGATTTGTTACAGTGTTTCTGCTACTCAAAATAATCTTATTATAAAAAAAAATAGTGGCTGGAGTAATTCATTGTGGTGCAATTTTGACCCTTTTTTGGCTCAACGCTACAGCCTAAAGGACACTTTCAATAATTATAAAATTATTTTCTTCAGTGTCAACTAATCCAGTCCAATGGCTTTTGTACCGACCGTTTATGTTGATTCAAGTTTCGGGTATTTTTAAATTTAAAGTCGTAAAAAAGTAAAATACAATGATCTTTGTTTTGGCTCCCTGTAGGAAGCTCATCGCACCGGAAACGATATTAATATGCGTTCAGTTCCGTGCGCACAGTTTCCCTATCAGAAATGAGTGAGTAATGTTCTGGAGCGCATGAAATCTGTCGTAAGACTGTAGAATATGGGAAGCTTTGTAGACCAAAAAGAGGGAGAGAGAGATAGAACGGTGGGTTCACAGGTTTATCCCGGATAATGCCGGGAACTTCATCTAGTATAACAGAAAAAAAAGCCAGAGTTTTCATACAGATTTTGAAGTGATAATAAAGAAATTAGTGTCTTGAACCAAGGCCTACAGCGATAGTTGAACAGTGAACAAAATTCAGTATTTTCCCTACATAGGCTTTGTAAAATATGACATTGTTCATGACTTCCTCGCATTTGCCGCTAGGTGGCCGTCGGAAATCTGTGCACGCTAAACGCGCTAGCTGTCTCATCTTATTGTGTTTGGGGTCTTCGGTGCCATGCAAAAAACTTCATGAAAGAAATACTGCTTAAGTGACCTTTGTGAATGGCAATAATACCTGGCTCTCTCCTCTTCAGGATTCTCCAGGTATGCATTCGGGCTTCTGTTGACTCCCGAGCCAGATAACTCGCCAGAGTTAATGTAAAGGTCGGCAGCTTTCATTGAATTATGAGCGTTAACGATACTCTAGACAGAATAAAAACGGGAAAATGGAATAAAATACTGGTGTGATTACTGACAACAGAACATCGAAATGACAAGCAAAAGTACATATTCTGTTTATCATTAACTAATAACCCATAGACACGTTGGATAATCATACAAATCGTTTTATGAAATCGTTATTTGACATTTAAAACAAAGGATTTTGCCTGTTATACAAACATGCCAACAAAAGCTTGTCTTTCCACCACTTCAATTCGTACAAATGCTAAGTGGATCCAGTTTCTAGATACAACTTCACCTCTCTAAAATGCAGCCGCGTTAAAGCTTCCAAATTACAGTTTAAAATAATTATGAATATGGGCTTGTTATTCTGGGCGCCGTAGAATTTACGCTTCCCTGAATTTAAGATTGAAATCATTTCTGACAACAATAGAGACAGAACATTGCCTGATGATTTACACCATTTTTGGGTACAAATAAAGTTATGTACATCAAAGTTAAATGTCGCGATTGATTTTGCTTATCTTTATTCCTTTGATGACCATAATCATTAAAAAGCAAAACGTAGAACAAACATAAAAAAATCAAGCAAAATGATAAGAAACAACTGTCCTTCCTCCATTCCGTCTCCCATCACGTCACGTCACCAGACTTACCTGAACGACTCCATTGACAATGGCATCGAAACTTTGCTGATTGAAGCCCAGGGAATTTAAGTCGTACAAAACATACTGGGTGTAACCGCCAACAGAGCCGTGTCCATGGTTAGAACTAATGCAGACATTCTTCTCCGTGTATAGGTCTCCATACACTGACCTCAGTTTCTTGACAACCTGAAAAGAAAGATACAGTTAGCCTGAGAAAGTGAGAGAGCAGTCGGACAGATCAGACACACACAATTAAAAGAAGAAAAAGAAAAAAAGAAAAGCAAGAAAAACAAGCTGGCACACAGATGACATGACAGACAGACAGATAGACGGACAGTCAGACAGATAGATGGCAGTATACACATTGACAGACAGACAGACAGATACACAGAGAGATAGACAGACAGATGATAGATAGATAGATAGATAGATAGATAGATAGATAGATAGATAGATAGATAGATAGATAGATAGATAGATAGATAGATAGATAGATAGATAGATAGATAGATAGATAGATAGATAGATAGATAGATGGATGGATGGATGGATGGATGGATAGATAGATAGATAGATAGATAGATAGATAGATAGATAGATAGATAGATAGATAGATAGATAGATAGATAGATAGATAGATAGATAGATAGATAGATAGATAGATAGATAGATAGATAGATACCTTTAACCCCAAGAAGGGCCAAACCTCTCATCCTTTTCCACAATACACTCAGTTTTCTACCCTTTGTCTGTTTTGTGTATTCTTTAATTGTTTTCCAAATTGTTAATTTGTGATTTCATTTAGCATAGTTTGTTGTATAACGACTATTCTATTCGATGGTAAAGATGGTGATGGTGATTGTGGGAAGTGGGAGTGGTGAAGATGATGATGGTGATGATGATGATGATGACGATTATGATGATGATCATCGCGAGTTGGTGGTGAAGGGGACGGTGTTGAACAAGCACCTCTCGCTTGACTGGCCATGTCGTCATAGCGGTATCAGCGTTGACGAACACAAACCTGGTGCTGGTTGGTGAAGTGGCGAAGATGTATGCCCGACTGAACTCTCTCAGGTGAATTCCCTCTCCTGTTTGTCCTGTTTGGCCATAGCCAGCCTGAGACAAAATGAACAGTCGTGAAGATAAACCAAAAAAAAAACAACAACAACAACACTCAAGATTGGACCTGTATTTGCACTAATTATGTGCCATGTAAGCAAAGATACAGCTGGTGATGCACTGAGAATCTGTTTTGCCTTCTGTTTCGTCTCTCTTTCCACCACGAGACTTTAGTTTTTGTTTGTTCCAACTCCACGTTTTACACAACTTAGAAATTTGACATTGATTAATGCCTGTTGCTTTAGTATTATGATAAGTAGTTAGAATAATTCAAAACTCTGAAACAGCTTGATAAGTGCCACAATGCATTTTAAACAAGTGTCAGGTTTGCGCGCATGTTAAACATACTAAAAGTTCTCCAGTTTTTCAGGTAATAGAGATAACACGCACAGGAACTAAGGCCGCGACTAGCTGACTTAAGACAGTTTTGATGCAGCCAATCTAATGAGACAGGTTTGTTTCAGTCTCGCATCCCGCAGAACCCCCTTTAACTCCGTAGCTCACATCTCAAGCGAAACCCGAGACAAACAAGACTTAACTCAGTGCGCGACCAGCCTTAATTCCTCAGGCAAAACACCTGCAGGACTCTGGTGGACTTGTATCATACCCGTCGGTCCCTTACTAATGTTCTGTAATTAATTGCAACGGGCTATGATTTAGAAAGCAGTCTTTTTATGGTGTTGCTTATTAACTGAGGATTCGGGTTAAGTACAGTGTTAATTCAGTGTAAGCAAAGATACTAATTATTAAGATGAAACACAGCCTTCTTCGCGGCTTTAAAAAAAACAACAACATCCGTGCATATTATGCCGAATTCTCAGCCGACCACCGTTTGGGGTTAACCTGGGACAAGACATCTGTGGCCTTGAGCCCAATAGGTATGATCCTCGATGTATGCGTTTCTCTTCTTGGTGACGTCTCTTTGTATTTAAAATTGTAGTTTTGTTGTTTAAATAGAATGAGACTACATGTTCGTGCCTTCTCATGAATTGTAAGAGTAACGTGACCGAATTTGGAACAACAACAACAACAGCAACACTAACAACAAATATCCAGAAGATCCAAACTATTTAATCCTGACAGTAGCGATAGACAACTCAGTAAAATACAACAGAGACAAAGCTGTGCATTACATCATAGGCAGAAAGTATTCATGAAATTAAAAAAAAGAAATGAAATGTAATACAATTATAAAACAACAAACAGTAGCAGTTCAGCATACTTCATGGACACGCAACTTAACCAGATAATATGATATTACTGAAAATACGGCGGAATGGTAAGTATCAGCCCCGCATGCTGTCTATATAGACACGGTATGACAACAGACTTGCTGTAGGCCTACAAAAATGATAACAACACCAAACTGACGACGACCCACTCCACCTCTTCTCCCTCAGTAAATACAAATGAAATATTCAGCTCTTTTATGAAATCAAAATTATAAAGATCACAAGAGTTTGCCTGAAACAAATTGTTGTTTTTTTTAGCGAGTGTTGATACAATCAGTACAATCTAAGTTATAGTGGATATGAATGCGTTTGATGAAAAATGAGGGTCTTCCTATGTTATGTTATGTTGATGTTATTGTGTCTAGCCGGCTTATCTAGAACTTTGAATTAACTCGTGCGCGTGATTTTACATGGGAGCATGTATGTTTGTGTCGGTAGTTGTAGAGGATGGGGGTTAAAAGAATGGAGGATGGGCCGCCGATGGCTTTGATGCGTAGGGGGGGGGGGGGCTCCATAAAGTATGTACCCTCGATTTTGGCTATTTTCATTCACATCCTTGGCTTCAACCCCCGCCCCCCTTGGACAAGCCTGCCACCATTGGAACAGTGAGTATCCCAGACAAGGCCATGATGTCTTGAAACTTTAAGTGACGTTTTCATGGACAGTTTGACTGTTTCATTAGGTACAATCGCCTATATTATATTTTCATACAGTTCTTCTTTTTTTTTTTTTTTTGGTCGAAAGAAAACATTTTAAAAAAAATTCATTGCCATAATTGAACCCCTCCCCCACCCCCTCCTCCCCCAGCCCTCTGAGAGCGTAATTTATGGATGGCCCCTTGGCATTGTGAGCGAAAAATGAGTGTGAACCCGAAGTTCAATAGCCCCGTTAATTACAATCACGAGTTTTCAAACTGCAGTTATCAAAGCGTGTGAGCGAATCAAAGGAAATAGCTGTATTAACAACCACAGCTGGGGCGGGTATGGCCTTGCGGATTTATAATTAGTGAAATACGCTTGGGGGAAGGAAACACCTCTTATGCCGCAGTCTCACCAAGAAAACTCGCATGCGATTTTGATAATTATGAAGCTCGTGCGTGCTGAGGCGTGTTTTGACACGTGTTTTTGGCCCTCACACACCAACTCGTGTCAAACTCGTGCCTAGCTGCAGAAAAATAGCTCCAGCCTTATTTTTTCGGCAAGTCGTGTGCGATTTCTTGATATGCGAGCGGAGGCGTTCGCCTGGGTTCGTGTCAGCACGCACCAAACTGATGAGCGCGCATCCACTCAGGAATGTGAAAAATTCACACACGAGCTCACGCGTACGTGGCAGCCTACTCGTGCGTGTTGACACAAGCCCACACGTTCGTGTCGACTCGCGCACGAGTACAGTGAGACTACCCTATATATAGGGCCTGCTTGTGTTATTTCGCTTGGCTCCCGCTTTTATACTTGTCCTCCTCCTCCACAATTCGTGCGAGTACAGCACAACTCGTGTGCGAATTGTGCAATTTGGGCCTCAAATCAGTCCTGGCGGGAGGGGGCGAAGGTTATTCGTGTGCGAGTCGTGTGGGCACGCGTGGGCTCGTGCACGAACGTGTCAGCTCTTGTGCGAATTTTGCTCGTGTGCGTGTGGACACGTACGTACATGACTTAATTTGACACGTTCGCACACGAGTTTTCTTGGTGAGACTGCGGCATAAACAGAAGAAAGGAAGAAAAAAAAACATAAAGGAGACAGGAGAAATGGAGAGCTACGATCATCAGTGTACTTCACCACTGTATTTAAAAGTAAACGTTGACCATAATTATTCCCTGTGTAAACATAAGGTATAGTCCCCGCAGAAATAATTGAACTGCAATTTGTTTGGTAAATCCGTGTTCCCAAATTTGGCATGGCTTTTTGAAACCATTTTGTCTTTACTAAAAAGTTTTTTTCTTATTTGAATTGCAAGAATATGTGCGGGCATTGCTACATTACCATAAATTAAAAACGGTAACAGGTGATTTGCATGACGTGCACTTGGAATGTTACCAACACATAAAAATGGAAGCAATTTGTGCGCACTAAACACGGTGTCTCATCTTACTGTGCAAGGTCTTTCTTGGCAAAGATACTAGATATAACAAGATGAGGCACTCCCTCTTTCGCGCCTTTTAAGAAAATTGGGCACACAGTTTTGCGCGCTTACTGGAGGCTCATTGCATGAAAAGAATGCTTGATATAATGATAAGGATTTGTTTATGTTACTGCGACTGAAAAGATTAGCCATAATTATGTTTCCTATAGCGAGTGATGTTATAATTACACAATAAGTGCCTTCAGTCTAGGCCTACAGCGATAGGTGAACAGTGAAAAAATGTGTCCCTATATTGGCTTTGTAATTCAGCATTGTTCATTACTGTCGCGCAATCGCTTCTAGGTGGCGATGCGAAATCTGCGCACGCTAAAATTTAAAGTGCTAGCTGTCTCAACTTATTGTACCTAGTATTCTTGATGAAAGTAACACGACAGCAACACTGGTCTACGTAAATTACATCGTCATTTAGGGCCCGTGCAACAGCAAACCATTTTTAGCATCGAGATTTTACCATTTCTCATTAATCATACTTTTCTTATTCTTGGGTATCCGCCATATCCTCTAATCAAACGTTGTAATTATTTCCCACTCTCCTGTGTTGGTAAAACTCCTAGTGTACCTAGTATTCTTGATGAAAGTAACACGACAGCAACACTGGTCTATGTAAATTACATCGTCATTTAGGGCCCGTTCAACAGCAAACCACTTTTAGCATCGAGATTTTACCATTTCTCATTAATCATACTTTTCTTATTCTTGGGTATCCGCCATATCCTCTAATCAAACGTTGTAATTATTTCCCACTCTCCTGTGTTGGTAAAACTCCTAGTGTTCATTCACCTCACCTGTTACCGATTTTGATAAGCAGTTATGAAGAAATTTCATCACACAATTTTGCAAGTTAAATGAGTAAATATTTTACGTTAAGATCAATTGATTTAGAACGCCATGTCAAATTTGGAATACATGAATTTACCAAAGACCGAAGTTATTTTGAAAAAAACGTAGTTCATGTATTTCCTCGGGAACTTCTGTACGTACGCAGTCCACGACCTCGACAACATTGTTTTACGATATCATTGTTCCATAGTGGAATCCGAGACACAATATACCGAAACGGATCAATCCATCATTTTACGTCCGTCCTCTTGCGCGCTTATCATCCATGTCAACAATGCAACAGTTCTCACCACACCCATTCATAATTGAACGAAGGAGAGTAGTGCCATAGGGCTATGTGAGCAGTAGGCCTAATCACCTTGTTTATACGCGTGCAAGTTGGGGATACGTCATAGTAAATGAAGGAATGGTTCGTCTCCGTATTCTGTGTCTCGGGTGGAATTTAATGCAAAGCCCCTGGCAGACAAAGCAGTGAGCAATATAGTTGTCAGGATGGTGCAATAGATCGGCACAGCAGCACTACCACAGCTACTTTGCGCTTTTCCCTTTGAGTGTGTGTGTGTGTGTGTGTTTGTGTTTGGTACCTTGTTGTAACTTACTTCTCAGAGCTCGATCAATTAAATTTTCACAAATAAAAATCTCATGGGAAAAGGCCAGTATTAAAAAAAATAGTTTTAAATCTGTACAGTTAAGAGAAGAAAGTGTTTTGTAATACAGATCTAGAATCAAATGTAATGTGCAAAATCTGAGAGTCTTGCAAAATCTGAGAGTCGTGCAAAAGACGAACTACTGTGAAATGCACGTTGAAATGTGCAATTTTATTCCTGGATGTTAAAATTGTTTTTATTTTATGCAAGCGTAAGACTCACTGACATAATTCCGTTTCAATACGAATATACTTTATCGCACAACCTTTTACATCCCTCATTGTTTCAGCATCGAGTCATCTTGCAAGGGCACGGTCAATTTAAATGTAAGAAATTTATCTAAACACATTGCAACAATCTGTCACTCACGAAATTCACTTCCACGCAGGGTCCTGTGATGTCAGCAATACCAGTTCCAACGTAATAGTCAGCAGCCAAGCACTGGTTGTGACAGAGAAGACAGATACCTACGAGAACAAGGTACAACAGGTGCATCCCTACAGGTTCTATTATAAACACCAACATGACGATTTCAAAGCTAACATGAAAGCCACCCCCTTTTATACATGCCTTCAATTTGTCGTCAGGCGTGCAGAGTTGGTAATGCAAAACAGCACAGTGAATAATCAATTTCACTAATCAGAAATTCGTTTCACGCCCACGTACTATTATTATTATTATTATTTACCAAACAATAACGACACAGACAAACAAGCGAACACAATACTGCTTACAGCATTAGATGAATCGCTGGGGTTGAACGACGCTGGTGGTTAACATCTAACACATTGATTGGGAAGAACAAGCCTTGCGATAGCAAAGCATTCGCCCAGCGCCAAGCCAGCAGCCCTAGAAATTGAAATTATTGCCACCAATATGACATTCATAATGAGCAAGGTTCATCGTCCTTCCTTTTTAACCCATATTGAACATGTACGATTTCAAAATCATGTACATCTGTACCACAAACACCTTCAGGAATCATAATATGCCATGCATGTTATTGCCTCGCACATTGACGACAACATACCTGATGCAGACAAGTTTACATTGCACGGTTGCTAACCCCTATCTTGAATGCAAATCTAACAAAATAGGAGCATCCGCAATATTGTTTACATGCAAAAATGTACTGTCGATATTCAGTTTCTTTCAGCTTGGGCGGGTGCCAGCCGATTTTGATTGGCCGACTAGTCGCATAGTGACGTCATGACATTAGGTTTCAGTAAGATCGGATTAGTCGGGGGTTGCAGGAGGTCTCATTGAACCTCAATGTCGTGACATCATCATCGAACTAGCCGGCCGATCAATATCGGTTAATCCGCGCCTAAGCTTCGTCTAATCAAATATTTATTATCTTGTCAAATTTGTAAATAATATCTGGGCGAGTGCCAAACTGCATTGAATCTTGTTCATTTGTTTGAATTTGATTTATATTAGGCTTATTGGAACTGGCCTTTTCTACCAATTGTAAAAGACAGGAAAGCCACAATTTTAGGTCGAAAAGACTTCGCATAAAAAGTTTGGTTGGAATAGGTGCTGAGAGTCGTCTGGAGGGCAAGCTAGACAAGAGGCACGTACAGTAAGTCAGCTAAAACGCTCTTCAAAGCCAGTCAATAATATGAACTCACAGTAGCTATGGCTTTTTTTTTTTTATGTAAGTCAAATGCAAAGAAAAAGGAAACCGTTAAGCTGTGTTTTCATGTTCACAGTAACGGAAACGGCAAAAATGCATCAAGTAGTAAAATGGAAAAGTGTTTCAATATGTGCGGAACTGGCGTTTCTGTACACATAAAACATTCTATTTCATTGCTTAAAGGGTTTTTGACGTTTCCATTGCCCTTTTTCCCTACACATGAAAACACAGCCTTAGACAAGGCAAACGGCAGACAGTCAAGTTAAATGATTCTCTCTCTCTCTCTCTCTCTCGCCCTCCGCCCCCATTCCCAGCATTACTTTTGGTGACAGACATTGACTTTTATTTAATAGTTAGATAATGTCTAGATCTACATTTAGTTTAGATCTACATGCAACTGATACTCTGCTCCCCCCTCCACGTTTAAAGAAAATATTTATTTAAGCTAGTTCTATATCAAAGACTGTTAACCAGAGAAGTGGAAAGTTTCGGTAGATAAGATCTACCAGACTAATTTATGATGCAGTCATCTGTTTTATTTTCAGCATCGTTACTCTCGTTCTGGCTTGAGGCCCACAGTGTGCACCACACAGATCGCGACTCTTGTCAGTGTAAAGGGAGCTATCACATTAAGCCCGGTCAGGCACAGTCAGATGCTGGCAGACAAGAAATATTTTCTTCGTAAATCTGGGAAGACCCTACCATACTAAAGCAGGTCAAACACAGTCAGCTTCTGCCAATATTTCTTTGGTGTACATTCTGCTGGCAGCATCTGACTGTGTCTGATCTTGCTTAGCATGTCACCCCCCCCCCCCACAAATCGCTTCAGAATACATGTGAATGAAATTGCGAGCCAGTAGAGTGTAAACCTTAGGGGGACAGTTCAGAATCACCCAGGTGTCTTTATGGGAAAGAATAGCTTTGGTAAATGGTGGTGATGGCGTCTGTTTCATCTGATGGGTGCTATAGTGCTGAAGATCATGGGCTGCCTAATTTCTATCAAACAGAGCAGATGAAAACTGCCATGGCAAATTGTAAACCTTTGGCACCCAAACCATTATCATCTGCCTATATATTTACATGTCGTGTTCGTGCTTGAGTCTTGGTTTTAACAAAAAAGCTGGACTTTCATACGACCTCGTCAGTAAACCGCATAAACACATTATACATTATCTTTATAACCGTGCTCATACATGCTAAGAAAACAAAGGCAGTGGCTTATGGTCTATAGCGCAGCCCTAGAGGGGAAATCTGCTTTCGTTTGTAAGAAATTTCCAATGTAGATTTCAGCAAATGATCAAAGTTGTCATTTTAAACCATGCATGTTTTGGTGTAAACTGTTTTTAATTGTATAAGAAAATAACAGAAAATAGTTCGAAGGATTCAATATTTGGTTCGCTCGAGCGATAAAAATGGCCGCTTTGAATGCAAACGCCCCCAAAAAGAATTGAAACTTTTGGGAGAAAGAAACACCCGAATGTTGCATGAAATAAAAATACCAAGAGAAAATATTCCTTTAAGGAATGGGCACATTTATGAATAAAAATAATGTCGTCTTCCCTTAGAGAGATTTTCCCGTCGGGACCGTAACGAAACCTCTTTAGGGGATGAGCTAAACTTTTCATCTCGTGGCCATGTATTTACTGGGTCTCGTGAACTCAAAACCGACAAGGCGGCGCACAAATGGCAACCAACAAAATTAAATAAATGCCGTCTTCATGACCAAAGCATTGCACAGTAAACCATCACTTTCTTTACAAGACCCAAAGGTCTGGAATTCGCTGCCTCAAAACACAAGGAAGGTACACAATGAGACAGGTACAAAACGTTGAAATTTACTAGAAGCGTCTTAAAAAATCTTACCAATTGACGGAAAGCAACCACATCTGTTCATTGTATTGGTGAATTTAATGTGAGTGGTAAGATGACTGAAGCGCTTACAGCTGGTACCACGGGATGAAACGCTATATAAATTTTCTCACTAAACCGACCAGAGCAAGATAAATCTTGCAAATTCCTTGTATCGAGCCCATTTCTATAGAACTGATAGAACTTACTGTTTCGCCAGAATTCTCTACAGAAAACCCAGATTTGATAAAGCCGATTTTATTAGTAATGGTAGACTAAGATCGAAATTTTCGATCATACGTTTTCGATTTTACCGGAAGAAAATGTGTTGTTGTTGTTTTTGTTTTGGCAGCTGAAAAAACGTCAATAATAATTAAAGCCTGAATTTTGTCAACAGGTGGTTCCATGTAATTTATCGTCAAAAACCGAGGCAGCACACAAAGTTCTAGAATTATTTTCCCTCGGACACAAAGTTCTAGGTGCTCATATGTTCACCTCCTAGCTTTTTCACAGTATGATTAAATATCACAAATGGGGGATTCCGATAGTTGCATCCACCTGCCCTTTCATTAATTTAGGTAGGAGCAAAACGAAATGAGTTATTCAATGCGTTCGACTACACTTTCCCAAGCTTGATATGCACAGACGAAACTTGTACTATTTTCTGTGGCAATTCTTCTCAAGTGCCTCGGAATGGCAGTTAAAGGAGGAAGGAGTACCATATGAGTCAATTTTAATCCTGCACATGCTTCGTGTTTTGAGCATGATTCCCCGGGCTGTGCACTTACTGTATACATCGATCTGGAGGACTAACTCGCCCCCGGGGCTTTGCGCCCCCTCCCCCCCCCCTCCGCGCGCGCCTCACTGAAGCTTCTAACAACACATCCTCATTATTAATATCCTTTGTGTCTGACTCAAATGTCACTCCTCCAAAGGAAAATAAAAGTTATGATGACTATGGTAGAAATAGCCTACCAAAAATATAAATATGAGTTGAATGACATTTCTCTACTGCTGTGACACAATACATAATGACACGTGTTTTTGAGTAGCTGCCCACGCTGTGCGAACGCCGCAGCACTGGTGTTCTCGGAGGTTTGGGTGTATATGATTTGCGAAGTAACTAGTTTAATAGATTGCGCTTAGACCCGACTGGGAACAAAAAAAAAGTATATAGTTGACAATGTGGTTTGGGGCAATGCGACAAGCTAATTCCATTTACACTTGAACAGTGATTTAAATGGGGACAAAAACAGAAAAAATCTCGAAGTCACAGTCTTTACGTCATTGTGTCTATTCTGTTATGCCTAAGATAGTTCATTAAATTAGTGTGTGTGAGTGTGTGTGTGTGTGTGCGTGTGTGTGTGCGCGCGCGCGTGCGTGTGTGTGTGTGTGTGTGTGTGTGTGTGTGTGTGTGTGTGTGTGTGTGTGTTTGTTCGTTCGTTCTTTCATTTCAGCCATCTCCGCGTTTCTGCCAAGCCACTTAGTTTGATAATTACCTACACTTGGCTCAGGTTAACAAAATAAACAAGGCGGGAGGACCTGATACGGTATGTCCTAAATCTTATTGACAAGGATCAAGAGGGGGATTGTAAAATTAAGGAGAAAGGATGTTAATTCACTTTGCATGCACCAAAGTTCAGATTTTGAAAACACTCCAGTGGATTACGGGCACAAGAGCGTATGTGAAGGACGATCATGTTTGATCATATTTAACAGGGGAGGAGTTTAGTATGCCCTAATGTACGAGTAGTTGAAAGTAATAGGATGATGACGTCAAACAGACTGCACCGGGAGGAGGGGGGGGGGCGCAAACATATTATGGCCATGCCATGTTCATATTATCGCTCTTGATAACGTTTTCAAATAGATAGAAGAAACCGCATGCGCACAAACATTACACACGTGTAGCTAGTACACAAAAAAGAGAACAATTAAAGGGCAGGGTGTCCGTGTCTTGGCCCAATTTCATCGCTTCACATGTCGATGGTTAGGGGGTTATCATACTGAGCCCGGAACGGCACAGTTAGCTGCTGGCAGACAAGAAGTGCACACCATAATATCCTTATATTTTCTTACTAAATCCGGAAAGACCCTAGCACACTAAGCCCAGTCAGACACAGTCAGCTTCTGCCACTATTTCTTGCAGTGTATATGATGGCAGCATCTGGCTGCGACTTTTCGGGCTTAGTATGATAATCCCTTTAACTTACAGATTTTTTTCCAGAGGGTGGTGTGACATAACCCCATATAACTGACAATAACTGAATGACAGAGACGGGTGTTGAATTTTGGGCAATATTCGTAGATAATCTCTGAATACACACCAAATTACATCGTGTACCTGAGTTCTCACCGCTTTGTTGTTGTTACGCACAACACAAACTCTTTGTTGTACGCCATCTCGGTTCTGAAATACCCTCTCGTCAAGGTTGATCTAATAGGACACATTGTACTTTATAACCCTTTCCTCAAGGACTGCCCGTGACAGCCTGGTCATCCGGTATCTTTTCAAGGGGGTTTGAAAGGTTTCCTGTGAGGGTGGAGTCTTTATTTTTCTGAAATCAAAGTTTAGGGGGAAAAAAAGTTGTAGGTAGCAAAGCCTTGTTTCAAGAGATTATTTTTTTTAAATAAGGGAAAGTCTTCTCAGGTGTTTACTGTCCAAAGTGTCCCTAGTATGTCATTTGTCCAGCATTCATAACACATTGCTTAAAACTTGGCTGCGACCCCACAGATTTTCCGTGGTTTTTGTATTATTTTCTCTGAAGTGTACTACAATGCGAATGACTTGCTGCAACCTGTAGGAACACTTTGTAGCGTAGTCCTTCCTTTTTGTCTAATCCAGACTCTCTTCTCCGCCACCAAAATACATGTAAAAGTGATAACAAAACGGATTCACGCTGACTAGCCATAGAACAAACATCTCTGCTTTTAATATATCTTGTTGTAGAAAAGGGATGAGGCCAATGATTTGAAAATAATGGAAGTCTGGGCAATCAGTGTAATAGAGACGAAAGTTCACCATATTAATCAAAGTGCTTCTATGATGATTATTTGGATAGAGCATCTGGACGCCTGTGTCTCCCACTTCTCCCTCTCTCTCTCTCCCTTCCCTCCACGGTGATTACCAAAGATAACGTGTATGTCGAGTTTTCTTTCCTGTTGTCGTTAATCCCAAAGCGTTATAATCTTAAATCCAAAGGTCATTCGTCTCTCATATCTGCGTCAAAGTTTGCTGGTTAATTGGGTAATGCATTTTGGGAGGTAACACACCTGTAACCAAGTTTGCACTTTCCCCCTGTAACCGATAACAAGTCGGGGAAGGCAATGTATTTAAGGGCGAGGAAAATGCGTGTTTTATGACATGTGGTTTTACGCCTACTCTCATTGGCCTGTTTCAGGTAGAGAAAACTGACGATCACCGGATGTCGCAAAGTAGTGTGTAAGCAGGGCAGATGACAGATGTTAAGGAGACTTTTGACAGTCAACACATGTGAACACTTTCTTTGAAAGTAACGTCGATGAGATTGGATTCTCAAAATTAACGACAGCGAAGCCATTACATTTTTAAAAGTAACGTCAAAGAAATTCTAAATCTTCTCAAAGGTAACGAACTAGAGAAAGTACTATTCACAAAAGCAACGACTGGTGAGCTTATCCTGCTCTTTCTCGAGTTCACAAGGTGAGCAGAAAATACATTTTTATATGATTACACTATAAAGGCCGGCTGTGAACTACCAACTTCTCGCTTGATTCTTTAAGAATGGATGCATTACCTGGAACATTTTACTAGCGCCGGCAGTTCACTATAGGTCACACTTACATGTTTATACATTTTTATAAATTGAATTCGGCTCGTTCGTTTCTAAATGTATTGGGGCTGATGAAGTTAAAAGTTCCTTTCTAAATATATTGGATCTGATGAGGTTAAGGTTACTTTGGGAATTCTGGTAATCTCACAAATGCCCGTTTGCGGTGCGCCTTTCCTCAGCCATGGGGATCTGAAATGAGCGTCATAATAACACATCGATTTTTTTGTTGTTGCCATCTATAAGGTACTCGTGCCTTGTTATTTTGGAGTCATTGATTCCATGTGACTAGACAGATTATTGTTGATACCTTATGTTGGTGTTTATTCAGATGATCAGGTAAAGGCTCCAGTGGACATTTTTATGAACAAATCCCGACCCAAGTTCTTGTTCTATCTCCATTTTCTGAAATACTGAATAACTTTTGGTATATAAACGAGGTATAACAAATGCACTTTTACACGTGTTTAAAATGCTTTGCGGCACTTATCAAGCTGTTTCACAGTTCCGATTTATTCTAACTCTTATCATAATTAATAACTAAGGCCGCGAAAGTTTTAAAGTCGAATTCTCAATTGTGCAAAAAGTGGAGTTTGAACTGTCACGATTAAGGTTGATGACCTTGTACGCCACGAGTATAGAGGGGGTAAACTTGGTAGGGGAGAAGGGGAGTTTTTTTTAAGTTGTTGACTAGCATGAAAGATTACTATCACGAGGAAGGTCGGTGGCCTTGTGCGCCACGAGTCTAGGGGGTGAGCTTAGCAGGGGAAAACACGGTTTTTAACATTGTTGACGAGCGTGAATAGATACACACGACTCGCTTTAAACTAGTCGCGTGTGCAAAAACCTCGGGAGTATAAGTAGAGGAGAAGCTCGACACACGTGGTTCCCAAATTATTCGTTCCTAAAGGAAGACGCAGCGAGAAGTGGTCCGGGCAACAGGTGGAAGGTCGTGCCATGGGGACCAGGGCTGTTAAGTATGTGAGGGATCTATGAGGTTCCCAAGTTATTCATTCCTAAAGGAAGACGCAGAATTTATCGGTCCGGGCGACAAGTGGAAGGTCGTGCCAGTGGGGACCAGAAGTGTTAGGTGTGTGAGGGATCCATGATGTTCACATTTATTTCCCAATAAGAAGAATTTATCGGTCCGGGCGACCAGTGGAAGGTCGTGCCATGGGGACCAGAAGTTGAGGAGTTCTGATGATAGGATGGGAACCCATCAGAAGCTCGTGAATCTACGATGGCGGGTGTGAACCGTCGGTGTGCAGTGTGTTTGCAAGTTGAAGAGTCTTGAGGACGGGATGTCGAGAACCCCTCAAGGAACAAGTAATCTACGATGGCGGGTGTGAACTGTGTGTTCTTATTTGTGTGAAGCCAGGGGCGTCTGTTTCCCCTTTTATCGTCGAAATTAAAGATCTAGAAAGGATTGTGTGAACTCTGGAGAAGTGAAACTGCGTCAACGAGGAGGGCAGCTGTTGACAGAGACTATTAAGTATACGTAATTAAGTTTATAGACAGAGGGATTAGATCTAGATGTGAAACGGGGAATAGAGAATAGCCATGATCCCCAAGAGTAAATTTGAAATATCTCTGTTTTTGTGATTATGTATGTGATTATCATGAGTTGAATGTTTTGACATAAGTTTTGTCATGCATTTATAATTAAATATCGTTTAATTTAAATCTCACTCCATGTGTCCGTTGATCGCTGGTCTGCTTGCTTGGCTTGTTAGCTGGGTTTGAAAGGTAAATAAGTTAGGTACTCATCACACACGTGGTCGTGACCATCTTCACGCACGTGATCGTGAAAGAACAAAAAAGAACTAAGTTCGCCGAATAATGCCGAATGGTAGAAACTGCCAGTATGGCCAAGGCGAATGGTTATATTATCTGTAGATCTTTCATGACAGCAAAATGGTAAACAAGATCATGTAATAGACGGGGGAGTAAATCATGCGAGATTTAAGTTGTGGAATTAGTGACAAATACAAGCAGTGAACTCCACACAAGGCATGCGGGATTTGTGTTGAAAATACAGGACAATAGACTAAAGTACGACAGACTTTAGGCTTCGGCACTTCCTTGATCTTAAGAGAACCGCAGATTCACATTACTCGTGTGAGACTAAATGAACGTTATCCAAATCTACCATCAGGTTTAAGACTCCATTGCTGTGTTCAGTTGCCACCGCTATTAATGTTAGGACTTTCTTCTTAGAAGATAATGGGGATAAATAATTGGCTTCTTGAAACAAAGACACCTAATATTTTCAATCGGCCTGAACTTGAATGACTTAGAGAGAGAAGAACCTTGATCTACGATCATACATACAGAATCTGAGCAGTTAGGATCGAGGTTGAATTGAAAGAATTTATCAATGGAGCAACATTTTCATTTCACAGATATTGGGATAAATATTTGGTGCAATGTTTCACAATGCAGAATAGATTTTCAGCCACAAGAATTATGCCTTTCAGAGGCAGTGGGGCTTTGTAATGCGATGAGCCATCATTCCTGCTGCAGTGTCTACTATAATACAGGGGTGGCCAAACCGCGGCTCTCGAGCCACATGCAGAAATATGTTGGTTGAGCTCTCTATTCTTTGGTTGAGCCGTTAATATAAAACATAAATAAGAAAATTCAAGCATTAAGATTATTTACTGAGTATGAGCTGAGACTCCACTGGTTTCAAATGCAAGTTTAATATTCATGGTTATAAAAATATTGAATTTAAATCCTAATTTTAATACTAGATCTGAGTGAGGCATTGTTCTTTAGTGCTGAGGGAAGGAATGATGGGTGGCAGAGAGATTAAAGAGAATTCAGGTCAGCAAGAGGAAGTGTAAATTTTGTTCACATCTTGTTGCTCTTGGACGTCTGAAGTTTATCGTATATAGGGCCTAGTTCTTACATTAAGCAAGTTTGGCCACATCTGCTATAATAGGTCAGCAAAACTTGTTTCTGCTGACATATAGTATAAAAAAATTTCATAAAAGTAAGAAAAAGGCTAAAGACAGCTTTCATTTTTTTTTCTTAGGGCGATGTTATCTTTTATATTTCTAGTTTACCTACGCATGGAGTAAACAGGAAGTCACAATCTATTCTCAGCATACTCCAAGTACAGAACCAATACTTCAGATGTACTTGAGATTTCCACTGCTTGAAATAGAAGCAGTACAGTTTGGGAGATAAAGTATGACTGAGTAATTTCAGTACCTCTCATGCCGTGGCTGAAAAAAAGTATATCTCTACACAAAACTGAAGTTCCCATAATATGGTAGGAATCTATTTTTCTTTTAACTTACAAGCAGAGTAAAGCCAGCTTAGATTGTACTTCGCTGAGGTGATGTAAATAGCATGAAAACTAGATACATTACTGATAATTCAAAATGGTCCGAATAAATTATCAGTAACTGCCACAATGTTATACGCTTACTGTTTTGACAACCAGTCTTCAGCGCAAACTATGCACGATAGGCATGACATCACCTGGTGCAGTAAGCAGGGGTGTAAATGACATTTGAAAAAATTCTCTGAAAATGATACGCCAGGGGCCGCGTAGGCGAACACGACGCCATGATGTTGTTTACAACTAAAAACAATAAGAGTTACTACTTCCTTTGCCTTGCATATATTTCCCCGCTTGGCTAGGCCTAGGCTATTTTCGTGAGTCAGAGATTTTTCTCTGAAACCTTGAAGATTCTCGGACTAACGATACTGAAGGAAACTCGTCCGACAGAGAATTTTTCTCTGAAAATTCGTCGTAGAAATAGCTAACCAATGTCGTGACAATAGTATTAATGTAGTTGTGAAATTAATTATTTCTTAGGTTTTAGTTTTCGATTTGTTACGGTTGAAAGAATATATTATCAGTGAATAAAGAAAACAAAAACAACCTGAAATAACTAAAAATAAGGATAGATTTAGCTCTAGATTTAGGAATTTACCCTCAAAATTCAACGAAATGAAAACATTTGAAATCAGAGAAAATATGAAAGATTTACACCCCTGTGTAAGTAAGCTTCAGTGATGATTTGATTTCAGTCGTTCCTTAGAGTGTTACCACAATGATCTAAACATTCACTTCGCGAAACAAAATTTGTGATATAGATTCTAAGTTAGTTGAGAATATTTCCATCAAAGATGACCTCAAGTTAGCATAGCATGCATTTTCAGGATGAATTCAGTAAGAAGGAAATTTGCTAAGCCAAAAGTCGGTTTTCCAAATCTTGAGACAGATATGCACACATCTCCATGCGTTCATTTTAGTACTCAGTTGTATTGCCTATTGCGCTATAATAATGTCTGTTTTTTTTTTTTTCAAGGAAACCAAAAAGATGCTAGCGCTAGTGCTTTTTCTAACGCTAAGTCCTCTAACAGTACTAGGCAATGCGGTCAGTCCATATGATGGGGGACTCTGGCCAGGAGGAGAATACGCACTTTTGGAGCCCGACACGGGATGTCCAGAGGACAGACATGTCATCTGGGAAAAGGGCCATGTGATATTCAAAATGAATGCTTACAGCAGCAAAAACAAGGTATCGGGATCATCGCATCTTCAAAAGCCGACATTTTATGGAGGTATTTATGAGAACGCTATTCTTCAACATTTTTGCGTCTTGCGTGATCAGAGAGGCAAAATATTTTCACGTTCTTGGCCAAAAGGCTCGTATTGCATTCTGGGTAAATATCAAGACCACTGTCCGCGAGGGTTCCGCACGGGCAAAGTCAAATGGGAAACAGGAGATAATGGAAGGTTTAAAACAGTTGCAGGAACACCTCCTGCAGGAAGTTATTTACCAAAGTCCATCCAACTTGACTTTTGTTGCCGGAATGATAGCTCTGCACACAGATCCATGGCCTTACCCGTGTCTTCGCCATTTTATTTATATAGGACAGGCGGAGAGTGTCAAAAGGTAATGGCTATGACTGTCCGTGAAGAATACGTCATCTTTGACATCAACGCCGAAGCTCCGAGCTTCCTACAAAGGGAAAATCAGCCTGACATATCTGATTTGCCGGATCTGAAACTGCATCTTTGCTATTATACAAGAGACTGGAACTGGATCAGACCTTCCACATGATCAAAAAATACCATTCGGTGTTTAAACTGTCGGCCCTGTGCCCCTTTATTTATATCGCTGAAATGACTTTGCTTGCCCGATAGGTCGGAAGTTGCAATAAAATTCATTCATGTTTTATTTCGTGGACGGAAGAAGACGCTGCTGCAAGTGCTTTTTCTAATACTACTAGGTTGACTAATTATACTAGATAATGCACTTGATCGATAAAAAACTCTGGCTCGAAAGACAAGAGGCGGAATATCCGGAGGACACGCATAACTATCATCTGGGAAACAAGATGTGTTATATTCGAAATGAATGTTTTACGACAGTAAAAATACGGGGTCAGGATCATGGCATGTCCAGAAGCCAATATTTTATGGGGGCATTATGAGAAACCTATTCTTCATCATTTGTGCGTCTTGGGTGATCAAAAGGGCATAGTGTTTTCACGTTCCTGGCCAAGAGGCCCATAATGCATTCTGGGTAAACGTCAAGACCACTCTCAGCGAGAGTTCAGTTCGGGCAATGCTTAGTGAGAAACAGACAAATGGAAGGTTAAAGGCAGTTGGAGGCAAACCACCTGCAAGAAGTTAATTACACAGTCCATCGAACTTGACTTTGGTTGTCGGAGTGCTAAATCTTACCCGTGTCTTCGCCATTTTATTTATTTTGGAAAGGTAGAAAGTGTCAAACAGTGAGGAGTGTGTATTCTTTAACATCAACAACGAAGCCGAGAGCGTTGTGCCATGGGAAACCAGCCTGACATATCTGATTTACCCGTTCTGAAACTGCATCTTTGCTATTGAACAAGAGACTGGAACCGATGAGATCTTCTACATGATCAAAATTGCTATCCAGTGTTCAAACTTCCGACGCTATACCCCATGATTTAAATCACTGAAATGACTTTGCATGCTTGATCACTAAGACAATTCAGGTTAGGTCATTCATTGTTTATATCAGGGCCTCAAAGAGATGCCGGTGCAAGTACTTTTTCTAATAATGCTAGGTCACCTAACAATACAATAGGGGGCGATCAGTCCAAATGGTGGAGGACTCTGGTTAGAAGGTAAATATGCGCTTTCATATTTTGTGGAGGCATTTATGACAACACTATTCAACATGTTTGCGTCTTGACCGATGTCCAGAGGACAGACATGTCACCTGGGAAAAGAGCCATGTGATATTCAAAATGAATGCTTACAGCAGCAAAAACAAGATATCGGGATCATCGCATCTTCAAAAGCCGACATTTTATGGAGGTATTTATGAGAACGCTATTCTTCAACATTTGTGCGTCTTGGTCGATCAGAGAAGCAAAATATTTTCAAGTTTTTGGTCCAAAGGCTCGTACTGCATTCTGGGTAAATATCAAGACAACTGTCCGCGAGGGGTCAGCTCGGGCAAAATCAAGTCGGAAACTAGGAGATAATGGAATGTTAAAAACAATTGAAGGCACACCACCTGCAGGAAGTTATTTACCGAACTCCATCAAACTTGCCTTTAGTTGTCGGAGTGATAAATGTGCAGAAAAACCCAGGAGATGCCATTGCAAGTATTTTTTCTAATAATATTAGTTCACCCAACAATATAAGACAAGGCGATTAGTCCAAATGGTGGAGGACTCTGGCCAGGAGGAAAATGTGCCTTTTATAAGCCCAGGGCGGGATTTCCAGAGGGCAGACATGCCATCTGGGAAAACAGCCATGTTATATTCAAAATGAATGCTTGCAACAGCAAACATACGGCATTTTTGTCGGAATGATAGATGTACAAAGAAACCCATGGCCTTACCAGTGTCTTCGCCATGTTATTTATATAGAGGACAGGCGGACAGTGTCAAAAGGTGCTGGCTATGACTGTTCGTGAAAAATACATCATCTTTTACATCAAAGCCGAAGCTCCGATATTTGTGCAAAGGAAAATCAGCCTGACATAATGATTTGCCGGATCTGAAACTACATCTTTGCTATTATACTACAGACTGAAACTGGATCAGACCACCGGTGTTTAAGTGTTCGAAGTCCGACAAAGAATGTCCAGAGGGCAGACACACCACCTGGGAAAACGGCCATGTTATATTCAAAATGAATGCTTACTACAGCAAACACAGTATCGGGAGCATCGGATCTCCAGAGGCCGATATTTCGTGGAGATATTTAAAGACTATTCTTCAACATTTTTGCGTCTTGAGTGGTGAGAGAGGCAAAATATTTTCACGTTTTTGGCCCAACGGCTCGTACTGCATTCTGGGTAAATATAAAGACCATTGTCCACCAGGAGTCAGCTCGGGTAAAGTCAAGTCGGAAACAGGAGACAATGGAAGGTTAAAAACAATTGAAGACACCACCTGTAGGAAGTTATTAACCTAACTCCATCAAACTTGACTTTTCTTGTCGGAGTGATAAATGCGCAGAAAAATCCAGGGCTTTACCGTCCTGAGTTCCTTTGGTTTCTCGGGGTCCTCAGCCTAATGCCCCAAGGAGATGCGGGTGCAAGTATTTTTTTTCTAATAATGTTAGGTAACCCAATAATATAAGTCATGGCGACTAGTCCAAATGGTGGAGGACTCTGGCCAGAAAGAAAATGTGCACTTGATAATCCGAGGGCGGGATTTCCAGAGGACAGACACGCCATCTGGGAAAACAGCCATATTATATTCAAAATGAATGCTTGCAACAGCAAACATACGGCATCGGGATTACGGCCTCTCCAGAAGACGATGTTTTGTGGAGGCATTTATGAGAACGCTATTCTTCAACATTTTGGCATCTCAATTTTTCAGACTCATAGATTTTTCAAATTCTTAGCCCAAAGAGTCATACTGCATTCTGGATAATTATCAGCTCGGGCAAAGTCAAGTGGGGAAACAGTAGAGAAAGGAAGGTTTTAAAACAGTTGCAGGAACACCACCTGCAGGAAGTTATTTACCAAAGTCCATCGAACTTGACTTTTGTTGCTGGAATGATAGATGTACAGACAAACTAATGTCTTGGCATTTTACTTATAGGACAGGCAGAAAGTGTCAAAAAGTGTTGGCTATGACTGTTCGTGAAGAACACATCTTTTACATCAAAGCCGAAGCTCAGATCTTTGTGCAAAGGAAAATCAGCCTGGCATATAAATTATGATTTGCCGGATCTGAAACTACATCTTTGCTATTATACTACAGACTGGAACTGGATCAGACCATTTACATGATCACAAGTACCATTCGGTGTTTAAATGTTCGAAGTCCGACAAAGAATGTCCAGAGGGCAGACACGCCACCTGGGAAAACGGCCATGTTATATTCAAAATGAATGCTTACTACAGCAAACACAGTATCGGGAGCATCGGATATCCAGAAGCCGATATTTCATGGAGGCATTTATAAGAACTCTATTCTTCAACATTTTTGCGTCTTGAGTAGCCAGAGAGGCAAAATATCTTCACGTTTTTGGCCCAGCGGCTCGTACTACATTCTGGGTAAATATAAAGACCACTGTTCACGAGGATTCAGTGCAGGCAAAGTGAAATAGGAAACAGAAGATAACGGAGGGTTTAAAACAATTGCAGGAACATCTACTGCAGGACTATTTTACAAGAGTCTGAAACTGGATCAGATCATGCACATTACATTATCGAAACTGCCATCCAGTGTTCAAACTTTCGACACTACACCCTTAGATTTAAATCTCTGAAATGACTTTGCACACCTGATAAATGGGAACTTGCTAAGAAAATTATTCAGGTTAGGACATTCACAATTTCTGGGCCCCAGAGAGATGCTGGTGCAAGTACTTTTTCTAAGGCTAAGTCGTCCAGGGACGTCAATATTGTCAGTCCATATGACGGGGGACTCGGCCAGGAGGAAACTATGCACTTTTGGAGCCAAAGACGGCATCTCATCTGGCAACACGGCTGTTATAATGCAAAATGAATGCTTACAACAGCAAACATACAAAAATACGGTATCGGGATCATGGCATCTCCCGAAGCTGATATTATATCGAGGTATTTATGAGAAGACTATTCAACATTTTTGTGTCTTGAGTGATCAGAGAGGTAATATATTTTCACGTTCGTGGCCAAAAGGCCCATACTGCATTCTGGGTAAATATCAAGACCACTGTCCGCGAAGGTTCACATCAGGAAAAAGTGGGAAACAAGAGATAATGGAAGGTTAAATACATTTGAAGCCAGACTACTTGCAAGAAGTTATTCTTGCTGGAGTGATAACTGCAGACAAAGCCATGGCTTTACCCGTGTCTTCGCCATTTTATTTATGTAGAGAAGGCGGAAAGGATCAAAAGGTGCGGGCTATGACTATCAGTGAAAAATACGTCTTCTTCGACAGCAACACTGAAGCCCAGAGCTTTGGACAGAGGGAAAACGATCCTGACATATCTGATTTGCTGTATCTGAAACTGCATCTTTTGGTATTATACTAGAGACTGGAACTGGATCAGACCAACATGATCAAAAGTACCATTCGGTTGTTTAAACGTTCGAAGCCCCACACGGAATGTCCAGAGGGCAGACGCGCCATCTGGGAAAACGGCCATGTTATATTTAAACTGAATGCTTACTACAGCAAACATACATTCTTTATCGGGATCATCGCATCTCCACAGGCCGATATTTTATGGAGGCATTTATGAGAATGCTATTCTTCGACATCTTTGCGTCTTGAGTGATCACAGAGGCAAAATATTTTCACGTTCGTGGCCAAGAGGCTCATACTGCATTCTGGGTAAATATCAAGTTCACGGTCTGCGAGAGTTCAGCCCGGGCAAAGTCAAGCGGGAAAACAGGAGATAATGGAAGGTTAAAGACAACTGAAGGCACACAACCTGCAGAAAGTCATTTACCGAAGCCCATCGAACTTGACTTTTGTTGCCGGAGTGCTAAAATCTGCAAACAGAACCATTGACGTTGCCATTTTATTTATATAGGACAGGCAGAAAGTGTCTAAAGGTGCTTGCATGCTATGACTGTCCGTGAAGAATACGTCTTCTTTGACATCAACGCCGAAGCTCCGATCTTTTTACAAAAGGTAAACGATCCTGACATATCTGATTTGCCATTCTTCTCGAACTGGATCAGACCTTCTACATGGTCAAAAGTACCATTCGGTGTTTAAACGTTCGAAACCTCACACCGGATGTCCAGAGGGCAGAAATGTCATATGGGAAAGCGGCCATGCTATATTCAAAATGAGTGCTTAAAAGCAAACAGTCCTTAACGGGATCATCGCATCTCCAGAAGCCGATATTTTACGGAGGCATTTATGAGAACACTATTGCGTCTCGAGCGATCAGAGAGGCAGAGAATTTTTAACGTTTTGGCCAAGAGGCTCATATTGCATTGTGAGTAAATATCAAGACCATTGTCCGCAAGGGTTCAGCTCGGGCAAAGTTAAATGGGAAAAAGAAGACAACGGAAGGTTTAAAACAGTTGCACTGTCACCTCCAGCCGGAATTTATTTTGTAAGAGTCTGGAACTGGGTCAGACCATGTACATTATTGAAACTGCCACCCAGTATTCAATCTTTCGACATTGCACCCTTGGATTTAAATCGCTGAAATGGCTTTGCAAACCTGGTAAGTGGGAAGTTACTATGATATTAATGCAGGCTAGGATACTTATTTCAGGTCCCAGGGTGATGCTGGTGCAAGTACTTTTTCCAACGCCAAGTCGTCTAACAGTACTAGGGAATGCGGCCAGTCCATATGACGCGGGGCTCTGGCCAGGAGAAGAATATGCACTTTAGGAGCCCAAAACTGGATATAATCCAGAGGACACTAGACATCTGGGAAAGTCGTCCTGTTATTCAAAATGAATGTTTACAACAGTAAACATACAGTCTCGGGATTATAGCATCTCCAGAGGTCGGTATTTTATGGAGGCATTTATCAGAACACTATACTTTAACTTTTTTGCGTCTCGAGTGATTAGAGATGCAAAATAGTTTCAGGTTCTTGGCCAAGAGGCGCATACTGCATTGTGGGTAAATAACACCATTGTCCGCGCGGTTAAGCTCGGGCAAAGTTTATTGCGAAACGTACAAATTGAAGGTTAAAGGCAATTAAAGGCACATCACGTTTAGGAAGTTGTTATCAAACTCCATGGAACCTGTCTTTTTTGTTGTCGGAGTGATAAATCTGCAGACAAACCTATTGCTTTACTGTCTTCGCCACTTTTTTTTATATTGGAGAGATGGAAAGCATCAACTTGTTCTGGCCATGGCGGTCAGTGAGGATTGCGTATTCTTCGACATCAACGACGAAGCGCCGAGCTTCATGCCAAGGGAAAACAGCCTGCCGTATCTGATTTGGCTAATCTAAAACTGCATGTTTGCTATTATACAAGAAACTGGAGCTGGATAAGACCATCTAATGATCGAAACTGCCATCCAGTGTTCAATCTTTCAATGCTGCACCTTAGGGTTTAAATCACTGAAATGTCTTTGCACACCTGGTGAATGGGAAGTTGCTATGACAATTCAAGCTAGGACATTGTTTCAGGGCCAAAGGCAGATGCTCGTGCAAGTGCTTTTTCTAACGCTAAGTCGTCTAACAATACAAGGCAATGCGGTCAGTTCATATGATGGACTTTTAATACAGGCTAAGACATGGTTTATTTTAGGGCCCCAGGGAAATGCTGGTGCAAGTACTTTTTCTAACGCTACGTCCTCTAACAGTACTAGGGAATGCGGTCAGTCCATACGACGGGGAGATCTGGCCAGGAGGAGAATATGCACTTTTGGAGCCCAAGACATGTCATCTGGGAAACTGGTCATCTATTATAAAAAAAAACTCCCTTTTTTTGTAAAAGCTGTAGCTCGGCTATCTGTGCACCAATCGAGCTCAAATTTTGCATACAAATTTCTTTTGGTCTGAAGTTGATTCCTTGCTACACTCCTTGCTGAACACTCTCCGTAAGTATTTTTTTGAACTACGCAAATTTGCATTTGTTCCAAATAAATACCATCCGGGCGTGAGTTTTTATGTGGCATGACGTCACTGAATTTGCGGTCCACCGTGCGATCTCAACGTCCGTTTCCCCAAATTTGAAACCGTGCTTCCGAGTCCATCCACAACATTCGTGGTTCTTGCTGCACTTTGCTGTGCCAACGGTCAAGTAATGCTCCCTTAATTGCAGCCACCCCCAGATCTACTCACAACACTTTTCACTTCCCCCCACCCCCCCACCCCCGCGAATTTCGCGGGTTCAATACTTGTGTTTCAAAATGAATGTTTACAACAGTAAACATACAAACTTACGTATCGGGATCATCACATCTCCTGAAGCCGATATTTTATGGAGGCATTTACGAGACCGCTGTTCTTTAACATTTTTGCGTCTTGAGTGATCAGAGATGCAAATTATTTTCACGTCCTTGGCCAAGAAGCTCACACTGCATTGTTTGTGAAGGTCAAGGCCCGTTGTCCGCGAGGGTTCATCCAGGGCAAAGTCAAGTACGGAATCAGGAGATAATGGAAGGTTGAAGACCCCTCGAACCCGACTTATTGCCGCAGTGATAAAATCTGCAGACAACCCATAGTCCTTGCCATTTTATTTATATAGGACAGGCGGAAAGTGTCAAAAGGGTGCTTGCTATGACTTTCGGTGAAGAATAGGTCGACATCAACGCCGAAGCTCCGAGCTTTCTACAAATTGAAAACTGTCCTGACATGTCTGATTTGCCGGATCTTAAAACTGCATCTTTGCCATTATAAAAGAAACTCGAACTGGATAAGACCTACATGATCAAAAGTACCATTCGGTGTTTAAACTTTCGAAGCCTCACACTGGATGTCCAGAGGGCAGAAATATCTGGGAAAACGGCCATGTTGTATTAAAAAAGAGTCCTTAAAACACCAAACATTCTTTATCAGGATTATCGCATCTCCAGAAGCCGATATTTTATGGAGGCATTTATGAGAACACTATTCAACATTTTTGCGTCTCGAGGGATCAGAGAGGCAAAGCATTTTCATGAACATTATCATTATCCGCGAGGGTTCAGCTCGGGCAAAGTCAAATGGGAAAAAGGAGATAACGGAAGGTTTAAAACAGTTGCAGGGACATCTCCAGCAGGAAGTTATTTTACAAAGGTCAGACCATGTACCTGATTGAAACTGCCATCCAGTATTCAAATCCACAATGTACCTTTAGATTTAAATCGTTGAAATGATTTTGCACAACTGGTAAATGGGAAGTTACTATGATATTAATGCGGGCTAGGACATGGTTTATTTCAGAGCCCCAGGAAGATGCTGGGCAAGTACTTTTTCTAACGCTTATCGTCTAACAGTACTAGGCAATGCGGTCAGTCCTTATGATAGGGGGCTCTGGCCAGGAGGAGAATATGCACTTTTTGTAGCCCAAGACGGGATATCCAGAGGACAGACATGTCATCTGGTAAAAAGGCTGTTATTCAACAGTAAACATGCGGTATCAGGATCATCACATCTCCCGAAGCCGACATTTTATGGAGGCATTTATCAGAACACTGTTCTTTTAACATTTTTGTGTCTTGTCTGATCAGAAAGGCAAAATATTTTCACGTCCTTGGCCAAGAGGCTCAGAATGCATTCTGGGTAAAATTTCAAGACCCTGTCTGCGAGGGTCCTGCTCGAGCAAAGTCAGATGGGAAACAGGAGATAATGGAAGGTTCAAGACAGTTGAAGGCATACCACCTGCATTATGTTATTAACCAAAGTCCATCGAACTTGACTTTTTTGCCGGAGTGATAAAATCTGCAGACCAACCCATAGCTTTACCCCGTGTCGTTGCCATTTTACTTATATAGGACAGGCGGAAAGTGTCAAAAAGCGCTTGCTATGACTATCCGTGAAGAATACGACTTCTTTGACATCAACGACAAAGGTCTGAGTTTTCTAAAAGCGCAAACCATTCTGATATATCTGAATTGCCGGATCTGAAACTGCTTCTTGGCCATTATACAAAAGACAGGAACTGGATAAGACCTACATGATCAAAAGTACGATTCGCTGTTTAAAAGTTCGAAGTCCCACACGGGATGTCCAGAGGGCAGAAGTGTCATCTGGGAAACGGCCATGTTATATTAAAAATGAATGCGTAAAACAGCAAACTTTTATCAGGATCATGGCATCTCCAGAAGCCGATATTTTATGGAGGCATTTATGAGAATGCTATTCAACATTTTTGAATCTCGTCGGACCAGAGAGGCAAAATATTTGCACGTCCTTGGCCAAGAGGCTCATACTGCATTCTAGGAAAATACCAAGACCACTATCCGATAGGGTTCAGCTCGGGCAAATTCAAATGGGAAACAGCAGATAATGGAAGGTTTAATGCAGGAACACCTCCTGCAGGAAGTTATTTTCCAAAGTCCACCGAACTTGGCTTTTGTTGTCGGAATGATAGCTCTGCACACAGATCCATGGCCGTACCCGTGTCTTCGCCATTTTATTTATATAGGACATGCGGAAAGTGTCAAAACGTGTGGCTATGACTGCATGAAGAACATGTCTTCTTTGATATCAACGCCCAAGCTCCGAGCTTATTACAAAGGGAAAAACAGCCCGACATCTGATTTGCCGGATCTGAAACGGCATCTTTGCTATTATACTAGAGTCTGGAACTTGATCAGACCTACGTGATCAAAAGTACCATTCGATGTTTAAACGATCGACCCTACACCCCTTGATTTAAATCGCTGAAATGACTTTGAATGGCCTGGTAAATCGGAAATTACGAAGACATTCAGATTTTTATTTCAGGGATTGAAGAAGACGCTCCTAGAAGTGCTTTTTCTAATACTAGGTTGTCTAATTGTACAAGATAATGCCGTTAGTCGATAAAGAACTCTGGCCAGAAGGAGAAAAGGGGGAATATCCGGAGCACAAGGATAACTCATCTGGGAAACGGGATGTGTGAAGTTCAGAATGAATGTTTTACAACAGCAAAAATACGCTGTCAGGGTCATGGCATCCCCAGAAGCCGATATTTGAGGAGGGCATAATTAGGAGAAACCTATTCAACATCTCTGCGTTTTGGGTGATCAAAAGGGCAGAGCATTTTCACGTTCTTGGAGAAGAGGCTCACACTGCCTTCTGGGTAAATATCAAGATCACTGTCAGCGAGATTTCAGCTCAGGCAAAGTTAAATGGGAAACAGATAATGGAAGATTAAAGACATTTGAAGGTACACCACCTGCAGGAACTTATTTACCAAATTCCATCGAACTTGACTTTTTTGTCACATTGATAAATCTGCGGACAACCGAAGGCTTTACCGTCCTGAGGTCATTTGGGTTCTCGTGGTCTCATCCTGATGCCCCAAGGTGATGCCAGTGCAAGTACCTATTATAATATTGCTAGGTCAACTATTAATACAAGACAGGGCCGATCAGTCCAAATGGTGGAGGACTCTGGCCCAAAAAGAGAAAATGTGCACTTTCGAAGCCCGACACGGGATATCTTGAGGACAGACATTCCATCTGGGAAACTGGTCATGTCATCTTGAAAATGAATGCTTACAACAGCAAATATACGATATCGGGATCATCGCATCTATAGAAGCCGATAGTTTGTGGAGGTATTTATGAAAACGCTATTCTTCAACATTTTTGCCTCTTGAGTGATCAGAGAGGCAAACTATTTTCACGTCCTTGGCCAAGAGACTCGTACTGCATTCTGGGTAAATACCAAGACCGCTGTCCGAAAGGGTTCAGCTCGGGCAAAGTCCAACGGGAAACAGAAGATAATGGAAGGTTTAAAACAGCTGCAGGGAGAACACCTGCAGGAAGTTATTTACCAAAGTCCATCGAACTTTTTCGTTGCCGGAGTGATCGATTTACAGACAAATCCATGGCCTTACCCGTGTCGTCACAATTTTATTTATATAGCACAGGCGGAAAGTATCAAAACGTGCTGGCTATGGCTGTGCGTGAAGAATACGTCTTCTTTGATATCAACGCCCAAGCTCCGAGCTTATTACAAAGGGAAAAACAGCCCGACATCTGATTTGCCGGATCTGAAACTACATTTTTACTATACAAGAGTCTGGAACTGGATCAGACCTACGTGATCAAAAGTACCGTTCGATGTTTAAACGTTCGACTCTACACCACTTGATTTAAATCGCTGAAATGACTGAATGCCTGGTAAATCGGAAGTTGCTATGATATTAATTCAAGCTAGGACATTCATTTTTTAAAAATTTCAGGATCCCAGAGAGATGCTGGTGCAGGTGCTTTAACGCTTAGTCAGTACAAGCCATTGCGGTCACTCCATATGATGGAGGGCTCTGGCCAGGAGGCGAATGTGCACTTTTGGAGCCCAAGACGGGATGTCCAGAGGACATATCTGTGAAACTGGTCGCGTTATATTCAAAAGGAATGCTCACAACAGGAAACATACGGTACAGGGATCATCGCATCTCCAGAAACATTTTATGAGAACATTATTCATTTTTGCGTCTTGAGTGATCGGAGAGGCAGGATATTTTCATGGTCTTGGGCAAGAGGCTTATACTGCATTCTGGGTAAATATCAGGACGACTGTCCGCGAGGGTTCAGCTCGGGCAAAGTCAAATGGGAAAAAGGAGATAACGGAAGGTTTAAAGCAGTTGCAGAGACATCTCCAGCAGGAAATTATTTTATAAAGGTCTGGAACTGGGTCAGACCATGTACCTGATCGAAACTGCCATCCATTATTCAAATTTCCGACAATGCACCCTTAGATTTAAATCAATGAAATGATTTTGGTCAACTGGTAAATGTTAAGTTACTATGATATTAATGCAGGCTAGGACATGGTTTATTTCCGAGCCCCAGGATGATGCTGGGCCAAGTACTTTTTCTAACGCTTATCGTCTAACAGTACTAGGCAATGCGGTCAGTCCTTATGATAGGGACTCTGGCCAGGAGGAGAATATGCACTTTTTGTAGCCCAAGACGGGATATCCAGAGGACAGACATGTCATCTGGTAAAAAGGCTGTTATTCAAAATGAATGTTTACAACAGTAAACATACGAAATCGGGATCATCACATCTCCCGAAGCCGATATTTTATGGAGGTATTTGTCAGAACACTATTCTTTGACATTTTTGTGCCTTGACTGATCAGAGAGGCAAAATAATTTCACGTCCTTAGCCAAGAGGCTCATATTGCATTCTGGGTAAATGTCAAGACCCTGTCCGCGAGGGTCCAGCTCGGGCAAAGTCAGATGGGAAACAGGAGATAATGGAAGGTTCAAGACAGTTGAAGGCATACCACCTGCATTATGTTATTAACCAAAGTCCATCGAACTTGACTTTTTTGCCGGAGTGATAAAATCTGCAGACCAACCCATAGCTTTACCCCGTGTCGTTGCCATTTTACTTATATAGGACAGGCGGAAAGTGTCAAAAAGCGCTTGCTATGACTATCCGTGAAGAATACGACTTCTTTGACATCAACGACAAAGGTCTGAGTTTTCTAAAAGCGTAAACCATTCTGATATATCTGAATTGCCGGATCTGAAACTGCATCTTTGCCATTATACAAGAGACAGCAACTGGATACCTAAATGATCAAAAGTACGATTCTCTGTTTAAACGTTCGAAGCCCCACACGGGATGTCCAGAAATGTCATCTGGGAAAACGGCCATGTTATATTCAAAATGAAGGCTTAAAACAGCAAACCTTTATCAGGATCATGGCATCTCCAGAAGCCGATATTTTATGGAGGCATTTATGAGAAGGCTATTTTCCAACATTAAATTTTTGCATCTCGACTTTGCACGTCCTCGGCCAAGAGGATCATATTACATCCTGGGTAAATACCAAGACCACTGTCCGCAAGAGATCAGCACGGGCAAAGTCAAATGGGGAAACACGAGATAATGGAAGGTTTAAAACAGTTGCAGGAACACCTGCAGGAACTGTCCATCGAACTTGACTTTTGTTGTCGGAATGATAGATCTGCACATAAACCCAATTGTATTTATATAGGACAGGCGGAAAGTGTCAAAACGTGTGGCTTTGACTGCGTGAAGAATACGTCTTCTTTGATATCAATGCCCAAGCTCCGGGCTTATTACAATGGGAAAAACAGCCCGACATCTGATTTGCCGGATCTGAAACTACATCTTTACTATACAAGAGTCTGGAACTGGATCAGACCTACGTGATCAAACGTACCATTCGATGTTTAAACGTTCGACTACACCCCTCGATTTAAATCACTGAAATGACTTTGAATGCCTGGTAAATCGGGAGTTGCTATGATATTAATTCAAGCTAGGACATTCATTTTTTTTTTAATTTCGGGACCCCAGAGAGATGCTGGTGCATTTGCTTTAACGCTAAGTCAGTACAAGCCATTGCGGTCACTCCATATGATGGAGGGCTCTGGCCAGGAGGAGAATATGCACTTTTGGAGCCCAAGACGGGATGTCCAGAGGACAGACATATCTGTGAAACTGGTCGCGTTATATTCAAAAGGAATGCTCACAACAGAAAACATACGGTACAGGGATCATCGCATCTCCAGAAACATTTTATGGAGGCATTTATGAGAACATTCATTTTTGCGTCTTGAGTGATCGGAATGCAGGATATTTTCATGGTCTTGGCCAAGAGGCTTTTATTGCATTCTGGGTAAATATCAGGACGACTGTACGCGAGGGTTCAGCTCAAGCAAAGTCAAATGAGAAAAAAAGAGATAATGGAAGGTTTGAAAAATTGCAGGGACATTTCCAGCAGGAAGTTATTTTATAAGGGTCTGGAACTGGGTCAGACAATGTACCTGATCGAAACTGCCATCCATTATTCAAATTTGCGACAATGCACCCTTGGATTTAAATCGTTGAAATGATTTTGCATAACTGGTAAATGGGAAGTTACTATGATATTAATGCAGGCTAGGACATGGTTTATTGCCGAGCCCCAGGAAGATTCTGGGGCAAGTACTTTTTCTAACGCTTATCGTCTAACAGTACTAGGCAATGCGGTCAGTCCTTTTGATAGGGACTCTGGCCAGAAGGAGAATGCACTTTTGAGCCCAAGACGGGATATCCAGAGGACATAAATGTCTGGCAAAACGGCTGTTATTCAAAATGAATGTTTACAACATCGACTGATCAGAGAGGCAAAATATTTTCACGTCATTAGCCAAGAGGCTCTTATTGCATCCTGGGTAAATGTCAAAGACCCTGTCCGCGAGGGTCCAGCTCGGGCAAAGTCAAGTGAGAAGCAAGAGATAATGGAAGGTTACAGACGGTTGAACGCATACCACCTGCAGGAAGTTATTTTCCGAAGTCCATCGAACTGGGGGCTTGTTGACGTACGGATAAATCTGCAGACAAACCCATGGCCTCACCGGTGTCATCGCTGTTTTATTTGTATAGGATAGGCGGAAAGTGTCAAAAGGTGCTGGTTAGGACGATAAGCGAGGATTACGCATTGTTTGACAACGACTGAGTCCTGAGCTTGTAGCAAGAGAAAACCAGACTGATCTTAAACTGCACCTTTGCTATTATACAAGAGACTGGTACTGTGTAGGACCTTCGACAAGATCAAAACTACCATACAGTCTATGTTCCGAACTGTCGATCCATGGTATTATATACTTGAAATGACTTTGCATGCCGGGTAAATCCGAAGTAACAATGAGAATAGTTCTTGTGACGCAAAATCTGTGCTTTTAGTCAAAGTTTTCAACTAGATTGTGTGTGTTAATTCTCCATCATGACTCAACTAATGGCTCTTATTCTTGAAGGCATACTATAACGAAAGTCGTCATGCAATCTCTACCAGATGGTTGGCAAAGCTAAAGTAACGGGATTCATGTTGACACTAGAAAATGTGTGCCCTTAGATGTCTTTTTTGCTCATCAGTAATGGCTCTGCTTCTTTGTTTTGCGAGTCGTGTAGTCTGTCATATCTCAAAGTATCACGAATGGGTTTGCATGCTTGGCAACTGGGAAGTAACGATGCGATTCACACAAGACGCACATGTTTATTGTCCTTTGTGATTCACTAACAGCATTTCTTTGGTTCGGTTGGACGTATGAATGTGTAGTTTGTGTGGATCCAGAAACATATTAATGCTTTTCAACATGGAAGTGGCTATTTTCACGACATGTCGTGGAAATCGCCTCCGTGAAGTTTTCCACGACATGTCCTGGAAATGGCCTTGGTGAAGTTTTTCACGACGTTTCACGACTTATTACAGCTACCCCAGCCCCTTTTCGCCTGATTGGTCAATCTGACTACCGCCCATTGATACAAACTGACTAGACCCTCACGCCCCCCCCCCCCCCAGGTTCCAACCTCCCGCTCAGTGGGGGCCGCCATTTTGAGTCAGAAAACGGTCAACTCTGATTGGATGAAAAACGTGTCGTGAAAAAATCTCTCCACGCTTTTTCCACGATATGTCGTGTGCCTAGACACTTCGTTTCAACATTGTTTCAAAAGTAACGGATCTGCAATTAAAAGATTCGAATGGTCAGTATGTGTCGCACGAGACCATGAAATGGGCTGTTATGTTAAAAGTTGACACTGTCTTCTTTTCCTGTACAAATGTGCTGATTACATTGTTACTGGACGTGCCATTAACTGCACTCTGACCGAATGAGGTGCACAGTACACTGTATAATACATATATATAGGCTAGTGGCGGCTCTATAGATGTTAGGCCTACTGACCTGGATTTTTCAATGGCCTTAGACATACCGAAAATGAGCAATATAGTGCGAGTTTATCATTCCCATAAATGAGATCAAGAGTGTGTTAAACATTTAATATTTAATATACAACAGTAATGCTAATGTTAATGCCAAACCGGCACCTTGTCAGTTGGGATCAATACCGAAGATAAAGTGTGACAAGGATATATTCGGCCTCTTGCACTATTCCGTACAGGAGCGAAAAGGCTCGAGAAGTCAAAAGTGTAGATAACTATTTCCCATAGACACATAATTATGAGCGTCGAGTTCATTTAGTTTTAAAGTACATTGCATAATGTACAGTACTACCTGCTGATAGAATAGCAATCAGGTAATTTCAATTCTGTCGCACTTTCCACAAAAAGTTGTAATTTGGAATAATCAAATTCCCTTCCTAAGATCTGGGCCATGAACAGGAACTGGGAAATTGAAAAGGCGTCAAGGATTACACCTGAATAAAAGAATTTTACAAGTTTTGTTTTGCTCACTTAAACTGAACAAGTAATACAGTAGTTGAAGAAACGATAATGTTTAATGCACTAAGGCATACTGTAAGTGGTGTGACTGGATGTGTGCTGTCCTGTCTAAATGACTGATCTCTTACAGCCGTTGATTTGAGTGGAAATTGTAAAGTGACCTAATTTGAATGGGAGAAATTATGATAGATTGCTGTAATTTAAGGGTACATGTGTGTGTGAGTGACTGGATCGATGTCCGTGCTTGACGCGGGCTCTCTTCATAACAGTTTCATTTTAAGTTCATTTAATGCTTGGATGACTGACAGCTAAAAAAAAAAAAAAAAAAGAGAGAACAGGTAATTTGAAACATTGTTAAGTCGGCACTTGGTCACTATTTTGAATGAAGGATTTAGCAGTCATAACAATAAGTGCTGAAAAGAGAAGGGGGACAAGGCGACAATAAAGGAGCTATTATGACGGTGGAAATAAGTATGGATGTGGCATGATGTCGTCTGTGCACCTGACGGTTGGACTGCTAATTTTGAGTCAATATTTTCTCACTGTTTAAAGTGATTTTATTTGAAGACAACAGGGAAAACAGCCATAGTGATAAAAATAAACAAAATCGATATTTGATATTGCACCTGTTCCTTCTTTCAACGGAAAGTGGAGTTGATTTTTCGGATTTAGTTCCTTTTCTTTGAAACAAGTTTCGCACAGCCGATGATCAAGTGCGTACACAAGAGGCAAAAATGCCAAAGCCACTTTTCATGATTTTGATTACTTTTTGTCTGTGCTCTTTGTTTGTAATGAGACATTATTATTATTTTCTTGTACGGATGTTCTTAATAATAATATTATTGATGTCATCACTACGATGAAAGTCGTGCAGTCTGCATCAGATCTTGGAGCTGATATAGATTATTATTATTACGTTATTTTATTGATGTTCTTATTGATGATGCCACCATTATTATGAAAATCATGCAGTCTGTCCCAGATCTTGGAGGTGATATGATATTTTATTTTTATTTTCTTTAACTGATGTTCTTAGTGTTGATGTCATCATTACTATGAAAGTCTTTGTAGCAGATCTTGGAGCAATGAAAATTGCCGTTAAATTGAAAGTAACAATAAATGATACATCATGTTGACACAAGGAAAAGATGTGGCTGTGCACGAGAGTATATACTATATGTGTTTTTTAATTGCCTATAACGGTTCATTTACATTGTTTCAACGATTTGGTTGGATATAGGAATTACCAGTGTGTGAGTGGCAAAATATTATTTTAAAGAAAAACGAAAACTAGAAAATGAAAATTTATGCAGTCAGAGTCAGAGCGAGGCTTGACGTAAAGTCAAAATATGGCAAAACGAAAAATGTATATATTATTATAATTGCAAAGCCTCGCGTATGAAGGTTTTTGCGACACACCTTTTTTCTTTTTGCCATAGTTTGTGTGAAAGTGGTTTGAGTAAAGGTGTTTATTTTCAGGTCATCATAGCTCCAGTCATTGACACCCAGATTTTCTTGTTCTGCTGTCTGGGTGTTGTTGTTGTTTTCGTTATTTTCCCCATATTCCTGGCTTTTCTTGAATAGTTTGTGTGGATACATCATGCATGCCTTTGCTTTTTTTTTGTTTTGTTTGTTTGAACAATGACTAATTTGAAAATTAAAAGCTTTGATTGTATCTATGAAAATGTGTCACATCAGTTCTTTTACATGAAGTCGTCAAAAGAGTAATTCGTAATAATAAAAATGCTGCATGAAGAAGAGGGTGTGTGTGTGTGTAGGGGCGTGGGGGGTTATCATACTGAGTCCGGAACGGCCCATCCAGCTGCTGGCAGTCAAGAAATGCACCCCATAATTTCCTATATTTTCCTAGTAAATCCGGGCAGATCCTGCCATACTAAGCCCGGTCAGACACAGTCAGCTTCTGCCAGTAGTAGGTATATTTTGCTGGCAGTGGCAGCAACTGGATGTGCCGTTCCGAGCTTAGTATGATACCCTCTTAACGGTCTGTCTATCTGTTTGCCTGTCTGTCTGTCTGTACACTTTTCATACCCTGGGGGCAACCTCTCCCTGATTCGAGTATACGTAAATAATACATAAATAATATGTTATGAATGGCCGCTTCTATTAAGGGATGCTACATGAACCCCAGGAACTTCACTTTCTGTTGAGTAACATGTTTACTTCCCGCAGGACTCCGCCAAAAGAGCGCAAACCAGTTATCATGAACACAGTAAATTTGTTACCCTTCCAGATTTTCTTTAATAGTAGAAACCAAGATTTTGGGGAAACTCCAGCTAGTTGAAAAAAGGTCAGCCATCAAATAGAGTGGCGAGTGGAGAAGGTGAGGCAAACAACTGGCCATGAGTAAAGCTCAGACTACTCATATCAACTGACTAAGTACGAAATGCAATGTTTGTCTCACTTAAGAGCAGGGTTAAGGTCACCGAATTTGGGAATTTTTGGAGAAGTTGGTGAAGCCGATTGGCTAAAGGATAAAAGCACGGGCTGACAGTCTGTCTGATGCAAAGATCTTAAAATAGTATTAACCTAGATTCCCTGGTGAGGTCACGTGACCGTACCTCAACGCTTTCGGCCATTGAGGTCAGAAACAACTCTTCCGGTTACCCTGGTTTACTTTTTCTCTCTCTCTCTCTCTGTGTCTTGTCCCTGTGGTTGCTTTTTTCGTCTCTCTCCCTCTCCTCTACATGTCTGTTAGCAAATTATGATTTTATGTAGCCATTATCATGCTTGCGCCTTATCCCCCCCCCCTCACACACTCACATGCTACTAGTATGTGTCTGCTTATGCACTTGAGCTTCTGCTGGATCTTGATATCCGTCTGTTTATTCTATTAGAGGGGGGGGGGTGAGGTTGTCGATTACTTTCATTTTTTCTGATTTTGTAGCTGATTTGAGGTCTTTATTTTAGGAGGTTCGCTGCCCTTGGCATTTACACCTCACTTTACTTGTTTTATTATTTCTTGTTCTGGCAGGGGGGGGGGGGGGGGGGAGATGATATGGATAAATTTTAATCTATTAATTTCAATTTTGCCCGGGCAGCGGCCTTTCGGCCTGCTCTTTACGATTTCCAACTGCCAAGGTATCTTTAACATGCGCAACGTGCACACGAGCCCTCCGAATTTTTTCGTCCTTATCCGAGAAGACTAGGTACTCGATCCTACCCCCCAATAGGACCAGGGACTTGAAAATATGAGAAAAATCCAATTTCCAAGAACTACTCGATCTTACCCCCCAATAGGACCAGGGACTTGAAAATATGAGAAAAATCCACTTTCCAACATGCCTGCACTGCCCGGGTTTAGAACCCGGGACCCTTGGCATGAGAGGCGAGCACCTTGCCTCTAGACCACCTTGTCCCCCTACAATTTTGTAGCTGTTATGGTGGTACGTCTTATAATACCCCTCTCTCCCTCTCTCTCTCTCTCTCTCTCCCTCTCTCTCTCTCTCTCTCTCTCTCTCTCTCTAACACACACGTTGAAGTAAGAATTTGCGAGTCTATCGGTCCAAGCTTCTGAGTTTCTTCTTCTAGACCTCCTTATACATGTATTAAAAACAATTGTAGGCCTACAGTGTTCTCTTATTCTAGAATCTCTGACATTTTCCTGATTGTTGTAGCACTCAAGATCTACTTTTCTCGACAACGTAAAACAACACGCTAGGCTTACTATGTACTACATCGTAGGCCTGCTATCAAATTCGAGGCAAACGGTTTGTGTTTCCTATGGTAAACAGTAGCGTTGCTAGGCCGCCGCTTGGACAGCTTGACCTCAACCCGCCATTGTTTTCGCTCTCCACGCCCGGGACGCCGCGAGCTGGTTCTCGCAGCGCGACTAGGTAATCTAGGTTAATACTATTTTAACATCTTTGGTCTGATGGAACAAACAGAAACTAAAATGAATAACTAGCTGATTAAACAAGTAAGAATGCATTTTGATAGTAAGGAGGATAGATAGGTAGGTAAACAGGCAGGTAGATAGATGGGAGGGTGTGTAAGTAGGTGTGTAGACTGGTGGCTGCTTGAGTGGCTGGATGGCTTTGGGTTTCGGTTTGAGTTTGTAGAAAACACGATAACGGTCACATTGTGCTAGTAAAAATTAAAACGCATATATAAATATACACGTACAGAATAACGCATCCATGGGACAGGAGGAGATAGGTGGCTGGATGAGTGGGTGGGTAGAGGGATCAATGGACAGACAGATGGTCAGTCAGCCGGGCGGACAACCAGAGCTTGACAGAAAGATAGAGAGAGAGAGAGAGAGAGAGACAGACAGACAGACAGACAGACAGATAGAGAGACAGGCAGGCAGGCAGTCAGACAGGCAGACAGACAGATAGTTAGACATCTTTTTCCCCATTCAAAACATCATTATTAGCATTACACTTACAGATCATGTTTTTGACATGAACAGCTGATTTCACCGCACATTGGAATCTTTAATATTGAAATTAGGTAGCGCTCAAACATATAGACACAATGCAAAGACATGCATTTTATACATTAACTATTCATCCAACCAAATCAATGGAATTCTCTTAATATTAATAAGTCATTAAAAACGCTAAACACATACACACATACACTCGTGCATCACCAGAATTATCTTTGGCTTGTGAATGTAAATATCAGTTACCACACCACATTCATGGATCCACGGTGATCAACATTTTCTGATATTCTTCAAGCCCCCCCCCCCCTCTTTGTTTGTTCAGCTTTTTTGTTGTGTTCATGGTGACTAATCTTTTACTAAAAATCGTCATATTATGAAGGAACAAAGGCTTTTTAACCGCTGACCCCGAAATTCTACAAAATATCAGATTACGCATAGAAAGAGGTAAAGGTGTGCGTGCATGTATTTCAAAAGGTCTCGATGTTCACTTTATTTTTAACACTTTCGTTGATACTGAGCCCCAGTTGGGTTGAACAGGATGAGGTCCGACATTTTCGTCAACGAGTCTGTCGCTCAACACAAAATTTGGATCAGATAACGACGCGAAAACAAAAGACATCAGCGCAATCGACACGTGCTTTGTTTGTTTCTCAGTGTGCCCAGATTGGGCGGGAAACCGCGCCATTGGACTAGTTCAAATGAAACTGACATTTCATTGGACCTGTAATTTGAGTTTGAGTTTGGTTTTTTCCCGCGCGTCGGCACGATAACGACCAGTTTGTCCCTTTCTCGATCTTTCTTGGGTAGCCTATTTATATTTATTGGAAGATTATCACATTGTCTGGCCACTTATTTTCATTGATTTTCAATAAATTAATCGCTGCAGGATGTCACTTTGAACGACCCATACTGTTTACATACACTCTCAATTTCATGGCAATGAATAATATGTTAATTATCCAGTTTAAGGGTTATAATTTTATCTGGAATGTAATACAGAGTATGCTGATAATTAGGTGTACTGAAGGTGAGTGTTCATATGATAGGAATATGACATGCGCTCATACAATTGCCTTTTAACAACGTTTCATCAAATATATACAAAGCAATTCATCCTAAAAATCATTGGCTCATAATTTTTTTACTTGCAAAATCTGTCAAGTTCACAAAATTTGAAACACAGTCAGAAAAGCTATGTAAAGTTCCACTTTCGACTCTTTGTGATAAAGGTTCTACAGTCGGTGGCATCTTCAGAAACATACAATAATATGAAATAAGCCTCAGTGCCTGGATGAAAGGTAAATACATTCTGCTGTACAGTTAAATACATTCTGCTGTACAGGTAAATACATTCTGCTGTACCGGTAAATACATTCTGCTGTACAGGTAAACACGATTCCCTACGGGGATGAAAGGTAAAATACATTCTGCTGTACATTTTTACGAAAAACAATTCGGTTTAGAAAAGTTTGGATAAATTCATACAAAACCTGTAGCAGGCACGGACCATGGTAACCGCACACAATGGTTATTGAGGCACAAACTCTTCGTTTTTACGGTTATAATTGTTCACCTTTTCCAGTGTATTTTTTTGTACACAGAGTACATAGTTGTATTAAGATTAGATTTCCTTTGATGTGGAGGACCCCATTGCTGCAGGCAGCTGTCATCTACACCAGTTATGTCGGGAAAAACAGTGTATGACACTTTCAGTTTACAGTGCGTCGGTTTAACTGGCTCAGATTTTTCACCATCCCATCAGTGACCTGCTTTACCAAGTGACTTCCATTCCATGAATGAAATGTGTAAAAATAATACAGCCACGGAATACTATCACTTTCACAAGGTAAACCCTTTTCATCTGCTTTCTTGACCTTCCAAGATGTTTTGCATTAACTGCAGCTTTAAAACTCTAACCCTCGTTTATTTCAGTCTACCCCGTGATACCAGAAAGAGGAAATTTATACAGTTTGTATCCAAGAATTTGCTTTGATGTGAGCACGGTTTTGCGGGTGCGAAAATGAAGACATAATTATGTTTAGCTTGCATGTCCCTGCCAACAGAGGTACCTCAAGATACTGCTTGTGCATTTGCACAACTCACGAAATACTCCGCGAGATGCCGTTTATGCGCAGTCGCTGAATGTTGTGCACATGCCAGCCAAGGGTCACTTTCCCGTCTTCCTGACGCATCGTAATAAATCATGGTCTTTGGGCAGAACTGGGTGGGTGCTAAATCTGCTACGATCTTATCATTCTCATGAAGTGAGTTGTTTAGATATTGACATTTGGATTAGGCAAGAACATGGTATAAAACGAAAGGAAACAGTACATTTAAAACAATAAAACTCGAAAAATTTAGAATCACAATTTTTATGCAAGCATCACTGGAGGTAGAAGCTAATCCTCCCTTTGCCAAGTCTCTGGTATAGTAGCAAAGATGCAGTTTTATATCAGGCAAATCAGTTATGTCAGGCTGGTTTTTAGATGATACAAACTGCGGCGCCTTGTTGTTGATATCAAAGAATATGTATTCTTCATGGACAGTCATAGCCAGCACTTTTTGACACTTTCCGCCTTTCCTAAGTAGATAGAATGGCGATCGCACCGGTAAGGCCCTGGGTTTGTCTGCAGATTCATCCGCCCGACAACAAAAATCGAGTTCGATGGAGTTCCGCGAATAATTTCCTGCGGGTGGTGTCCCTTTCGTTATTTGTATTCCTTTATTGTCGCCTGTTTGCCACCTGAATTTGCCAGTCCTGAACCCCATGGGACACAGCTTTTGGTATTTACCTAGAATGCAATATGAGCCGCTTGGCCAAGAACGCAGGAATGCTTTGTTTTGGTGCTGGCTTAGGACGCAAAAATATTGAAAAATAAACTGTTTATGGGCGCCTGCAATCATTATCTGCACCTGAAGATGCGACCCTGCCGGTACCAATCCTTTGCTGTACATTATCGATTCCGCTTCTTTCATGTCGTTATCACCCACCATGAACAGAACAGTGCTCGTTTCCCAGACGATGTTTCGGTTCTTTGGACATCCGGTGTTGGGCTTCACAAGTGCGTATTCTCCTTCTGGCCAGAGTCCTCCATCATATGGTGCCGCATTGATGCCTCGTAATGTCAGGCTCTGGTGACTTAACATTACATAAAAAAGTAGCTGCACCAGCATTTTTTCATGAGTTCCTGGAGCAAAATAAAAAGTTTACACCGGGCAATTGAATTTATGATAACAAATTGGCAAAAAGACAAAGTTCTATGTAGCAAAGCCTCGCGTGAGAAATAATACCCAAACGACACAATAAAATGTAAAGAGAAAGGGAAGACAAAAAAACAACAACAACCGATATTTCGGTGAAAACCTTTGAGAGGAAAACAAAAATAACAACAGAAAAAATGGAAACTTGAACAGATAAAAATAATAATGGAACAACATACTTTTTTTTTTCTTTTTTTTTTTTTTGGTCATTTTTTGGCTTTGCTTTAAGCCTTGCTGCAATTCTGTGGTTTTTATATTTCAATTAAATTCAACGACGAAATGTATGCATGCCCGTTGTGTTCATAATTGAAAGGTTAATTTTTACTTAGCAATTTTCTTTTCACTGGAGCTCCTTGGGCAAGTACTTGCTAGGTTAATTTAACATTACTTTGACGGACATAGTTCTCTACAACGACTCCATTGATGCACACTGAAGCTTATTGTCTTTACTGTACGAGGCATTATCATAATTATTATTTCGTTTTTAAACTGAAATTTGGCTGTCAGAATATTAAGAGTATAAAATTGTGGGGTGACCGGTGGGAGTTTATTCTGAGGCCCGAATTTTTAATTATTTGGCTAACAGAGTGGACTTGATCATAATTTTCATTGCTATGTAGAAACCAACAATAAGCAGAGTTGACAGAAGTAATTATATACTGCGAAGTAATATAAACAAGACTTGTATTTTGAAATACTTTTCCGCTTTGCAAAATGTAGCACTCCTGAGGTCCAATGTCATCTGCTATTAAAGGTAAATATAACTAAGCCACTCCATGAATAAGAAATATATATAATTAGATGACCTACCGGGCATTGCCCAGAATAAACAATCATGTGATTCTCCCCTCTCTCTCTAGTATAATAAAAGTAATAAACTACCAGTCTTGCTTCAGAACTCATGCGCATCACAACATTACGCACCAAACTGAACGCTTGATACGGTTACTTTTTATGTCATGCACGGTACTATATGAAACAAACATGCAAATATGCAGATGTTACATAGCAATAAACATTGTTATATTTTTAAAATACATCCTTCAAGTAAACAACTTTTAATTATAGCCATCATCTTCCTTATCTCAATTGCCACATTCCTGCCAAATTTAAGGCCTGAAGAGTGTATAGTTTGGTCAGTTAGTCATGCCAAAGGTTGCAAGTTACTGAAATATATACTCTATATTAATAAAAGTGAAACCTTACGACAATTGCAGCGCGCCTTTCGCTACTCCTCCGTTAATGCTGATTTGGTGGCCCTCAGATTTTATACAGCGCTTAGTATAGACCGTGGTCGTGTCCCCGGCACAGAAAATAAAAAAATAAATAACAACTCGCAGAACGTTTGTATTAGTTTCTAGGTTGCGACACATTGGCGTTCGGTCTATTTTTTCGGCAAATTAATGTAACTAAGATTGGTTCCGGTATAGACTGTATCACACTCACAAAACAACTTCCGGTTAGGACAGGTTTGAATGATGAGATTGAGTTCTAAGACTATCAAGTATAAAACTTTGTGTGTTCTCAATGTGCCTAGACTGGGAAAAAGAAAGGGTCTGGAATTGGGAGATTGACGCTGCAGGGCCAAAGGTACAGGTTTGTGTTTTCAATATTATTCCTAGGAAAATATCATAATATTTCTTTTCCATTAACACATGACGTTATCACTTCCTGCGATGTGCAAACAAACTAACCGTGTGCAAATCATAGCCATTTGACGGATGCTGGCGGGACGCGCAGGACGTCAACGCGCAAAAGGAGAGCAGTAAAACGTATCTAAAAACAAACAAACAAAGATAAAATAAAGCTAAAGGAACAGGCAAAATGAAGCAGGTCCGTAATAATCACCCAGAACTGAAACTAATAAATCGATTTATCCCGGGCAGGGCCGGGAACTCAGCTAGTAGATTCATAAAGCAATGAGACTTTTAGATGTGTAACTGTCACCAGTTTCTGGATTAGACCAACAGATCTAATCTAGATCTAGATCTATTCACCTGGCGAAAGAGGGATATCTAGATCTACAATCTACATCGCTAGATTTAGTTAGGTATTTTATTACTAATATTAGTCTGTGGGGTGCCCGGAGGTTCCGCCGCGGAGCGTAATATATTATGTGGTAGATTTTAAGTACTGCAGTTTTCACTATACTTTACAGTCCTGCCTCGCTTTCCCTGGAAAAAGACTCTGTACGGCAAACGATTGTGCACAGTCCTTGAATCAAAAGCGTTGTTACTGTTAGTCGCAGGTGTTACCTCGATAAGAGAATGTTGCGAAACTCAGATGGCGTTGTCAAAGATGCAAAAAAGAGTTCAATGTGTGCGAAATCGTGCAAAGCGGGGCAAAGTTAAGTTAACGATAATTATGTTGGCGTGAATTCAGTGATACTGAAACTGTTTGATGTTTCAGTTTTGGGTGATTATGATAGTATGTTAAATTTGTGCTCGATCGCATTTCTAAAGAAATTAAAGGGATCTTCGATCTAGAGTTATACATGTAATAATAATTGTTTGAACAGTTTGTATTGGCTGCTTTGATTTTTACTTCCAGAATGTGTGATAATGTTGTAGGGGACTGGACTAAAAACCTACTTTAAAAACACACACACACACACACACACACACACACGCACGCACGCGCGCGCACACACACACACACACACAGAGTTGTGAAGTCTCATTCCCAATCCATTTATTTTCCCAATTCACTTTGTTTCATTGTTTAATTTCTGCCTTATGTGCCTATGTTATGTCCGTGCATCTATGATACATTGTATATCTAGCATAAGAGTGTATGCAATAGATTGTGTTTGAGGTAGACAGAGGGAGAGTGAGAGTGAGAGAGACAGAAGGAGAGAGAGAGAGAGACTCAGCGAGGGGGTGAGTTGCAAATGGAGAGATCAAGACTTTCTGTAAAGCGCCTAGAGCAAATTGTTTGGATTGGGCGCTGTATAAATGATCGTTATTATTATTATTATTATTATTTTTATTATTATTTTATTATTATCATTACATGTACATGTATTATTATTATTATACAAAGCCAATTTCATTGACCCAAAGTCTGGTACAGAATGCGTGATGACTTTTTATTAATTTTCAAACTTATGAACAAAGGCAATAAAAGGATGGAAAAGACATTGCAAATAAAGTGGCAAAGACCATAAGGGACTATTATCTTAAACATTGGCGTTTCCCGCAACGTCACCGACTTCATGCCACATTCATTCTTCCACAGTTACAACAACTTCATCAACATTTCTCGTAATCTTTGACCTCCCTCCCCTTCTACATTCATATTCTATCGTTGTTTTCATGGTAGGTAATCTCTCAATCAAAACAAGTCTCCTAAAGTTGACATTACATTGGATTTGTAATATATAATTACTTTTAGTGCTACTTTCCATCATCCAAGAAGAGTTGAAACTATTGTGACTGTACTAGGTTTGAGTTTGGTTTCACGGCGCGTCAGAACGGTAACGGCCACTCTGCGCCTTTCACGGTCTATGTGGGCCATTTATTTATGTTTGGTCTTCAGGAGCTTCTAAATTTGACAAATAGAATTAAATTGTTTCGTATAATTATTATGACACTGGTAAATTGCTCAAAAGTTGTTTTGTACTGATCTGAGAAGAGTTTTGTAAATGAGTATAAAAGATTTTAAATTAAGTTGTAGATCTTAGCCTCCCTCAAGAAGGACAGAGCGCGCTGTGGGTCCAGGTTAGAAAATAATTCTTTCATGGGTCCGCAGGCATAGTGTCTTTTTCGGATATACAAGAAGTTTACACATTCAATCAAAATATGCTTTACTGATAGTTGGCAGTATTGGAGGTTTCCAAGGGAAGGGAATCCCTGTCAAACAAGTACATAAATCGAGACAAACACATTGACACACTAAAATATTATATTTATACAAGTATCAATTTCACAAAATTCGAGCACAGCTGGGGCAGTAAATTTCACTACCGGCTCCTTGTGATGAAGTTGTACATTGCGTCCCTACCTCCACCTTTTTGGCTGAACTGAATTGCACACTACACACTACTACTAGTATTACAGGCCTTCTCCATAATATCCCAAAGTATCAAGCGGATTTAGTGTGTAATTTGTAAGTATTACTAGAATGAACAAAGGCATTTCTGTAAAAGCTATGAGCGCATGAAACTTTAATCACTAGTCTCTAAAAAGTTGACATTCTAAGGGGGCCATTCAGTAGCATCTTCTGAGAGACACAATAATATGGAACAAGCCTCAGTGAGTGGGTGAAAGGTGAATAAATTCTGTTGTAAAATCTTAGGAAACACAATCATAAAGATAACAATTAACATACAAACAAATCTGGTTGTCCTAAATTTAGATAAATTCGTCCGAAACCAGCAGCAGGTACAGACCATAGTAATCGCACATAATACTGAGGCATAATCTCTTCGTTTTCATGATTATGGTTTTTCACTTTTTTTTAAATTTTAAGCGTTATTTTTTTCGCTGAGATTCTTGTTTTGTATCACAGTCTGGGTTAAAATACAGGACAAAACAATGGGAGCTAACGTGACCGATAAAATCAAAAGAACCACCAGTTCATGATACTCATAGTTGTATCTAGGTACTCTTGTCTTTATTTAGACAACCGCCTTTTGCAGTACTTTGACATTAGTGTGCAAGCACCCACTACTCTAGCGGTAAATTCTAACCCAGAATGACATTAGTCCATCCAATTTCCCCCCCAAGAGAAAGCTTTGATGTGAGTTACCTTTTTTTGCGCGTGCGAAATGAAGGCATATATATTTTTTTTTTTTACAGTCTAGCACTTGCACATTTCACTAAATACTCCGCGCGAGGTCCAGTCACCAAAAAGTGCCAGCAGTGATCACGTTCCCGGCTCGTCTTGATGCGGTCTTTGGGCATGAATTGATAGGCGCAAAATCTGTTTATCGTCATCACATTCTAAATAATAATTGAGTTATTGAGATAATGACATTTGAAAGTAAGGACCTGATATACAACTAAAGGAAACAGAAAATACAAAATCAACAAAAAAAAGATTAAACTCGAAAACGTTCCATTTAACGTCCTTGCGCTGGCATTGCTCGCGGCAGCCATGAGTATCTTGTTAACATTTGCGGTGTAGAAGCACAGGTGCAGTTTTATATCAGGGAAATCAGTTATGTCAGGCTGAGTTTTCGTTGACACAAATTTCCGAGTCTGGCTGCTTCTGTGAAAGAAGACGTATTCCTCACTGATCGACATAGACCACACAATTTGACACTTTCCACCTTTCCTATACAGATAGAATGGCACTGACGCTGGTAGTTCTATGGGTGTTTCTGCAGATCCATCTGCCCGACAACAGAAGTAAAGTTCAATGGAATTCGGTAAATAACTTCCTGCAGGTGGTGTCCCTGACGTTATTTTTAGCCCTGTACTATCGCCTGTTTGCCACTTGACTTTGCTGAGCCGGAAGTCCTTGGGACACTGCTCGTGATATCTACCCAGAATGCAGTATGAGCCGCTCGGCCAAAGAGGTACAGGTGGTGTACTATCTTGCCGTCTTGCGATGCAAAAGTATTGAAAAATGGCGCTGTTATTCAGGCCTGCAATTTGATGCAATATGTGCCTTTCAAGATGCGACTCTTTCGACACCGCATTTTCCTCATGGTGATGATCCAACAAGAAGAGAACCCGACTAGTTTCCCAGACGACGGAATCGTTGATTGGGCATCCTGTGTAGGGCTTCAAAAGTGCGTATTCTCCTTCTGGCCAAGGCACGTCAACAGGCAGGCGTGCGGCAGTGTGTCGTATTGTCAGGACGACCTGGTGTGCCAACATCACATAAAAAAGTGATTGCACCAAAATTTTTATAGGTCCCTAAAAGAAAAAAAAAACTAGGGTTTATATATAATGTCAGTGCAGTAGACAATATTCATCAGGTATAGAAAAGCATGAAGGAAATGTGTGCATACACGGTGTCTTCATAGTTGACAGATTAATTTTTGCTTAGCAATTCCGCCTTATTGGTTGCTGGATTAGGTTAACATCTTTGATGGACATAATCCTCTACCAACGCATTTTATGTCTGTGTCCGGAAAAGTTTAGAGTTAACCGTATTGTCATATCAACCTTAGGCAACGGAGGCATTGTCATCACTGCATCAGGCGTTATCGCAGGTCTATTGTAAAACTTTTTTTTTTTTGCTGAATAATATTGTTTGCCAAAGTGTTAAAAGTATGAAAGGAGAGAATTTATTCCGATGCCCTAATTTTAAAAAAAAATTATTTGGCCAACAACTAAGGTTGGATTATATTTCCATTACCTTGCTGAAATGCAATAATAAACAGATTTTACAGAAGTAAATCAATACACGTGTATGCTGCTACACAGGACTTGCGTTTTCATTCAGGAAATATTGCAAAATTGCCCAGGAGGTCCGAATCAGCAGCGCATAAAGAAACAATGTAATCGAAAATTGTACATTTCAAACTGTTCTGCCTCGTCAGTGAAGCAAAGTGGATCTCATATTATAGATAGTGTCAGGGTTCGTTACAGCGCTGAAAGTAGGCCTATGCCAGAAATAAAAAATGATTTGATTCACCTGACATTTATGTAAATTAGGTCTAGATTTACGAGTAAAAAATTTTTAAAAATCGCCTGCAGTAAGAAAAAACAATTTCCTTTCAATGTGACACGAGTAGTCATACTTTATGTCTAGTACACATGTACAAAGAAACATGTTTTTGCTGACCTAGCATGAATTACTCGACTCTGCTGCAGAGATGATGATTTCTGGCACTACTAAGTCATCTCTTTGCGTCTCAAGCAGTATTTTTGCATTTGTATGTCTTATATTTAAATTTACCGATGACGTCATGGGACATTCGAACTGTTCAAGTTGTTATAGACTTTGTAAGGGCGATTCGAAGCACAAAGATAAACTGCACATGAAAAGTGTGTACAAAGTCCATAACTGTGCTTAACCGCCGCGTTGAATAGTTCGAATGTTCCATGATGTAAATCTAAATATAGTAGCTGTGTCATTTAATCCCGTTCCCTATACTTCTTTAATTCCATTTGGGAAATTTGCCTTAGTGTCATTGCAGCCCAGTAACAACTTGGGCAGACCAGACACGTTCGTTGTCACAGTGCAGCGGCGGTCGGCTGTTGTTTTTTATTTCGGGGGGGGGGGGATGAAGGGGGAAGGAGGAGTGGTCGAGATAAGTTTTTTGTTGTTGTTTTTTTAAATTTTGCTTGGGCAGCGGCCCGTTCGGCCTGCTCTTCTCGATTTCCAACTCCTAAGGTTTCTTTAACGTCCGCGACCTGCAAATGGGCCCTCCGAGTTTTTCGTCCTTATACGAGAAGACTGGGTGCTCGATCTTACTTACCATTGGATCATGGTCGGGGAAGTATGAGAAAAATGCCAAAATTCCAACATGCTTCCACCGACCGGGATTCGAACCCGGTACATTCGGCAAGAGAGGCGAGCACCTTGCCTCCAGGCCAACGTGTCCCCTTGTGGTGTCGCACTATCTAGATGTGATGGCTCACGCACTGTTCTTGATGTCGAGATATCTTCAGTTTCTGGGTTCTAGATCCAAATCTGTTTACCTGTTGAAAGAGGTCATTCTGGTGCATGGGGTTCTGCTACGGGGCATAGTATGAGGTAGATCTAGATTCTAGGAACTGCAGTTTTCACTTGTGTTATACATTCCTGCTTCACTTTCCATTGAAAAGATACTGCATGGCAAACTCTTGTGCAAACTTCTTGTGCACAGTCCTTGAACCAAAGGCGATGTTAGTCGCAGGTGTTACCTTAACAAGAGACTGTCGCGAAACCTGGTGTATTCTGGGCCACAACAAAGAGTTCGCTCTGTGCATAATCGTGCAATGCGGGGAAAGATAGGTTTACGATGCGTTTTTGGTGTGCACCGAATGAGTTCCGGCCAGAGATAACTTACACTCACCTCCTGCTTACACTAATTAGATCGCGCGCCTACATTGGCTGACCTCCCCAAATCCGTGACCCCCATAGATAAATAATATACATTTATCCCTAGTCTGTGATGACCCCTATGGAAAACGACGGCCATTTTTACAAGGCATGCGGAAGTGACCTCTGCCGCGCTCGGGTCTTACAGTACATAAATTTTAATGAAAACATAAGATAAGATAAGATAAATTTTATTCGTCCTTGTACAAGGAAATTTGTTTTGATCATTGAATACATAACAACACGCGGTGAGTCTTGAAAACAAGCAAGTTTTCGGTCTCTAGGACCTTGTCATAAAGAAGGAAAAGAAAGGAGACACAAGTAGTTTACAAACACCTGAACAGAACAAGGACAATGAATTATAAAAGAAAGAAAAAGAAACAATTGTGATGATGTTATAATGGGTGAAGAAGAAAGAATGAAGGGCAACCGTGGAAGTGGGATGGATTGGACTGGTGATGGGAGTAACAGGTGAATAAAAGAAACTACATTGTCAAAATCGGGCGAAAAGAAAAAGGTCTATGTAGCGAAACCCTGCGTGAGAAATAAAACCCAAACGATACAAAGCAAACTAAAGAGAAGACAGAAAATACACAAATTTTCGGCTTTCGCCTTTATCAAGTGAAAAAAAACAACAAAAAACAACAACAACAACAACAACAACAAAAAAACAACCACAATGGAGAAAACAATCGAACAGTAAAAGATTTCAACAAGAAATTCGTTATTTGGCAGATGGACGTGCTTTTGAGCTGCTAACGAGCAAGAGCTCGCAGATAGGTAACATATCCTGTTTCGCTTCGATTCTATACATTTCCCGTTGAAATCTTTTACTGTTTTTTTTTTTTCTACTTGAAAAAGGCGAAAGCCGAAAATTTGTGTATTTTCTGTCTTCTCTTTAGTTTGCTTTGTATCGTTTGGGTTTTATTTCTCACGCAGGGTTTCGCTACATACAACTTTTTTCTTTTTGCCCGATTTTGTCATTGCTTATAACCCTGCTGCGACCCCACAGTTTTTCTGTGTTTTTTATAATATTTCCAAAGAAACTACATCAGTACATGTATGGCTACGTGTTGAGTGAAAGAACCTAATTTTATGTTAGGCTGTGCAGCTTATCTGTGGGATGCATCGCGGGTGGCCGTCAAGACAATTAATTAATTAGTCTTATGGGACACTGTGCACTGGCTAATTGTCGGCAATGGATAGGTGCGAATATCAATTACTGATCGGTTTTGTTTAATTTCTATTGTATGAACACTAAGCAGCAGTTAATTGTTTCTGTGGTGTTGGTTTTCCAGTCATCGACGTTTTCTCTGGAAACACTCCCATCCGATTTTCGAAATGTGCTAGGAATCTTGGTGTTCTGTTCAATAATAATGCATCTATGACCAGTGAAATCAGACACCTGATTCGAAGAATGTACACAGTCATAAAGCAAATAAGTAAAGTATGGCACACTATTTTGACTGACAAAGGTACCCCATTGGTAAAGTCGCTCGTCTTGTCAAAATTAGACTACTGTAACTCACTACTTGCTGGACTACAGCAGGAAAGAAATTATAAAACTGTAAAGAGTACAAAACAAAGCTTGCACTGGCTACCTGTAGAAAAACGAACAATGTATAATAAGCTGGGTACCTTGTGTCACAAATGTATACGTAATGTACAAAAACGCATTAACTGATTTAACTGATCTTTTCGCTCTTTATGTACCACCATGACAGCTTAGATCATCTGCAGGCACTAAAATGTTTAAAATTCCTAAGATGTCCCTTAAGACCATGAGTGAAAAATCGATTTTTTTTCAAGGAACTCAGATTTGGAATTCTCTGGATCTCTTTGAGAGAGGCTGAAAATTTATGACTTTTAAACATCAGCTGACGAGTCATCTTTTTACGCTCTGAATGACCTCCTAGTTGTTTTTTTTTGTTTTGTTTCTGTGAGTATGCCTGTGTATTTATTGTATGAGTGATTTATACAAAATAACTATATAAATGCTATGTATTATTATTATTATTACCTGTCGTGTATGGTATACATGGCAGAGTGGAATACACCTTGTAGAATGGCAATGAAATTATACTACTGTATATTCATATAGGGTGAGCAATAAACTGCTGCAGCCTTCACAATTTTAATCAAGCGTACTGAATTTTTGTTTGGAATGATTGCCATAACTATTCGCTAGAACGCTATGGGTCGGTGAACACGAAGGGTGAAATCTCTTCCATGGCTATCCCTTTATCTTCTTTTTTTTTTTTCTTTTACAAAGTGTTTCATTTATGCCTGATATGATCTTATTGTTTCCAGTTTATTTTGCCGAGACTGTAACTGTATCGTAACTTGTAAACGCCAGCCAACATACCACGATATAACAAAATACGAACAGGCGTGGGCCTGCCCACCTCTCACTCAGCCGGCGACATGGCTTGAGAACATGGCGGCCGGTTTTACACACAAGTCAAATGAGCGGCGCATTGAGTGAGCGATCTAGTTAGTGTAAGATATCTCTGGTTCCGGCGGAAGTCGCAAAAAGGTTAACGAGCTGGCTCTGCTATCATTCAGTCATTGTCAGCAGGCTTATCTTGCCTCCCCCCCCCCCCCTTCCTCCATCTTTCCTCTACCCTGGAAAACGAATCCGTCTCAAAATTAATCTATAAAGGTGATTAAATTGGACCAGAGTTTTGACACCAGAAATTATTTTGTTTGTTGACCATTTGTCTTTTTTTTCTTTCATGTCTTTTTTTTTTTTTTGACACCGCTAGATGAGCTACCCGGCGCTGCCTGGGATAAACCTGTACTCCCGCCGTTCTCTTTTTAAAGTGTCTCCCATACTCGTAACAGTCTTGCTACACATCTCAATTGCACCTGAGCACTATGCACCAACTTACACTTAACTGAACGCGTGTCAAATACATACTGGGTCTATCAAACAAAGGGAACAAACACACACACCCGCAAACACACATACACAGAGGTCTCATCTTTGCGTACTCCTTTCTCTCTCTGTTACGGATTCAAGGAAGGGTGTGCACTCCAATTGTAATGAATGGATTTCCTTGTTATCGTAATGGTGTGTTGGGGGTGTTGTTCGACTGCATATTTTTAATAGTAATATTGAATTTAATTCTTAACTTGCAGACCCATGCCAATTACTAAGGAACAAGTGGATAAATTCAACAACAGGGCCTGCAGGGCCACATTTTATTTACGTTTAGTTTACTAACAATTTCGACTAGAGATCTAATATGTAGTAATGATAAATATCAGCAGCATCAATTTCATAATCAATAAATACGTCATTACAAGTCTAGCTCTAGGTTTCCTACAAAATCATTTAACTTCTGTTCTTGCTAATTATCTAAATACTAATTAGACTCTATATAGAATTCTATCTCTAAAATCTGGTCTGCTTATTGTATGGCAATCAATATACTAGACTAGTATAGAGTCCAGTCTCTGGAGACATAAGGTCATCTCAGATATTTAGATCCAAAGTTACAGGTCTAGATCTTGCCCGTCGAAGTGACGTCGGCACAGTTAAATATTATATAGACTCTAGATAGGCCTATATATAATCTAGATCAAGGATGGACTGGCAACTCCCAGCCTCACCCAGACAATTCAATTACAATTAGACTCTATATGATTCACACATTAGTACGAGTTGCAATTCTAGAATTCACAGCTAGATCTAGATCTAGTCTATGTATTTAGCATCTTGCAATGTTCAGCAAGCACTCCGGGTAGATCTATGCACCAAGTGATCAATACTCCTACTGGATAACTGTCATGCTTTCGCCTCCTATTCACTGTCAAAACATCACGAGCCTCGGTCAGATCTTACTTACGATTGTTCTGGCGCTAAGGCCAGAAACAGTAGATAAAGGCGGTGTCATATTCAATGAGCCATGGATTAGTGACAAGACATTCGTCGAGCCATGCTGTTCATAATAAATGGATTCATTCAAGCAGAATCGACGCTGAGACCATCACCCACGGAAGTCTGGCATGGAATGAATAACTAGTGCTGTCCGCGCGCTTTGCAAGCAGCACGAATTACTACGCGTTGGAGTAAGAGGAAATATAATCCCCTTAGGAAAGTAAAACTGGGGCGCTAATCTTTCGTCTAAGCCCTACTGGTTTTTATTTAACTCTTTCCTACTTCCTAATATGTATGTTTTCTTATTCTTATCAATCCACGAAGATTTCTAGACGTGGATGTTAACTTGGTCTATGCAAATTAGTTAAAAGTTAAAATTTGACACAGCAGACGACAATTCTTTAAGGCCACTCTAATAGATATTTTGGGTTTTCACAAAAGTTAAATTTTACTCTAAGGCAAGGGAAATTAATCTTGATATCTTACTCTAGGTTATATTAAATTAAGTTATTTCCCCTTGACCGTATTTGATTCTGACATCCCCCACCCCAGTGAAAATTTTAAGAAAAATTTACACGATAGGATCGAAGAAACTCGACAGTCATGAAAATGACACTGATACTGAGTTGGGGGCTTAAGTACCAAATTATAAAAGTAAGCCCTAAGATGGATAAAAATTTAACCAAGAACGTGCATATGGATGGACAAATAAAAAATTACACAATTATTTATGGCAACGTTCTGTAGAATCTCATCTATGACGTATATTCTCATTTCATACAATCACACTTCTCATAAACATTTATAATAATAATGACTACTTAACTGAATACTAATTAGACTCTATATAGAATTCTATCTCTAAAATCTGGTCTGCTTATTGTATGGCAATCAATATACTAGACTAGTATAGAGTCCAGTCTCTGGAGACATAAGGTCATCTCAGATATTTAGATCCAAAGTTACAGGTCTAGATCTTGCCCGTCGAAGTGACGTCGGCACAGTTAAATATTATATAGACTCTAGATAGGCCTATATATAATCTAGATCAAGGATGGACTGGCAACTCCCAGCCTCACCCAGACAATTCAATTACAATTAGACTCTATATGATTCACACATTAGTACGAGTTGCAATTCTAGAATTCACAGCTAGATCTAGATCTAGTCTATGTATTTAGCATCTTGCAATGTTCAGCAAGCACTCCGGGTAGATCTATGCACCAAGTGATCAATACTCCTACTGGATAACTGTCATGCTTTCGCCTCCTATTCACTGTCAAAACATCACGAGCCTCGGTCAGATCTTACTTACGATTGTTCTGGCGCTAAGGCCAGAAACAGTAGATAAAGGCGGTGTCATATTCAATGAGCCATGGATTAGTGACAAGACATTCGTCGAGCCATGCTGTTCATAATAAATGGATTCATTCAAGCAGAATCGACGCTGAGACCATCACCCACGGAAGTCTGGCATGGAATGAATAACTAGTGCTGTCCGCGCGCTTTGCAAGCAGCACGAATTACTACGCGTTGGAGTAAGAGGAAATATAATCCCCTTAGGAAAGTAAAACTGGGGCGCTAATCTTTCGTCTAAGCCCTACTGGTTTTTATTTAACTCTTTCCTACTTCCTAATATGTATGTTTTCTTATTCTTATCAATCCACGAAGATTTCTAGACGTGGATGTTAACTTGGTCTATGCAAATTAGTTAAAAGTTAAAATTTGACACAGCAGACGACAATTCTTTAAGGCCACTCTAATAGATATTTTGGGTTTTCACAAAAGTTAAATTTTACTCTAAGGCAAGGGAAATTAATCTTGATATCTTACTCTAGGTTATATTAAATTAAGTTATTTCCCCTTGACCGTATTTGATTCTGACACTCTCTCTCTCTCTCTCTCACTCACTCGCTCTCTCACAAATACCATCTCACCCACGCGTTAATTACCGCCTAATGGCCCTATTCGTTCAGATGGACCGGACGCTGGCCGAACGAAATTTGGCCTTCGACTGTGCCTACGACTAATCGTATCGTGTAATAGATGCACGTCTTACTTTTTTTAAAAAGTACGATTAAACATGACATGTTAATAGACCAGGTCGGGTAACAGCGCAGACTCGTCACAATAATATTGGCAGGGGGCTCTTCCGTCACAATAATAGTGGCAGGGGGCTATTCCACTACAGTGTATCAACACCGCTGGAGGCCAACAGCCTCCCGCTATGGCATATCCACACAAGCTACCAAACACCTGGTCAGGTCCACCAGAAGGGCCAGTTGGAGTGAATCTCGAGACTGAGTCACAGAGCTAGGACAAGCACCCTCACAATACATTGTACTTAGACTGCCAAATTGCCATGGCAGTAACGCAAAAGTAAAAAAACAACAACAAAACTTACGATTACTGAACAAGAATCTGAACATAGAACTATTCCCAGTGCATTTAGCACAATGGAAACAAAAAATGCTACAAACTGTAAGCACAACAAGCGAGCTATTTTATTTCTCATACTTTAGAGGAAAATATACGATGATACTTAATAATTTAAAATACATGTATATCTACTTGAAACAATATCTTAATAATAAAATCGCAAAGCACTTCTATTTAAACTCTGAATATAAAATGACTGGAGAACATAAAAAATGAACAGCTTTGTGATTACTGAATTGAAATGCAGCTATTACATAAGTGTAAAGTAAATGTGTGCACACTGCAAACACCATAAAATATAACAATTAAACTCTTCTTTCTACATAATACATCGTCACTGCTCTACACTAATGGCATAAATCATTTTTGACTCTTTTGAGATATTAAGAATAAACTGGGGGTTTTTACCCTGTCATTTGGTGACTTATGCTATTATGATTCTATTGGATTACCACATTTTCCTATAGGCGCATTTCTTGTTCTAGAATATCATATGACAGCCCTCATGTTCCGGAATGCAATGAATCGTCATTTGCCTTTTGCCATAAGTTTGTCATGTGCCGTCATTATAGAGCAGTGACGAGGTATACAAATCTGTTTGCTTACACAGATAGATTAAATGCTAATTAATGTAATGCACTGCTCACCTTTACTAATGTAATGTTACAAATTCCACAGTACAACCAATGATGAAAAAATATACAATTTCACCAATGTGGGATTACCGATTATCACCCCGAGAGTTTATAGAAAACATAATGCAATACCATATAGGTCTCGTTGGTCATGGTTTTCTGAGATTCCTTTCTCTACAAATGTCAACGAAACAGAGGTCCATGAGCAAATTTCAAAACTTAGGATCAAATCTAAAATATTGTCATAAATATGATAGTAATTTTATTTACCTGTGTAAAAAAAAATAAGAAACAGCCTCTCTTAACAGATCTGTTTGGCTTTTATGTTATAACATATAATTATCAATACTGGTAACAGTGTATAAATGTATAAATGTAAGTGCAAATAAGTGCTAAAAGATGTGAAAGACTAGTGGATACTGAACAAAATATGAAAAAAAATGAGACCTAATACAAAACAAAAATGCTAAAATCACATTAAAGAAAAAGAAATAAGATTGTGATTTGGAATATATGGGAAAAATGGAGCAAAATGTAAAATAGAAAGATGATCACAAATCACAGCAGCACAGTGAAATATATGAAATATTTTCATTTTGAATTGACATAATTGACATTAATGATGTAAGTCTCAGTCCTGATCTACAAATCTGCAATCTACAGCAACCACTATAATCATTTTATTAGAGCCAGCCTTTGGAGCTGCAGGGCCCAATATTTTATAGCAATGTAAATCGCAACTGTTGTGCTTTGTGTACTTGACAAGGCTATATTATTCTAGTGTGGTGCCCTTTTAGGCACGCAATAATCATAATCATAGCTGTTCTCTGTAAAAACTTCCAAAGGGGTGTACAGGTGTATGTTGCAATGTATTATTGTGTGTATTTGACTAGATCATTCTAGCACAGGGCCCCTTTAGGCCTGCAGTAATAATAATCATTGCTTTTCTCTAAAATCTGCAATGTGGTGTTAGGTGCATGTTGCAAATGTATTATTATTTGTACTGGATTATCCTAAAATGGGCCGTCTTAGACAGGCAATAATTATAACCCTTACTGTTCGAGTGTTCGCTGTAAAATTCTGCAGTGTAGTGTAAGATGTATGCTGCATTGCATTTTTGTGTGTATTTGACAAGACCAGATTACCATGACACGGGGCTCAACTGAGAGCAATTGGTCCAACTGGCGCAAAGCTGGTTCTGATTATAATGCACTAACAAAAAACAATATCAAAATGTCATGGTTCGAATTAGCAAGGCAGCAAAATTCACAGTATTATTAAACTTTTACCATTATAGAAAACCCTCAAAGCATAAATTTCAGCATGAATTTCATTGTCAAGTCACTGGAAATGAATGCTTTTGAATTTTACATGAAAAAGTGATAAATACATGCATTACACAGTGGCCATATTGAGATACTTACCTACAATAATATATCTATTATTTTGATGTTTATCAAGAAAAGTGAGAAAAATCAAAATCTACAACATTAACATATCTCTTACAACTTAACATACAACACAATATACCTGACACGATGTAACATATTCATTATGAAAAAATTAGATACATACAAAATTTCAAACAATAACACAGTTAAAAACTAACACCATAATAAAATATTTCACCTCAATAAAACACTTTTACTCGCTTTTCTCAAATCTATGAAAAATGAGTTAGGCCAACATAACATGTTCATTAGGTGTCACTGTAAGAGCATACATGCAAATTTTAATGAGATCACTTGTGATTTTGTTAAACTCTTTCAAATACATTGCAATAACTAATGCTGACAATATCTTACAAAAAACCACAGAATACCTGTGGGGTCACAGCAAGACTTGAAGTAAAGTCAAAATATGGCAAAAAGAAAAAGTTGTTTGCAGCAAAGCCTTGCATGAGAAATAATACAAAAACGACAAGGAAAGACAGACCGGCAACCGTACATTGATGGTCGTGCTGCCTCCAATCATCTGAGTTTGACACTCGCAGATGTTAGGTAGCTCTGTTGGTTAAACGTTCAACAATTTTGTGATTGATTTTTTTATTTGTTTAACTTTCTGTCCTGTTGTATATATTTTTTTTTCTTGAAGTTGAGGAAGGTTATACTGCAAGCTTGACGTCTTTCCTTTGCATTTCATTGTATCTTTTCTGTATTATTTCTTACATGAGGCTTTGCTACATACAACCTTTCCTTTTTGCCATATTCTGACTATTAATGCTGAGTCCATCTGTTACTTTTCAATGCTGTATCTCCAATGAAGAAAAAAAAAAAGAAAAGAAAGGAAACAAATGCAGGTATCTCCTGTCCAGTGAAGCTACAGAAACTGTTTCAGGACTGCCACCACTTTATCTTCCCCCTCCCATCTGTGCATTATCTGTAATGTAGAAAAATTGCAGAAGCTGTCGTCATTACATTCATTGTCTACCCAGAGTTAGGGACATATCATACTAAGCCCAGAATGTCACAACCAGCTGTTGCCTGGAAAATTTACACCAAAGAAATAATGGCTGAAGCTGTCTGGCAGGCTTAGTATGATAGGGTCATCCCTGATTAATCAAGAAAATATAGGAACTTTGGTATGCACTTCTTGTCTGTCAGCAGCTGACTGTGCTGGCCGAGGCTTATGATTACCCCCTTACTGCTATCATTATATGAATCGTTGTACACACTTGGCTGTAGAGTACTTGAGAACATTCCTATTTCATAGCTTAATGCACAGGTAGGCAACTTATGACCCACAGGCTTTCATCAGAATTTCAAACTGAAACTGAATAATAAACTTATTTAAACTTCTGAAATTTGAAGTATACAGCAGAGTTCCTGAGCACTATTGTAGTTTACATATTTCTCAGACAATTGCTTTGTCCATAACTTACAATAATGTAACTTTCAATGAACACAAAACACTGCCACTCACATGTTCCCAGATATCAGGTGGCCGAGGACTTTGAGCTGATGATGAAGGTGTGGCTGGAGCTGTATGCATCACTGGCAAAAAATGAAACAGAAGTCAAACTGACCCAACCATGTTTCGTATGTATGTTTTTGTGCAAAGGTATCTGCTAAAGCCAGCAACCCTATGTTAATCCAATGCAGATTTCCATAGGATTGGTAGGATACCTTAGGGATGAGTTTTCTACATCAAACTGAAGTTAATGCGATGTTATAACAGCAGAGCTGTCTAGCAAAGATAATAAAAATTTCTGTGTACAAACTTGACATAAATCCTATTCATCTGACTTCCATGGGGTTGCTGGCTGGATGTGTATTCCAAATATTTTGAAGGTTGATTCCCTACCTCTCTAACATTAATTTACAATCAGTAGAAAGACTGTTTTATTTTAACCATAGAGATTGTTCATCTGCGCTGATGAATACATATATACATTTTATGAATTGAAAAGTTATATGTGGGAAGCAAGAAACAATTTAGCTTAATAACTCTTTGTTCAGGAGGTTATTTTGATTGTGCACATAGCACATTTATTTCAGTGACATGATTTGACATAATTTCAAACTCACCGCATCTGCACCAACAACAAAAAAAAAACTTACAAAGTATTAGCCCTTATTACACCAAACACACTACATGGACACTGTCGCAAAATATCTGACCTCATATCTTAAAGAATTACACCAGTGAGAAAAAGATTAAATCTATGTTCATTGGGTCACATCAGTCTGTTGTTCAAGATCCTGGACATTCACTAATCTAATGTTATTAATGAAACATTAATGATATAGTTGGTAAAACTGGAACAGTACTTGCTAGTGCTAGTTTAATGAGGTGTGAAAATGAAAGTGTATCTCACAGACTCTGATTAACTAAGGACTATTTAAAGCAAAGTTATCTGGTAGAAACTCTCTCACAATATGAAGACAAAAACTATCAGGCCTTCTGCAGTACTAATGAATGCACCAAATATACTGCTGTAAAAGACTTAAATAAAGCTTACTGATAAATCCCTCAGACTGATATTCAGAAAAAAAACAGGGTACAGACATTGAGAAATTATACTGCAACAAATATGGAAGTGGGCTGGCCATACTTGGAAGAATGAAAGACAGCAGATGGACAAAGCATTGGATAGAATGGAGGCCTGGAAGAAGAAAGAGAACAAGAGGATGCCCCGAGAGATGGTGGAGAGATGATATTGTAAGACCAGGTGGACAGGCATAAGGCATGGATAAGACAGGCAGAAAACAGAGAAGAATGGAGATCATAGGTGGAGGGCTACATCCTGCAGTGGGCGGACAAGACCTATCAAGGCAGACAAGACAATACAAAAGACTTACCAAAGTTGACTGTATTGAGAGTTGAGCCTATGGCCTCCTTCAGAGTTTGAGTTGGATGCTTATGAAGGAGGGCCATGAGCATGTTGGGACCACCATGAATGTTGAACAGTTGGCAGATTCTGCGGTCACTGGAGACTAACATTCTTGTGATGGTTAAGCCTAGAGGCAAACACATTAACAAAAAACATTTCATTTACTCTGGGTAAGGAGTAAAATAGATCAGGGCTGGTGTAAGTGCCAGACTGATGGCACTCGTGACCCAGAGAGATGCAGTGTGTACACAATCATGCTGCATGCCCTCCAGAGTTTAAATTCATTCAACCACCACCACTACAGCTTCCAATCCACTTAACCCTACTACAACATCCAGTCCCTCCAGCCACCAGCAGTACAACTTTCAGTCCATCCAGCCTCCAGCAGTACAACTTCCAGTCCATCCAGCCACTAGCAGTACAGCTTCTAGTCCATCCAGCCACTAGCAGTACAGCTTCTAGTCCATCCAGCCACTAGCAGTACAGCTTGCAATCTATCCAGCCACCAACATTACAGCTTCCAGTCCATTTAGCCACCAGCCGTACAACTTCCAGTTCATCCAGCCACCAGCAGTACAACTTCTAGTCCTCCTCCACCCCCCAGAGGCAAGATGCTCGCCTCTCATGCTGTAGGTAACGGGCTTGCATCCCAGTCGATGCAGGCATGTTGGAATTTTGGGATTTTTCTCATATTTCCCTGTCCCTGATCCTATGGTAGGTAGGATCGAGCACCTAGACTTCTTGGATAAGGACGAAAAATTCGGAGGCCTCGTGTATTTTAAAGATACCTTGGCAGTTGGAAATTGAAAAGAGCAGGCCGAATAGGCCGCTGCCCGCGCAAAATTCTAAAAAACGAATCCCTACCACAACAAGAAAAATAAAAACAAGAAAAGTGAGGTGTAAATGCCAAGGGCAGCGAAACCTCCTAAAATAAAGAGCTAAACACACCCCACCCCACCAGCCACTAGCAGTACAACAATCAGGCGATCAAGTTGAAGATTTGTCAGATGAATAGTCTGCTATTTAAATAGAAGTAATCGATTTAGCAAATTCAGCAATGACACAACCCCCTTAGTTGTAAAACGTAAAATTTTGTCTTCCATTAACCTGTCAAGAAAATGTGTTCATTACATCACCAACACTTACTTTTATAGTTGTGGTTGTCCATTATTCTACCAAGCAAAACTACATTACATCACTAGAGGTCACCTTCACACCTATTGTTCGTCTTTTGCAATGTTTTATTGTGGTGATTGTTGTCTTTATGACCTGCAGATTATTTATGTATTGTCTTCCTTTCGCATGTGCCACTCTTAGGTAATTAAGGTGAAGATTAAACTTTTAAGAGGGCTTGAGAACAATAAAATAAACTCTGCCATCTTCTGTATACCTCATAAAACAACCAAACGAGTTGATTTTGGACACGTCTACCATTTCCCAGGTCATCTTCACCATTAGTCGTATTGGAATCCCACATATTCTTTAAAATAAAATGCAGCAGGTGTGTGAGGAGGAAAGTAAAAGCAAAAAGCCCTATAATCTGGTATTGGTGAATTCTTTATCTGGTGTGCAATGTATGAGGGTTACATTTATCATATAACTGTTGATAGGCAGACTATTTCCAAATTTAACATATTTATCGAGACAATTCTGACTTAACACATTTGTCTGAAAATAAACATAGCTACAAAGAAGGCGCTTGAGAATTGTGAATTACTGAAGTAAAGAGGCAAAAAATACAGTTCTTGTTTTATGTGGATTTATCCAGCACCTACAGCCAGTTAATGTGGAAATAGACAGATATTTGAAACAGTCGCAAAAATTGTAATAATTATCACCAAATATTCAATACTCACTCAAATAATACAATTTCCTAGTTGACTCAAAACTACTGAATATTACCTTCCAACATTATGGACTGGTTAGAAATGAATGCAAACAATGAAAATGGGAGAACTGTCCTGCTCTTACCTGTTATTTCAAGAAGCTCATTATCATCGTTAATGCGGAGAAAGTCAACCAGTTTCGGAATGCACTTTCTTTTGGATAAGTCCATGTGAACATCACTCTGTTAAAAAAGAATGAAAAGAATTTCTTTATGAAAAATATTATTCATAAATAATTCCACAAAAATTCTAATCAATATTAAGTTTGTTAGCAAGACATGAAACAGTCTTTGATAAAACCTGCTGTGTGATTCTGTCTTTCATGATTGAGAAAACAGCATCATTCATGCAAATTGAAACATCCATTAGGCTATGACCACATCTCTAACCGCAAGAACAACTGTGAAATTGTTACACTGAAAGTTCCCTATTTTGACATTAAATTAGGCCTACATGCTGTTTTAAGAAACATAACATATATAAAAGAAACATGTTCAATCAAATGCTGTTTGAGTTCACATGAGCACAACTGCAGTTCACAGTACATCCCCTTAGAATGACAAAGTTCTATCTCCGCTTTTTTGCCTGAAAAGAGTTACACACTACTACTTCTACAGGCTTTCTCCATTGTATGTCAAAGTATCAAGCAGATTCGGTGTGTAATTTGTAAGTATTACTAAAAACAAAAAAAATTCTTTGCTCTATGATACTTCAATCTTCGCCTTCTCAAAAGTTGACGGAAAGGAGTTAAAACCTTGTCACTCTATGGGGACAGTTTCTTAATATGACATTTTTCTCACTTTACTGTGCAGGACAAGGTCATGAAGCAAGAGCAAACTACTATTCTTGACTTTCATGTCCGTGCTGAAGATGCCTTTCAAGATTGTCTCCCCTGCAGCCAGCAGAGCCCTCTCACAACACTGCTGGCTGAGGTTGTTACCAGGGTCAAGAGGAGCTACCAGTACAGCCACTGTAGCTGGGTCCATACAGGGTTCTGGTGATGGAGTAAACTTCCATTACAAAATTTGGCGCAAGTGAAGGTTCCTAAAAATTTTTGTTTCAGTCTCGTAAAAATCTTAAAACATTCCACAAACAAATCTCTGGAATGATGTGATTTAGTCGCTATTTAAATTTTACACATTGCACCAATTCACTCTTTCACCAGCTGTCTCTAGAATTATGAAGTGAGAATGTGTGCTGGAATACTATGACAAGAATACAGTTAATCATTTGACAAATGTCTCAACAAGTAATTAGATCATGAAAATATACATAAAAATAATGAGATTAACTTTTCAGATTACTGCTTAACATTAGTATTACTACCATTGTCCAACACTACAGTTTTTGGAATTTGGCTGCAAGTTGGTAATAAAAATCCTGTTAAAGTATTTTGGGCACTACCATTATCTCTCAAAGACAAGTGTTCAAATAGTGCATCATCCCAACAACTAGCTATATATGACTGCAAAAACATGGCCCTAACAACGCAGCAGATTAAAAACTCACAACTATGCAACAAGCAATGGAAAGAAAGATTCCCATAACAAAGCTTAATCATAAAATCCCTCACGCTGAAATTCAGAAACAAGCCAAGGTAAAAGACACTGAGAAATTTATATAGCAACAAAAATGGAAATGGACTGGCCATATCGGAAGACTGAAAGATAACAGATGGACAAGGCGTTGCACTAAATGGAGGCCTAGAAAAGGATAGAGAACAAGAGGGCACCCCAAGAGATGATGGAGAGATGATATTGTGTGGAAGAATAGAGATCATTGGCAGAGGGCTACATCCGGCAGTGGACAGACAAGGCCCAACAGGACAAGACAAGGCAAGTATTTTAGCCATGTGGCACAAACAGCCTCTACAAAAATCATTAAGGAGATTAGTTCAAGAACAAAGTTCAGTCACATCTTGCTGAGAGAAGAACTGCCCATACCAGTGCAAACTTGATAAAAGAGGCTATCTATTCATCGTAACATAATCATTCTATTGTTAACCAGCGGTGGAATAGTTTGATTTGAAAGTGGGCCACACCAATGCTAGAACAAAGTATTATAAAAAACCACAGAAAAACTGTGAAGTCGCAGCAAGGCTATTTGGAAAGTCAATATTTGGCAGATGTGCTTCTGTGCTGCAATACAGTAGTCTCCGTCTAAGAACTCGCCGCCTTAGAACCCGATCCGCCTTAGAACCCGCTGTTGCCGCAAAACCAAATTTTTTCACTGTAATTTACATGCGTAAGAACCCCGCTCTGAAACGAAAAATCTGCCTAAGAACTCGGCATTTGACCGTGAGACAAGCACACTTTTGCGTAAAATGTCCATATTAAACAAAAAATTCTTTTTCAAGTAGACGGAATAGAACAAAGCCACACAGTACAGTGAAAGAGAACGGGTGGAGGGAAGGTAGGGGGAGGCGAACCGTACAAAGGAAGGAGCCCAGTTACGTCCTTCGTGTGCATGCAGGCCACTCCTAGACTAAATTAGCATAGTCATTACCTAACATCTATTGTTGTCTGACTCGAGGGGCAGAATTTTATGCGTAATTGACCACGTGCTTGGTTTGCATGGCACATAATGTACATGTACAGAGGGCTGACTGTGGTTATCACACAGGTATTACAGGTATCAATGGACCCCATATTGTATCCACCTAAGTGCCCGGTCCGCCTAAGAACCCGCTTTTTCTGTCTCCCGTTGACCGGGTTCTTAGACGGAGACTACTGTACAAGCAAGAACTCGCAGCTAAGTAGACATAATTATTCTATTAGATTCTACATATTTCATATTCAAACCTTTTATTGTCTAATTGTTTTATCTGTTCAATTTTCCAATTTTTTTTCTTCTGTTGTTTTTTGCTTTTTTCCTTGAAAAAGGTTATTGCTGAAATATAGGCCATTTTCTGTCTTCTCTTTTAGTTTGCGTTTCATTGTATCGTTTGGGTATTATTTCTTACGCAAGGCTTTGCTACATACAAATTTTTCTTTTCGCAAATTTTGACAATGCAAGAACAAGTTTATGTCCAGAGTTTTTTTAATTTTTCTTGAAATGACTCAAGTGTGACTTAAACCTGGTCTTGAAACAACTCCTTCAATTTACCTTTCTTTAAAATCCTTGAACTGGCAGTGGCAGGTCTGCTCTGTTTGAAAGTAATTTCACCACTTGCAGTCTTAGACTTAGATCTCTGGGTGATTAATGATGACAGTCGTGATGAGGGCCGAAAATCATTTTTCTGACTCATTACAGCCTCACCCCCAGATCGTAGAAAAAGGGGCTTCTTCTCTGCCCGAGTGGTCAGGGGAGAAAACATACTGTACTTGGCACTGCCAGGACTTGATAAATTGGTTGCTTCCCTTGAAAAACTGGGTTTTGCACTGACAGGCCGAGACCTGCCAATAAAAAATGAGCTTTAGTCATTTTGACAAAACAGCAACAAAGTACAAAATAAGAAACAGAAACTAGCAAACCGTCAATGAAAAAACTGCCCTATTTTATCATTTAAAGAGATAATACTTGGGAGGTTTGTTTTCCCATAATATTTACTCTGGTTTGATGATTTTGATACTTCTCTGTCCATCCAAATATATAGCCTACCCACTCAAATATAATATCATATTGTCTGTCAAACATCACCAACTGACCCCCATAAAGTTCAGTTACCATTACTTTACCCTTTCCACTATTATATGCTTTCCCCCAGCCATATCATCATTGCTCTACAATAATTGCATATGTCAGACTTATCCCAAAGGCAGCTGATGGTTCATTGTATTTCTGAGCATGAGGGCTATCAGATAATAAGATAGAAAAAGAAATCTGCCAATTTTAAAATATAACAATCTGATAGTATCACAATGGCATAGGTAACCAAATGAAAGGAAAAGAAACAATTTTTTCTTGATATCTCAAAAGTGTCAACAATGGCTTATGTCATTAGGGGAGAACAGTGACGGTATGCTGAAGAGTGCATTCTGACTACAGAGTTTAGTACGTGTAGTGTATGTCCAAAGCGCACTGGAACTATCGATTTTAGGACATACGGCATACATTTACAGTACAATGAAGAGCTTGAATGACAAACTATGGAATGTACATTCATCCAGAATTTGTTACCTGCCCATTCTATTCCCATCTGTTCCATTGATGCGTGAACTGATGGCTGGGTTAGATCTGGCTGTGCAATAAGGCACAGAGCTCTGGGGCCTTTGACCAATACCTGGCTTGCTCATCTGGAAGAGGGTCTGATTAATGCTGTCTCTAGCATAGGCATCATAGGCTGCCTTAGCTGACTGAGGCCTGTAAGCAGTAGTAATAATGAAATCAAATGGAAGTTAAGAAAACTGCATCTTCTACGAAATCTGTGAGAAAAAGAACAAAACATTGTAAATGCGGTAACAAATTCTGGGCAATTTGTGATTAATAAAGAATGTATTTTAAATATAAAGAAAAATATTTTTAAAAATACCATTACCAACCGGCTGACTGAGAGCACTATCATCTTGTGCAAGGACAATTATCCGACAGTCAGAAAACTATTTTGAAATAAATGACAACATATTCAATCATTTACAGGTAAACATTTTATGCATTTCACCTATCACAAGAAATCTATGCAATATTTTCAGGTATTCAAGTCAGAGATTGAGTTGAAGTAAAAAACTATATATGCCAAACAGATCAGAATGCATAATGACCCAAGTCATAATTTTAATACTTATCATATAACCATTATGTTTTACCTGACTTTCTGAGAACCAAAGAAATTGTTTTGTGCTGATTTTTTTGCACTGGCCACCTGGGCTTTCTCATTTACTGGTTGAAGACATAAACGCAGTATGGTAGCACTCATGGTCTGAGGATAGCATTTAGTCATACATACATTGTGGATAAGACCAAAAAATAGCATAAAATATCTGTCTCCATCATTACTTTTGCAATGTTATTTCATTCAGTGTATGTTTACTGTGTGCTGTTTTGATGTTTGATAGAAATGAATAGGTAACAGTCAAACTTAGACTAAAGAATTGTATAATCAAAAGTTTAATTTAATGCTACATAAATATCTGGCAAATTTGCTGGACGCTACATTAAACAGAATCCGAGATAACCCTATAATAGCTCATTCCATGAAAAGAGGCATTTGCTTGGGATAAAGGAAGTCAGAGATATTTCACATGTCCGACAAAAAGATAAGCTCAGTAAAACCAACCTTTAAATCACCATCCTCTAACCTGACCAGCTGAGCCATGAGATAAAAAACACCCTCTTCCACCAGACTCCTCCTAAGAATCCTCCTCTCTGAACAAATTTCTCTCTCTCCTATCTCTTCTTTCGCTCTCTTCTCAACATTTTCATTGACTGACTGAGACCCACCATGCCGTCCATCAACATGCGATGACTTCTTGAAATAACAAGAGGCTATGCTCATGAGAAGAATAAATTTCACCAGTTCTTTTAACAGTTTGGCTTCCTCTGGATAAAGAATTGACTCTAGTGACACTGGAGGAGTATCTGAAGGTCTTGAGCCTTTTGTGGCATCTGAATTTGCATCAGGAGGTTGTTGGGGTGTTTCTGCGTCACTGTCTTCATCTTCAGTATCACTAGACTGATCAAAACTCTTAGTTGTAGGTGTGTTAAGAATGTCTGGCACAGGTACACGTTTCATAACTTGACGGAACAAAGCCATGACACTGGCTCCAACTCTGGCCCAGATACTGATGGCATGGTGATGGCTCAGGTGCTTTATTTCAATTCTGAAAAAACATAAGATTAAAGATTTGATAAAACAGGATATCATTAATCAATTCTAACCAGAAAGATATGTTTGATGCGTTCTTTATCTAAAAACATACAGCTTAAAAGAAGATTTTATGATGTACATCAAAATCACAAAGAAAAACATGGTCTCCTTTCATATTGGATATTTTAACAACCAACATAAATCATATTCACCCATCCACCAAGAGACACAGATTGATCATGAGGTTCTTGCCTAAATTCTAATAATTTTGAGTCAATCGAATTAGAAGATAAATATATCATCAACTCTGTATTTCACCATTCCACCTGCAAGTTTAGAAGTAATGTACAAGTTCTGAATTTCAGGAGATGACCAAAGGCTCCAATAAAATGTCCATCATAACCTACAGTTCATGCCTATACTGGTATGAGAATACTATTAGTTATGTATATTATGTACTATGACGTCAAATATGTACGTAACATTAAATACACTAGTAAATGTACCCGCTCTCCGAAAGGTGAGTGGCAAACAAAACAAAAGAGGTTGAGTGACTGCAAAGTCAGGCGAGACAAATGCTGAGTTTTTTAAACTATTCGCTCACCGGACAATCATGGTCGCAAAACTTCAGGGGGAAGGTCTTCCCCCCGTCCGTGCCACTTACCAAAAAGTTGACAAACATAATATTATGATGAAGACCTCCCCTAACTCGCGCTTTCGTTCTTTCTTTCTTCTTTCTTTGTCCCATACAAATACCAAACCCAACCTTTTGATAAGCCCGCTCAAAAAGTCCCCTCGTTAGTGTGTTTTCTTGACTGGCGCGGACGAGCGGAAGACCTTTCCTTCAGGGTATACACAACATTGTCTGTGTAACATTGTCAGCATTGTCAGCATCAAGCTGAGCACGTCTTGCTTACTTTCGAGAGGGCCACGCTCAAAGGAAATGGCATATTCGATACTGTGTATCGGTTTTGCTAGCACCCAGTAAAGAGGTTGCGGAATCGCCATCCATAACAATCATATAAACATACATCACGGCATCCATGCAGCTCGACAGGATAAAAAACAGTAGGCCTAGGCCTAGATAATTGTGAGTGTCTCGCTTTAAAGGCCATGAAATGCTTCTAAGACGTCATGCAGAAGTTTGCGCAAAATGACAGCCTTCGATACTGAGTATCGATTGCTACACCCATATGCAACACTCTAACAATCATAAAAACTGCACCAGAAATTTAGTCCGGGTTTAAACGCTAAGGCGTTTCACAGTTTTCAAAAAAATATAGGACGTGGTCAAACGCAAAAACTAAGCCAGCCATGCATCTTGGCAGTATCAAAAACGGTAGTATGCAAACTTTCAAGTGTCTAGCTTGAATGGCCATGAAATGCATAAGCGTCACAGACAGTTTACCCCCTGCTCTCATTATTATAAGATACTATATTATTACTATTAGAATAGACCCCTTCCACCAAGATGAGCAAAAATATTTCAAATTTCACAATACAGATTAAGATTAATTCTGTTTTACCTCAAAATGCTCCACAACAAAGAAATATGGAGACAGAATAAAAAATAGGTGGCTTAAAACTTTACCCTAAAACATCGGCTAACAGAAACTCATCCACCTCTCCAATGCTTCCACCAGACTTTCTAGGTCGCCTGAGAGGCCATGAACACAAGTTGTTGAAACTGACAATCAATGATGTAATACAAGCCAGCTGATCTCCATTGATGCTTCCTATCAAACTCAACTCACATTTAACAGTGTGTGCATTTTCATGGTAGATACAACCTGTAATATACATAACAGACACTACTTTAATCAAACTCAGATAGTTCAAGCACCAATTGTCAGGATATTAAGTATCACTGAAAATGTTAAGCCATGTATCTGTTGATTTTTCCTTTTTTTTCTCTTTCTTGTGGAAACTTTTTCAAGTCATTACCACCAAAGTCCACATTACTCAGTTTTCACAGCATTTCCTGATTTCAGGTTTCAAGGCATCTTTACCCAGTATAATTGATGAACACCATCTTGAAAATGGATGGAAATATTGTTTTTCGTTTTTTTTTTTAATAATAAGAACTTCCTGTAGTTTTATTTCCTTATTAGGCTAAAAAATATCATTGACCTACGACGGTACCATCAAAAACATAAGAAGAGATAATTTAGATCAGTATTACAGAAAAAGAATCATATCACAGTAAAGAGCTCTTGTTTTGTTGAACCAATTATTCCCTGTCAATAATCAGTAAATGTTATTTTGTTCCCTATTGATGGTTTCTTGTTTTAGTTGTTAGTAATACTAATATTCATTTAGGCCCTATTATTTCAAACCTTGTCTTTCAAGAAGGAGTATCAGGTGACCAATGAAATCATCGAAGTGTCGCCACAGCTGTGCTTCTGCTCTGCTCTTTCTCCTGACAGGGGAGTTCACTTTGTCTTCTCTATCTGTCAGTCTACCAGACTTCAAAGTATCCCCTTCTACTAACTGAACTGACTCTGCAAAAAAAAAAGAAATGATAACTGGGTTTGAAATATTTCAAAATTGATGATGGCTATTATTGTTTTTGCCTGCCTCTTAAAGCTAACCAGCAACAAAAATAATGGCTATGTGGCACAGGATTATGACAAAATAAATTAAGATAAAAATTTGTAGTTTAGGAAAACTAATCTCTGAAATTATAAGAATCACAAATACAATTTTCAATCACTCCGTCATGGCCTGCCATATTCATACAAACTTTGGTTTGCTTTGTGACAACTCACTTTTCAGTATTACATTCCCTGTAGCACTGCCAAGCTATTAAATTTACAAAATAGTAGAGTACATTAAGGTGTACATGACAGTTATGACTTTTTGATCATTTTTCCCCTGAGGCAAAGCCTGAAACAAAGATGTATATCTCATTATGAACACGAGCTAGCGATCCCCCATTTTTTCCTTGTCATGTAGTATTTTCACTACTTTTCAAAATTTTCTCTCAATTCTATTACTGAATTTACATTAGGTTGGAAAGGTCTACCCAAGAGCTTTCATTTTACTTGTGTCTCAGACATCATCCATTTCCATTCTTTCAATGTGAGAAAAAATAATTCACAGCATCCATGTACATATAGCTTATTCAAGTTGTCTGCAGTATGCGCATGAGATGCACAACGAATGGATTAATCAGTATGTTCTGCACAGTCCCCATTTTTTACCAAAAGCTGTGCATTAAAATACAGGGACTATCTTCAAAGGACAGCTAGATGAACCTGTTAAAGACAAGATGATTACCTGAAATACATTCCATAAACCTTCTGGCCTCAATCACAGTCCTGGTTCTCAAAAGATCTTGTATCATATGACAAGAATATGCCACAACTTTTCTGAAATTGCGAAGAAATTAATACATTCAACTGTTCTTGTGACATCCAAGCAATGGCAAATATCTAACAGATATTATTATCAATGTCTCCCACAGCGGAACAGGTTTCAGTAATTTAACCTCGTCCTGCGGAAGGCCACTATATTGGCCTCCTTGCACAACATGCGAGGCCACTATTTTGACCTAAATTTTGCAAACCAGGTCATGCGGGAGGCCAAATTATTGTATGGCAATGCTGCTCCTTGTGTTTTGTTTATTCGGTTGCTGCGCTCTTCATTGTTTTCACTTTTTTTTTTCACACTAGTTTCGCTTTTTTATCTACCCCACTATGTCTCACAAAATGGAATTGTCTGATTACGTTTATTACGATGCAACTATTCGTAACTATTCATCATACTCATATAATAGTACTGATGACCTGAAGTTCGAACTGGGGAAAATCTTAGGGAAACTTGACTTTGATGAGTCTATGAGGTGGAAATCAAATCTTTGGCTCAAGGTGGGCTAAGAAAACTAACGTTATAGAAGTTGAACCCTCACATAGTGGAGGAGGGAGAAGGCAACTTCATGATGTATGTAGTTTGTACATTAAGTGCTTGGCTTAAAATATAATTTTTTCACCTGAATAAGCTGACTTAAGGACAAGAAAACAACAACACAGAGGTCTTGGCAAGAGGATAAAACATGTGTTAAAGGGCATGTAAATGCAGAAAATTCTTGATTATGGGCCTTCTAATTAACAACAGAACTTATTCAATCTCAACACAAGTATTTATTTAAATATCATAGTAGCCACTTACGATTTATCCACCATTATTGTTGTTATTCCGTTCTGAAGTAAACACGATACATGTGTTCAAAAAGACCCAATTGACCCAACTGCCAAGGTTATCAGAAACATGCGAATGATCGGCTGACTGGCCACTGGCTATCCCCATACAAGGCATTACGTGGGTAAGTTCACTCAACATGGGACGAGGGTTAATAATAGATGAAAAAGAAAGACAGGAAAGAATGAAACCCTAATTAGCTTTTCCTAAATACATATCAAAATAGACATGATATATAAATAATACCTGGTTTAAGCTCACCTGCATTTAGAATGTTTTACACATAGTATGCACAGAGCCACTGTCTGAGGGTTGGATACCAAGGAAGATCGGCTTGTGTCATAATCATTAAGACATGTAAGCAGCCTCAGAGACTGGCATTGGGTTTGGCTTGAAGGGAAATGAACAAAATAGATTGTAATTCTCGATATAAATTTAGTACATGTCACTGTTAAATAATATTATACCTAAAGTAAAGTACAGGGGTTTAAAATTTTTTAGCAGTGGAAATTAGAAGTTATCAAAAAAGTTACTATTATTGCAAAATACACTATCAATGCAGCACATTCTTTACACCAACAAATATATATTGGATTACCTATTGACAATACAGATGAGCATAGTGTCACTGCTCTACAATCATGGCATAGGTCAGACTTATGCCAAAAGGCAACTGACAAATCATTGCATTCTGAGCATGAGGGCTATCAGATAATATTACAGAAAAAGAAATGTGCCCATAGGAAAATGTAATAATCCAACAGAGTTATAATGGTATAAATCACCAAATGACAGAAAATGAAACAATTTTTCCTTTATATCTCAAAAGTGTCAAATATGACTATATGCCATTAGAGTAGAGCAGTTACGATAGAAACACTTGTTTAGTTTGTATAACAAAAGCAATGAAAATAAAACATGAAATGAATTGATATTATGGAACTCTGTAACAAATGGTTGGCAAAAAGAAAGAAATCTGTCAAAAATAAGAGTATGGCCTAAACATTCAACTCACCATGGTCCTTGTATGAGCATATCCGTCAACACGGGAAGTAGCGTATTGTCAAGTATGTCAGAAGAAATTTTCTGCTTGCACAGCTGCAGGTTTTCTTGGAGAATTTCCAAATAACGACCCTGGTGCCCAGTGAGATTTACAAGGAATAAGGAAACAAGCCTGGACAAAAGCCCTCATCAAATTTCCTACTGAAATTACAATGTCTATCTGGTAAATAAAATTTATCTAATAGTTGTCAGTTCTGGCCAGTTTAAAAGAGCGAGAAAACTATACATCACTTAAACACTGACAGTGAATAACAGATGTAGATTTTTATGAAATATCACATTGTCAAAAATATAGTATTAGGGTGGTATTTTCAAAAATTCAGCACAGTCTGATATCATTTCTAATGTATATTAAAAAGTTGTTCTAACATTTGCAATATTTCACTGCATAACTTCACAAGCAATTTTTCTCAAAACCTGCTGAAGTGAAGTTTGGATAAAGTAGTACTGGGGTGACATAAAATTTTTATTAAACAAGTACAAATTACAGATCCATCACTATACATTACCATGATTTTGCTATTATCCTGGCTTGAGCTGAGCTGAGACAAAATATCCTGCTTAACTTTGGCAGCAAAATCAGGGATCTGAGACAGATTTTTCATCACACTTAAACTGCTGAGTTTTTGCACCTCTGCTGACTCTTGATTCTTGATGATGGCATGGATCAGTGGGTAGACAATGTCTTCTAATTGCTGTTCCCATCTCATGATGTAATTTTCATGAACAGTTATCTGCCAATATAATACAATATTAAATCCTTCTAAGATAGGCAGTTATTAACATGCAATATTATAAAAACCCCAGAAGAACTGTGGGGTCGCAGCAAGGCTATAAAGAATGTCAAACTTGGGCAAAAAGAAAAAGTTGTGTGTAGCAAAGCCTTGTGTTTCTGTTGTTGTTTTTTCTTTTTTTTTCCCTTGAGGTAGGCGGTTGCTGGAATATCAGCCATTTTCTGTCTTCCCTTTTAGTTTGTGTTTCATTGTATCGTTTGGGTATTATTTCTTACGCGAGGCTTTGCTACATACAACTTTTTCTTTTTGCCCAATTTTGACAGTTATTAACATGCAGCAACGGGACTTTGCACAAAATGGTGATCATGTTGTGGAGAGATGGCATTTAATGTAGAGCAGTGTTTCCCAAAGGGGAGGGGACACATGCTCCACAGGTGGGGCATGGTAATATTTTGGTGGGGGTGGGACTTCAGAATGGGGCCAATGGATTTTTCATAGAAATCTTAATTTCAAAGTGTATTTTAATTTAACTGTGTAGATAAACTGTTGTCTGTTTATGTCATGTTTGTGATTTTCTTGTCTAGCTCGAATTAACACTTTGGACTTAGTAGATGCGCCACTTTAATAGTTATGAATGAACAAAAGTTGAAATAAAGGTTTAAATAAAACTTCTTTTGAATGTAGCTCTATACACACTGAATATATAGATATTTCTTAATCTTTTTGTTAATAGTACAGTAACTTTATATTGGGGCGCACATTTTCATGAAATACAGTAGTCTCCGCCTAAGAACCCGGTCAACGGGAGACAGAAAAAGCGGGTTCTTAGGCGGACCGGGCTCTTAGGCGGATACAACACGAGGCCCAGTGATACCATGTGTAATAACCACATACAGCCGTCAGTACTGTACATGTGCCATGCAAACCAAGCACGTGGTCAATTACGTATAAAATTCTGCCCCTCGAGTCAGACAACATTAGATGTTAGGTAATGGCTATGCTAATTTAGTCTAGGAGTGGCCTGCTTGCACACGAAAGACGTAACTGGGCTATATCCTTTGTGCGGTTCGCCTCCCCCTACCTTCCCTCCACCTGTTCTCTTTCACTGTACTGTGTGGCATTGTTCTATTCCGTCAACTTGAAAGAGAATTTTGTGTTTAATATCGAAATTTTACGTAAAAGTGTGCTTGTCTCACGGTCACATGCCGGGTTCTTAGGCGGATTTTTCGTTTCAGAGCGGGTTCTCACGCATGTAAATTATAGTGAAAAAATTCTGTTTCGCGGCAACAACGGGTTCTAAGGCGGATCGGGTTCTTAGGCGGCGAGTTCTTAGATGGAGACTACTGTATTGAAATGAGGCGTGGGACAAAAATGGTTGAAAAACCGATTGTAGAGGAACGCTCTCGATAATCTCCATTTAGTTGCTAAGGCAGAACATCGAAGAGGCCTAAACTGGAAGTCACTGAAAGTTTTCCTTACGATAACCTGAGACAGCCTTTATAAATACATCTCAATACAACAACAACAAAAAACACATCTTTGCTGAAAGTAGCCTTTTACCAAGCATAAATCAGTGTAAAACTGTCATGGAAATATAAAACCAGATATAACTGATAGATGCATTACACTTCAAATTGTGACAAATTAAGTCTTCATTGCCTGAATAAAACAATACATATTTCTTTATATAAAATTCAATATTTCAGTCGGATGTTCTTGACTTTCATTGCTATTTTAAAAGTACTTGTATATGTTTCAAGGTAATTCTATAAATCAGCCCTTTTTTACCATCTCATGATGAATTAATGCAATAATTTAAAAAACAACAACAAACAACTGCATTTGCAGAGAACAAATTACACATTTCACTTCAATCTACCCAACAATCTTATGGAGTACAAACCTGTTCAATTGCAGACAAGGCTGAAATCTGCACTTCAATAGTTGGTGGATCTGATGCAAGGGACAGAACAATGTCTAAAAGCTCTGACTCTGAGCACTGAGAGAGCAAAGCCTCAATATTATCTTCTCTTGCCGCAAGTTTAGACAAGGTGATCAGAGCAGCATCTTGAATAGGTGGGGAGTCACAGTCTAGAAATCCTTGCATCTGAAACATTCAATCACATGGTATTAACACTATCCTGCTATTTTTAGGCCTCTGGCCATGAATATTCTAACATTGTACAATCCTTTTATCGTTGGTGTAATAACAACTACCTTCTACTGAATGTTAAGAAAACAAAAGAGCTTGTTTTTGACTTAAGGAAGAATAACAATGATCCTGCTTGTCCTCTTACTATCAACAATGAAGAGGTCGAAATTGTCACAGAGGCCAAATATCTTGGCATTACTATTGATTCATTGCTAAACGGGCATGCGCATATAACATATGTATACAAGAAAGCCAACCAGCGCATGTATATCCTTAGAAAGCTCCGCTTTTTAAAAGTTAGCAAAAGCATTCTGAAAATATTTTACACCATGGCTATTCAGAGCGTTTTAATGTATGGAGTTGTCTGTTGGGGAGGAAACATCTTACAAAAAGATAAAAATAAGATCAATATTTTAATCAAAATAGCCTAAAAAATGTGTAACTGTGATCTGCCATATTTTGATGAGCTGTACACTGGTGCTTGTATTAAAAAAAGCTAATAATATAATAAATCACCCCCAACATCCCATGAACAAAGAATACATAAGATCTGTAAGAAGTCTAAGGCTGTTGTCAAAGAAAACTAAAACTGAGCGCTATTTTAAATCGTTTATTCCATCATCAACTGGGATGTTGCAATAATGTCGTCATCTTGATCGTAATCTGTGTACAGTTGAATTGTGTCTTGCGTGCCGGGTCAATGTGTTTTAGTAACGGAAGCATATTGTGTGCACTGTTAATTTTGTTTATTTATTAGTGAGTGTGTATATACACATTATTTTTTTGCATGTGTATTAGTGTGTGTGTGTGTGTGTGTGCGCGCGCGCGCTATATATCATAATTTCTGTAACTGTATTGTTTTGTATTCAATGATCAAAACAAATTTCCTTGTACAAGGACGAATAAAATTTATCTATCTTATCTTATCCTGCTGGTGTGGCCATAATTATGTTAGCAGTGCACATGTTTATCTTATGGCCCAGTGAGTTCATATCCAAGTTATGAGGCCATTCTATTTAATGCAAAAATGTTATGCTGTCACTATAGATTTTTAGAAAACATCAATCTGTCAAATTTTTGTTTTCTGCAGTTCCCTTCCATCACTGTACGCATAATACATGAGTAACCTACAAACTAAATTTTTATCCCACAATGAATTTGGAAATATTATGTTGTCTACTACAGTACATGATCTACTATATTATGAGGTCGAAAGGTCAGAGCAGCTTCTATGCCAACAATGTCGGCAATAACAGACGTCCAGTGCCCTGACTATTTATTTCACTGCAGATCACAGCTAGATCTGCAAAGTCATCTCTGTTCACACACAAGCTTTGCATAGATCAAGTCATCCTTGATTTTAAGAGACAACCACCACTAATGGAAGCACTTTGTTGTTGACCCTGTAAAATCACTGTGAGCATCATGAATTGTTCACTTACATTTTCTGCGTGTTGTTTGGTAATAGAATCATTCCCTTTATAGCTTTTTGCCAATCTTGCTATACTTCGAGCTTGCAGAGGATTCAAAATGCGTGATGAAAACTTGTGAAATGTTGACAGTAACTTGTTTAAGTGGAGGGCTGTGGATAAAGATGTGGCTTGTGTCAAAATCTTGATGAATGTTTAACTTGTTACGGATACAAGCTGAGATAACTCTTATTTATAATAATCTGATATTTTATATACACACTAAGTTTCTAGAAGAAACATCCACATTTCTGTCAAGGATAATTATTTTGGTATACCTCTGAAAATGTCAATAACTCCCATGATGGTTTTTGGAGTGACAGTATTTTGCAGTTGCTGTCTTTCTTTTCCCAGTTCACTGTTTTATTCTTCATTTCCTTCCTCTTCATGTCTGTAGTTACATGTTCAGTGTCTGATGTGGTTCTATTGATAGTGGAAATGCCTTAAAGATATAATGCGCTTTTTTTCTACTAATTTAAAATTTTTATACATAATATTTTCCAATAATCAAATAAACATCAGTGCAAAGATTTACATTTCAGTAACACAATCTTGCTAGGGTCAAAAATAGAATATTGTGACCAATTCTGAATAATCCATGAAAGCCTGTGATATACTGTAAAAATCAGTAACATCTCATATCCACTGCTTACATTCATCATCTTCTTCCTCTCCCTCCTGTCTCTCTTCATCAGGATCATCAGAGTCGACATGCGAAATATATTTACAGAATTTATCAGCAAATTGTGTTCCACCGTTTTTCCTTGCACTGAGATTAGAAGCTGCTGATCTGAGACAAGAACATTCTGTTGTCACTGGAAAAGAATGAACAGGCCCAAGATCCAAAATTGTGTGCTCTACCAAACTTGGGGATTTAACACTGAAATGTATGACAGATGTAAAGTTATCTCTGTAATTGAAAATATTCATACAATCATAAAAATTCAAACAATTTAAGTCCACTACCTAACAAAACATAATGGCATCCGAGCATAATTCGTCACTGCTCTACATGAATGGCATACGTTATTTTTTACTCTTTTGAAATATTGAGACAAAACTGTTCCTTTTTCCTGCCATTTGTTGACTTATGCCATGATGATTCTGTTGGATTATTACATTTTCCTATTGGTGGGGCACTTCTTTTTCTGTAATATTATCTGATAGTCCTCAAGTTCAGAAATGCAATCATCAGTTGCATTTTGGCATAAGTCTGACTGACATGCCATTATTGAAGAGCAGTGATCAATAGCATATGATACCATAAATAATTTTTGGAAAAGGAGATGAGCAATAATAGTATATGGCTTACCCTTTGGTCACGATGTATCATGAATTCTAGCTAACTGTTGATCTGTAAAAATGACTATTAATTTTGTAAAAATAGTGGCAAAATTTCAAAGATTTCAAAATATATATTAGTTTAAGTTCGTTAAATCCAGTGACCCTTCTTTTTTTTCTTATCATCTTGCTATACATAGTCAGATAACCATAATACAGACAGCTAATGTATTTCATATTTTATATAAATAAAACACAACACATATGCATGCTTGCATGCACACACACACTTTATTGTAACTCCTGCATAATATGTGATAAATATTTTGTAAACTAGAATTTATCAGTAAAGTCAAACCACTCTCTCTACTTTGAAGTTGATCCACATGGTATTATTAGATCAAGATTCTAACATAGATCTAGTCTCTATCATGTTATTATCTCAATCTAAACTTGCATGCATGCACACTGCATCTACTATACCTGGCTGTTTTCAAGGTGTTTCTTTGAAATCCATCTCCTTGAACAGAAATAAAAGGTGCCTGTTCCTCCCCATACTTGACAATGACAGTGGACTTTGCTGGAAGAAACATGATGCTAAACGCACTCTTTCTTGATCAGTCACATTCTCAAATATCCACAAAGTATCTACAAAAGATTAATCATTCAATTTCATTCAGTGATGTTGATGGAAACAAATGAAATGTCCTAAAAGTAACATAGCCTACTCGACTAATTCTTTAACAAGATTCCTTCTAAAGAAATGCTTTTTTGCATCTACTATTTTCTGCATTAAGAAATAGTTTTTAAATGTTCTCAAACATTTTCCCCTGTCCGACAGATCTATCTTTATAAAGAATAAATTTATTCTGAAATCAACGTGCCTCACTGTAGGCCTACTGTTTATCTGAAGATCTGTTACACAAATTAAATATTCCTCCGGAACAGTGAGCCTAGCAAACTGATCAAAAAGCAATCATGAATTTATGCAGCGAACATGGGAAGCCAATATTGATTCTGACGTCCTGTTATCGACAGCGTGATTGATGACTACTTAATCGATTCATGAACTGATAAACAGCGTGCCTCGCCATTCCGTTCATGTCCCTGGCATACTGTTGGTGCCAACCGGCATTTTTAATCCGTCACATTGATAAATTTAATTTTAATCCAACTGAAATATTATTTGGCATCCTTATTTAGGTCTATTGAGATTCTTGGGCCATGGGAGGACTTGCGAAAACTTCATTGTGGCTAACTACAAGCAAGTAGCCATTTTCAAACAGTTTTGTTGCCGTGTTACGCCATAGTTGGGCAGCTTAAGCAGTAAAGAAACTGGCCTACAATCTCATTCGCAGATTTTGTTTACAATTAGATTTATCGATTAGAAAATTGCAGTATCGAACATGATGAGTTTAGAGACAAATAGCATTAATGGCATGCATTGTGTGGAAACGTTTCTTTAAGGAGGATCGTTTCTCTGGGCATTTATACCTGATGGCATGCATTCTGTGACACTGAGTCTTGAGGGAAAGGGTAATTAATGCATCTCTCTCTCTCTCTCTCTCCCTCCCTCTCTCTCTCTCTCTCTCTCTCTCTCTCTCTCTCTCTCTCTCTCTCTCTCTCTCTCTCTCTCTCTCTCTCTCTCTCTCTCTCTCTCTCTCTCTTTAAACAGCATGATCATTGCCAACCATACGCAATCTCTACTAATTAACCCATAGCGACTATAGGGCGTATCAATCGGAAGAGATCGAGTCTTTAACTATGAAATACGACGTACAACATATGCAAGATTATAGCACACTGCAAGCTACTGAATTAGCTTTATGAATCCGCTTCCTCAAGAAAAAGAAAACAAACTATCACCTATAAGTAATAATAAAATTATTTTTTTTTTTTAGTTTCCTTTTGTTGCTTCAAGATAGGCCTAAGCGCAATCAAATCGATCAAGGGATGTTTATAATCCCTGCAAATATGATTGTAAATGAGTTTGCCATCATCTTGCACTCCCCCCCCCCCTCCCTTTTTCCCATCCCCTCAAAATCCCACAAACTCACAATAAAAGTCTTATATCATACAAGGCATACTCCACGTCCTCGAAGGCATAAGAGATAGAGGAGTGTAAGCACTGAAGAGTTCAAGTTATGCGCTTTTTAATCGTTTCCCAGCCAGCAATGCCACGTCAGTCCGACGTAGATTTTCGTAGGACTGGTAGGATTACCATAGAGGGAGACGTCCCTATATCAAACCGACATCGGCGCGATGTCGTAACCAGCGGATCTGCGTAGGAACGATGTCATTCCCATGTGCTAGCCAGACGTCAATCCTGCCCTCCCTTTTCAGTAGAGTTGCTGGTTGGGTTATCATTATTTCCTATGGGCTTTTCTACGTCAGTCACCATTGTTATTTTTATTTTTCATGAGTAAGCATGTTCGTCTGTCTGTGTGCTCCGAAACATGGGAAAATGTGTGTGGAGAGGAAAGGGGTGGAGGGGAGCTACCTTCGAATCAAGTCGACAGTTTAAAAGAAATTGACCGTCAAACATACGACACATGAATGATAGGCAGTTTGAGTTAGACAGACAGACAGACGCACTAATGGAAAGATGGTCACAAACAGACAGACAAGGAGTCAGGCAGGCATAGATAGACAGACAGACAGACAGACAGACAGACAGACAGACAGACAGACAGACAGACAGACAGACAGACAGACAGGTTTAGAGTTGGGGATAAGGACAGGGTTGGGTAAAGGTTTAGGGTTAGGGATTGGGGGAAAGACTTCCTAACGCGCCTCGTGTCAGTTTGACCGTCTAACGGGGGTATTTTTTAGGGGCTCCTTCTAAAGGGGGTATTTTTTAGGGGCTCCTTCTAAAGGGGGTATTTTTTAGGGGCTGAATATTAGGTCAACTTAGTGGGCTGCAAGGAGGGTCTCGTCCCAAAGAAAAAAAAAAGCATCAACATTCAGCTGCTCGCTCGTCATCGCGATAAACTGATCCCGTGCTCGAATACCCCGATGAATCCCATTTCGTACATTTCATTATGACATGTATGACTTATATTATGTATTGCGTGTGGATTTCAGATCCATGAGAAGAAATGCTATGAAACACATACACACCCTCCACCCCCCACCACTCACACACACAAAATATCGTTCGTCATGCACCTGATTCTGGGTCAACAAAATTTTCGCTGTGACTATATCCACAGCTCGCCAGCTTGTCATAGCTTTTAAAACAGATTGCATGAATAACTGATCTTCTTTCTGGTCCACATATTATCCCCACCAAAGTGTCCTCTGTACGATCTGCAAGGAAACAATCGTTGGGGTGGTGGCAAATTTCCTCCAGAATCCACTGTCCAAGTCTACCTATTCAGATTTCTTTGCCGATTTGGCCACATCAAATTCGACAATGAAATTTTACCTTTTTTACTTGTTTATCGTCCTGAAGTGGGTTAAAGCAGATTTCTCTTACAGTAACTGCACGGACTCTCTGGAAGTTAATATGGGTGGGGCAATTCTCTGATAATAATCCAGTTTCTTTATGAAGCAGTACACTAACAGTAATGACTTTCCTATGGAAATCCTTACACTCCCCCCACCCACCCCCACCCCTAACGTTAACAGAGTATTTATTGCCCTTACGATACGTATTTTTGTTACACACAAACTTGTAAGGGATGGGTCTGCCATGTGTATTTTTGAGAATAAACTTTCACCAGCGCATATTGACAGTCCGCCCGGTGTAGAGCCGATTCCGGAGTGAGTCCGTGCGTTTGACAAAAATGAAGAGGCTTATCTTGTCTTTATTAAATCCAATGAAATACGAAAATTGACAGAACGGAAATACCAGCAACCAAACCAAATGCCATTTTAAATGAATAAAAGAGGTATTTTGTTTTTTTGCGAGTTATGCTGAAACAGTGATAGTTTTGACATTTTGCACCCCTAATAATTTTGCGCACGGGAGAACCGCCCCTGTGGCCCCGCCCACGCTATGCCACCGGACAGAGCTCAAATACTCGACCTTTCCAACGTGCACAAAAAAATTGCTCCGTTTGTTACACCTTCAGAGGATCTTTTGATGTCCGCCAACGGCAAGATTAGCAAAATTCGCTGGCTACTAAACCAAATGGCTGAAATTTGGAGTTACCAAATCCATGGACATGTTAATCAGCTTATGTTTACGAATCCCATGTGCCGATTAGTATTTAACGAAAAATGGCAATAGTTAATGGAGGGGGGCTTGAGTCTGGTGCTTCCCTTCGATAGCCTTAGGCGATAATGCTCTATTTCTTCCCCCTGTAATTGGCTGAAGACTCGAAAGCACTAGATACATCAAAAATTGAAGCTTAGGTTAGGGTAACTGTTAGCTATATGAAAAGGGTACATGAGGGAGGAGGGAGGGGTGGGGTTGTCTCAAAACTGCCAAAAGAGAACGTACACACTTTGACTGATGGCCTTTGCTGTGTGCCTCAAAGATAAATGCTCCTGGTGCAATAATGTCGCCTTAGATGATTTTACATCCAAACATTGTATAACAGACAAAGCTTGATGCTTACATTTGAGCATTAAATTGGGTTTTCGAAAGGCGTTTCAGAATTTGCTAGTGGCATTTGTATTGACGGTGTCTGAACACACTGACATGTTCATCCGCGTCCTCCGTCTTTTCATTATTTTTGTCATGACGTCGAAGTTTCGGGGTCGTGGGCGGGGGACGGGGGGTATACTATTATGATTCTATCTTGCTCTTTTAGTGTCTCCAGTCTCATCTGCACCAAAATTTTCCGTCAAAGCCATGGTTTCATCGAGGAAGACTATTCTTTTGCAAGTTACCAGCAAAATTTCGCACATATGCAAGAATTTTGGCCGATAACCCTGCTTTTATTGCTGCATTTACTGGTAGTATAAATACCAACCATTCCCTGATGGGGTTAACCCACTTAGATGCCAGCCTGGGTGTGCCACACACATGAGAATTTTTACATGCGAGATGGGGGCGTAAGAGGGTCTGAGGCCGGAAGTTTAAAAACATAAACACATACTACCCCACGCCCGACGGATATTAAGACTATATGTTCCCGTAAACTGGAGATAACCCAAATGCCAATCTTCCCGCTTTTCAAGACTCAGAAATAACACCTTCTGAAAGTGTTGGAAATGAAACTGGGACAGATGAAGGAAATGCTAAATGGCAGTTTGGTTGGACGTAAATAAACATACTCCTTGCATTATCTTGAAATTAATCATTTTAATCTGAGCTCCATACCGTGGGTTTGCTGTGGCTTAAAGACCATTAAACATCAATACATAGGGTACCATTTGGTTCAAAGCACAACATTAATTATTCATATCTAACAATGGGTTACAAAGCAGTGCGGACTGCAGTAAAATATTTTTAGGCGATCTGATTAGCCAGAAAACTACTGCAAGACCGAGCTGGAAATATAAACACGTTTGTTGGCGAGTGTTTGCATGTAGATGTCTTGGTATAGTCAGATGTGTGTGTGTGTGTATGAGAGAGAGAGAGAGAGAGAGAGAGAGAGAGAGGAGAGAGAGAGAGAGAGAGAGAGAGAGAGAGCCAGCCTGTCACTGAGTAATGCTTGACGCCACCATGCAAGACCCATTTTTTTCAGTTCCTCATGCCATCGTTGAGTCCAAGTTAAATGCACAATAATGCACGATCAAATGAATCTTATTTATCAAATCTGGTTGCCAGCAAGCACCCGATTATCTTTAAACCATGCTAGAGTCGCCAGTGATCTCACCATAAGGGTGTGACAACAATCTTGAATCATCAGTAAGCGGACAGTGGATGTACACTGCACAATATACAAACCAATCCTAACTCTGTATTGCCAAGTCGTCCTGGGCAATCAAAGTTTGAGAAAAGTTGTGCAGATACGATTTATTTGACCTCAATCTCACACATCCATGGAACTGCAGTCACCCGAGTTAAAATCGAGACGCAGAACATTTCCAACTTCTGAAATCCACTTTGCAGTGGAGATGGTGATTATATCCATATGCATGCCGTTTTATCGGCTGGATCTGAAAAATCCCCCGTCTCTGAAGTATGATTTGCACTAAATTTTCTGCTTCGCATTGTCAGGTATCGGCCTGACATTCGAAGTTTGAAAACTGGTCACATAAAACTGGCGGATGGATAAAAACAAAAAACCATGGCTTGTATTAAAACTCCAGTTGCTTTGTACCACAGACTAATAAAATACCCAGACTGGATGATCCCATTGTGTGACGTCATAAAACAGCGAAAGGTCATGAACCATCCGCCATATTAGGTTTAAGGTAGCGACCGACGCTTCAGCATAGCTACAATTTTGAATGATACCATTTTAACGCGCCTACTGAACGCGGAAGTTTGGTTCCGCGCCAAGAAATTAATACATGTTGTCAAGAACAGATTTGATTCATAAATGTTTCCACTGAGTAAATTTTTGTGAGAGAGCAGTGAGTAATTTTTACAAACGTAATTATTGTGCGAGCCAGCATAACTTGGTCTCGTAAACAATTTGTTTTGAACAGTTTTTTTCCTAATAGATAGACAGAAGGTGTGGGGAAGGATAGACGGACAGCGTAGGTGTGCATGACTGAGCACTTTTTATATCTCGTGTTTTGAACTAGGTTTAGTAGAGAGGGAAGGGGTGAGTAGAAATTAAATGTTATTGAGACGTCTGTTGACGTGCGGAAAATCCGTGATCCAGAGTAAAAGCTCGGGGTTTTGAACATGTTAAGAATTTATTGCTATAAAATTACATTTTATTGTCTTGAGTGATTCGACCTTTGACCATGGCGCCACAGTCAATTCCTTGTTCTATCTTACCATAAAGTGTGTCCTCTACATCTTGGAATAATTCGGACAGTTTTTCTACTGGTTGTATAGTGGCTCTTGTTTGGGGCGCGCGGTGTTTTACATTATGAACCGTTGCTGATCCATGAACACAACTCGGCATTTTCCGTACTTGGCTTTGCAGTAATATTAGACTAACGCCCCTGACACCATTCTTGCATAATGTGGTTGGGAGGGGATTTTTTCACCAGTATCACAGAAATATATCCAAATCGTTGCGTAGGGCTGTTACTTAAAATAACTCGGTTCGGCAGCTGAGCTAGAGGTGGTTGCACCAATCAAATGTATGAATCTGGACGGAAGGTCGAGACATAGCTTTAGTATTTAAACCCGTGCAGAGCTTAGATAGATGCCACATGTAGACAATCCATTTACGAGGTGGACGGCGATAGTCCTCAGCCAGATGAGAGACATAAGAGACGCAGTTGAGCAGTCCATATTGTGAGGAGCGCCATGAGTTAAAGCTCCAGAGCCTAAGCTACTTGGTTTGATATAAACCCACAGCGTTTACATCCAGCGCTCTCACTCCCAGTGAGGGCCGCATGGTGAGAGTCCATACTAATTTGTAATGATGAAAGTGAACCGTTCTACTTACTTTTGAAGACAGTTTCAGAGCTACCGCCAGACAACGCATGGTTGTACAAGCATTCTCCATGGCGTGTCTAGAGGAAATGTCCATATCATAACATGTCTCATTGAATTAATAGAATTTAAACTGTTATATCCGTCGCCACGTGCGCGGATTCTATTTGGCATATAACTCATATGACCTGCAAGTAGTTAGAGTGAATAAGTTAGTCTTTATAGAAAGCTGTAGTTTCATTAGTAGATTCAGTTGCCTTTGAATTGATATTTATATTTATAATTATATTTGTTACATTAATTCCTGTAATTAAACTGCCCTACAGTTCTGCTAAAAATCAAAGCAATTGATTTATTTAGTTTTTAGAGTGCAAGTATTTTTTTTTGTGTGTTCGTCGATTGTGGGAGCGGACCTCGAAAGAGTGTCAGTCGAATTATCCCCATCTAACCCACATCGCGACACATGTACAACCAATCTTGACAGATAAAAAGAAATTTCTACTGCAGATAGAACTAGAATCGGAATTTCCCGAGCAGCGGCCATGTTGGTTATACAGTCGTCGCTCGGGAAATTCCGTAAAAAACGACACAGCCCGAAGCTCGTGTTTCCAGTCTAGTTAATTTATTAGTCTGTGCTTTGTGCTGACAATAGAAGTCTGTTGAAAGCTGTGCACAGTTTCAAGGCTATTGCACTTCAGATAATGCGGCAAACTTCTATTTTGTATTGTTGAATGCTCGCTCGGCAGTCAAAATGGGAAAATTGTGCAAAATTGATAAGCCAAGCAAATAATCAAATATTATTGAAAAAAAAGTCAGCCTGCAGTCAAATTCTGATTTTCAGAATCCGCTCGCATGTTGGAAAATGGAGGAACAAAAAAAAAAAAAAGTTTCCGAATTTCTATATTGCTCTGCAAGGTGTGGTCAAGAAAACGAAGTTTAGAAAACGGTGCATGATACTGGAGAGACATTGCGAAGTTTATATATTCCTCACCGAGCATGAAAATATTTTTAGTGCTACTGCATTGTTGTGCTAGATATTTTTCATCATGAGTTCTTTTTAAGTGTTCGCAAATCTAGAAAACTGAATCATAAATTATGCTAAAACACGATAACGAAAGTGTACCTTCTACATTAGAGCATTTGGGTGCGCCAGTGGATAAAAAAAAATCATTGTATTTGCTTTCAACACTGCTTATTTTTAAAAAAAAAAAAAAAATCATCCAGAAATAGCAACTTTCGACATAATTCTATTTTCAGCGCCACAGTCAATTCCTTGTTCTATCTTACCATAAAGTGTGTCCTCTACATCTTGGAATAATTCGGACAGTTTTTCTACTGGTTGTATAGTGGCTCTTGTTTGGGGCGCGCGGTGTTTTACATTATGAACCGTTGCTGATCCATGAACACAACTCGGCATTTTCCGTACTTGGCTTTGCAGTAATATTAGACTAACGCCCCTGACACCATTCTTGCATAATGTGGTTGGGAGGGGATTTTTTCACCAGTATCACAGAAATATATCCAAATCGTGAAAAACAAAAATAAAAGATATTTCGACAGAATAGGATTAGTAAACCTGACTGCCATAGTCCTACATCAGTGATGTGAATGTAAGTCCCAGTTTTTCCCAATCTTCACAATTTAGCATCCGATTAAACCAAAGTATTCGTCTCCTGTGGACTTGAGTCTTTTATCAACCCTTTAGTGATTGTTTTATCCCAAACTTCGGAAATATTTGTTGTGCAAAACTTATTCAAACTATTCAAATATATTATGCAAAAAGGTTATGTTTATAAGAGTAAAAAATGTTAATAAATTAGGAAGTGTATCAAAACAAAAAGAAACAATAACACCCCCCCCCCTTCCAGGTGACCTGTTTCAAATAATATGGACTACACTAGAGGGCTAACCATTTCAAGTGCCTGAGCAGGAAATTGGCCCCACGATCACTGAATGCGCGAACTCGAAAAACGATTAAGTGCGGCACCTAGATTTTGATCGCGAGTACTAAGAGCCTTACATGTGTTTGACAGCCCGAGACTGGCACGGGGTACTCATTAAAAGGTGCGAAAACGGCGAAAGAAAGAAGAAAAACTCGCACAGCTCCGAAATCTCGAATATATCTGGAAATGTTTCCAAGCAGGGCACGTTCAAGCCCTCAGTACTGGAAAATGATACGAAGATGGGGCAGTGGTATCGTTGAGATCAAGCGGGTGGAAGTTTAGTAAGATCACGGACATATTATCCAGATGGGTGGCCGGCCGGGTTTCCATTTTTTAGTGCCTCATCAGCCACATTCTAAAGTTGGCCACAATTGTCAAAAATCGTATTCTCTCTCCACCCCCCCCCCGTTTCTCCTTACCCTCTTTTTCTTTTTTCTTCTCTCTCTCTCTCTCTTCTCCCTTTCTCTTCTCTCTTTCTCTCTCTTGCGTGCAGGTGGTTGGTGGGCGCCTCTGTTAGGGTCTCCTTCTGTCCTATCATAGTGTTGTCTATCGTCTTGCTTTCCTCACACTGTGACTGTTGTCGTGTCCATGTCCATTGTCCAAACTCAAATTGTCTTGTGTTTTTCGCGACCTTAGTTTTAGTTTGTTCCAACTCCACTTTTTTTGCCAACTGAGAACTCCAGTGTTAAACGTTTGCTGGCTTCGGTATTATAAAGAGTTAGAATAAATAGGAACTGTGAAAACAGCTTGATAAGTGCCACAACTCATTTGAAACAAGTGTTCAAGTACGTATTTGTTATACCTCTCCTACACACTGAAAGGTCTCCAGTGTTTTTTTGTGTTTTTTTTTTCAGAAAATGCAGATAGAACAAACAAGAACTAGGGTCTGTGTGAGTGTATGTGTGTCTGTGTGCGGGGCAGAGGGAAAGGGAGAGAGAGAGAGAGAGAGAGAGAGGGAAGAAGAGGGGGAGAAAAGGAATTGGCCTTCGAAGGCAAATCACTTAACCTGGTTTATTATTGATTATCGAATCAAGCCGTTATTTCCTTCTTCCTCCCCCCCCCCCTTTCGTCATCAATCAGAAGAAAAAGTACAAATCTCTTTTTAACGGGAGTGCCGCTCTCGAAATTTCCATACGATCTGTAAATTCTTCGAGTCTTAATGATGTTGATGGTTCAGCTTCATTTTAGCCTTGTTTTATATTCGGTTGGTGGAGGTTTCACTGGCCTGTTTTCTTTGTTAACAGCAATTGCTTCGTCCTTGCCACATCTATACTGTCCAGATTCCACACCTATTCTTTATATGTTAAATCAGTTCTTGTACAAAAGATACCTCCAGATTGCCTGGACTCAAGCCGTTCTCACAGCATCACAAACAACGATTTTGTACTTAAAACTACTGATGGCTCCCTATCATTGCAGATAAGCCGAGTGCCGTTTTGTCACCAGTCCACCCCGTTTCCAAATTCTATTCACACCTCACAGGTGGAGTTACCTTTGATGGTATTTACATCGTCACTATCAGGAACCTCTGACCCCCGACAGATCTGTAATTGACCCCACGTTCTCGTGGTGATTAGAGAACGGGTGGCATTAATGGTGGATCGTTTTATAAGGACTTAAGTGCAAAGTCTTCTTGCTGGTTCGTAAAGTTACTTTACCTTGCGACTTGTCTCGAACATGGATGAACAGTAATTTGTAGTGCTATTGTTAATGGTTGCTTATTTGTTAAGGTTTAATGTCAGTTTTCAGCAAAATAAAGCTATTATAATAAAAGGCAAGGCTTAAGACATTGTGGGTTTGCTGAGTGAGAGAGAGTGAGCCTTATAAACAGTGCAAGAAATGAATCAAGACCGAACCTCACCCCGAACGAAATTTTGAAACTGGGATGTTTTCGGACAAGGCTCAAGTGTCAACCTTAAGAAATTGAATAAAGCGAAATACGTGTAGTACACAAAATGACGCATCGTGTAAATTCCGTTTATAAACCCGCCGTTCACACTGACTTTCTTCGGTACTATGTTGTTTTTAAAGGGGGTGGGGAAGGGAGAATTATTTATAAATAATTAGTTGTGATTCGTGTCCTTTCTTCACTCCTTATCTACGACTTTATTTACCGTCACATAAAGTTAATACTAATGGTATTATTCATTCCTAATAGTAGGGAATTCCTTATTACACCGACCTGTTTCCACAATCGTGAGGTGCTTTCGATTCTCTGACTTAAAAATTGCCGTTTCAGTAGTGTCATTTGGTCTCAATTTTGAAGAAATAGTGCCATGATAAGGTACCTTAAAACATTCCCATGGCCATATAAATTAGGCATGTAACACCCCCCCCCCCCTCCACTCCACCTTCAACACGCCATCCCCCATTTTTTCTTAGCAAATAGTTCGTTCATCATAGGTTGATGACATTGTGTATCTTATTTTGTGAGGAGTAATATATTATCTGTAAACTTGGATAGTTTTTAACACTATAGAATGACAATATAACGAGGCAAGAGTGATGTATCCAACTAGTTTGCCCTGTTAAGATATTTTATAATGCCAGAATAATAATAATTCACGAACCTTTTGAGCTTCTTGGATTTTTTGTTTGTTTGTTTATTGGGGGGGGGGGGGAGGGACAGTGAATGACGTCTGGCGGGATACCGAGCTGGATATAATTATATGGCCTATTCTATGTAACGTGTGTTACACATGAAGACCAGTTTTCACCTTGCTAGCTTCCTAAACAATAATTAAATGAGATATTTATCATTTAAGCCTTTTTGACAATATAAAAAAGGTCCCTTTACAAGTTTTCATCTTTAATAAAAAAAAACTTAAATGTAAGATGTAACTAAAATATGGTGCTTAACATGAGAATGACTCTTTTATGCTCGAGACTTTTTTAATGTCAGTAGTTGACTTCTAAGCTACTTTGCAGTCATGTGGCAAAAGTAAGATCAGAATCACTTTACTATCCCATGAGGTAAATTCATTTTCACAGAGGTTTGAGATCACATACACAATACACACACCTAACGCATCATTACATAAACATGTCATAACTCTAAAACAGGCTATTACATGGCTTAACATGGCAAAGGAGCCTTAGTATAACGTGGCACACATCCTATAATGTCTTGCTGGGGCGAATTGTGGAGGGCAAAAATGATCTTCAATATCTTTCACCGTTTGCTTTGGTGTCTGATAGCTTATTAAAGACAAAAACGTATGTAACAAAGCCTCGCTTAAGAAATAATACCCAAACGACACAGTGAAGCACAAACTAAAAGAGCGAATTAATAACACGGATGTCCACGCCACTAAACTGTGGGGATCGCTGCTCTAGCTCAGACTGATGCAGATCCCTGCCAACAGCAGCAGCACAACTGCCCTTATTAAACCCTTGTGAACCACAAATTGAAAAACGACCAGAAAGAACGGGATGAGGATGGAGACAAATTTTAATGATCAGTACCATTAACCCCCGCACAGTTAACACAAATCTGGAGCAATATATCAAGTTGTGAAAACTAACTACAACTACAACTACAACACCATCTGTGGCAGCACTGCCAGTGTCTTTTTTAACCTATATGTGAGTGGATCTGGCGAAATCGGGCTTTTTAAGACGAGAGACCAAACTCCTGAGAAAACCTCTCCAAAGGGGATACAATTTTCTATGGAAATTGAGATTTGCTTATAAAGTGTAAAAATTAGCCATTTTTCTTCATTGTATTGCATTAGTTTGCTTGAAATTGTCCAAGAAATATTTTTTTTACCCGATTTTGCCAGATCCGCTCACATGTGTGGACTACACCTAATTCGGCCATTAGAAACTTCACACCGACACCATCACGGATCTTTATTATTGCTATTAACATTTCCACCTCTTTCATATTCCATCTTAGCCACTTACTGTAAACATCTGCGCCGTCAAGTGGCAACCTTACGTGAGATGAAGCAACAGCAGACAAAATGTTACACCTTTCCTAATACCTGTTATCACCTCTACCGTTTCTGACCACATTATGAAAACCGCGTATGTACAATATGGTAAAATTTGAATAATGCACAAACAACTGACGTTTAAGTTTTAATCGGTGAACTTTAAATCATTTGTGCCCACTTGAAGCTATCTTTGTGACCAAAGGTGAAGATTCTCTACGGAAAGCGCCGTTTTTTAAGAGCTTGGGGAAGACAAAATGTCTGTGATTTTAGTTGGTCTTCAGAATAAACGATTTATTTATGATTTAAGTCGTGTGTCTATATCAAAAGAAACACCTCAGAATGTCATATTAACTTAAAGTATCTCATTGAGAGGCAGGGAGGCACAAAGGGAGGAGAGAGAGGGAGAGAGAGGGGGAGAGGGGATGAGAGGGAGAGGAGGGGAGAGAGAGAGAGAGAGAGAGAGAGAGAGAGAGAGAGAGAGAGAGAGAGAGAGAGAGAGAGAGAGAGAGAGAGAGAGAGAGAGAGAGAGCTGTTTGTTTTAGAAAGAAAAAAATGATTTCGTTTTTTTTCAGTAAAGCCTTTGCACTTACACTGTTTTGTCTCCAAATGTGATGTAGTAATCTAGTTTAATCCCACTAATGACTGCTGCGCTCTGGCCCTGTAACCTTTGCCAGTTTATCCATCTATCCCTGGCGAAATCTGACAAGGTTTTGCCTACATAAGACGGCAGGATAAACTACTCACTGATTGCACGTGCCGTGAGTAGTATGATGTCACGTGGCAGATTAGTGAGACCTATCGGCCATATCGGATACTCACATTGGCCCCGGAATAGACTTAAGCTCCCTGTCTTGTTTTAGTGAGGTACGCCTAGCCGTAAAGCTCACACATTTGGGTCAATGAACTGTCTGCAAAAGATTGCACGAGAGAGATACAATCGGCCCACAATGTCACACGAGAGATAAATATTATGAGTGATTCGTGCGGTACAAAGTTAAAATTAACTTTCATATCAACTGCGCCCTTTGCAACGAGATTACTTTAGGCGAAAAGAAACTGCGACTTTCAAAGATCTCAAGCGGAAACGTGAGTTTCTAACATGTTTTCTTTTTACCGACGTTTTTTTATCAGATCTGTATCAAGACGGGTGTAAAGTGCATCAGTTGATTTTGCCATACAAGGGACAAGATACTATATATGTGAGTGTGCCTGAGAAAACCCGGCATAAGTCGGCAACATGACATTTTGAGTTCTGTACATATAATAAAAGACAAGACATTTCTGATAAATTGAAGACAATGACCCCCCTAAAACAAGATTTTGAGAAAATGGTATTTAATCCTATAAGTGGCAATAGCTAATTGACCAAGTAATATTGGAGTGATTGCTGTTAGGAGACCGTAGTCTAATAACTAAGCAGTTATAGAGATCATAGTGAGTAGTGTTCACTGCTCATCTACAGTTTACCCCGTAACATGCCACGGTCCCCTAGCAACAGCCAAGTCGGAAGTTTTTGGATCTTGTTAGGAGACCGTAGTCCAATTACAAAGCCGTTATAGAGATCATAGTGAGTAGTGTTCACTGCTCGTCTACAGTTCACCCTGTAACATGCCACGGTCCCCTAAACAACAGCCAAGTTGGAAGTTTGTGTCGGACCCATATTTTCACTTCAAAGCCATTTTTCTCAGAATCAGCTCTGCCGACTTATACCGGGTTTTCTCATGCACACTCACATATATAAAAGTAGGTTGATATATTATGCAGCCCACCGTCGTCGGACAGAGCCTTTCGCTGCAGCCAAGATATTTTTTTTCCTGCTGCAGCCAGGAAATCTAGATCTAGTATAATAAAAACTTGCGCCAGCCTATACAAACTTTAGTCGAGCCTGCAGACTTTATTTGGCAATGTATGTTGCTAAAATTTTGCACAAAAAATAATTTGGACTAATCGCTTTTGCCGTCAAATACGTTATGTTCCCTCTTTCTTGTTTGACAACAAGCCTTTGAAGTTATTGGAAATATCTAACCTAATCCAATAATAATTTCTTTTCCATTAACACATGACGTTATCACTTCCTGGGATGTGTTTACTACCAAACACACTAACATGTGCGCAAATCATCGCCATTTTTCGGGTCTGACGGAATGCGCAGGGTGTCAACGCGCAGAGGGAGAGCAGTAAGACTTGTCGAAAAACAAACAAAAATAAAATAAACCTAAAGGAAAAGGCAAGATGAAACAGGTCCATAATAATCGCACAGAACTGAAACTAATAAACACGATTCATCCCGGACTGGACCGGGGATCTCAACTAGTATATTATATAAGTAAAAATGTATGAGCTGTTGCTAATTTTACGTCATCACCATTTTATTGCTAGATTTGTTATGAAGTTTCCTCTGCAATAAGACCCTTTTATTTCCAGCAAACTACATTTTTGTCGGTTCTATTTTGCAGGAGCGACTGTGGGATTGCAGTAGTGAAGTTTATTGTGTGCGTAACTGTCAATCAAGTAAGACTACAACGAAGAAGCTCCCGCTTAGGATTTGTTGTGTCTATTTAAGCATTGGGCGTAACTTTATTCATTTATATAGTTGCCATTTAAACCTTTCCCAGAGGTAGAACAGCGCACCCAAAGACTTTGGATTTATTCATTGATGTTGGCATTTTAACATTCAACGATTTTGACTGATGGTGCAAGATTTATACTCCTACCTGCTAGTGTCGGACCACCCCGACTGCTTTCATTGTCCAAGAGCTATGACAAAATTGCTCGATTTTCCTAAATTCCACGCTCCAAAACTACAAAAACATGGTATTGTTTTGCCTTGTACAAGTCAGTTCAACTAGCTGCCCCCCCCCCTTGTTTTTGTGTTTTGCTTTGTTAGCCCTAGTCGTGTCGATTGTGAAAGCAGCGAAGTATCTGGACTTTTCGGTTGAGAAGTTAGGAATTATGGCTTGTAATAATTATTGTAATATGCCTGGTTGACAGTCTCACTTTTTTAATGTTTTTTTTTGTTCTGCTATTGTAAATTTGAGTTTAAAAGGACCAACTGAATGTGATCACAAAAAAATTGTCCCGACTGCTCGAAATTAAAGGAAAAAGAAATTCATGTTCTTGTGTTTGCGGAATGCTAGAAGAAAAAAATATTTTCCTCCCAAATTGTTCAAAAGAATTTCATAAACTTTTTAGACCGTTCATTATATTTTTAGCATACCTCAAAATACGCGCACGGTTCGAATTTCACAAATGAATTGAAAACAAGGCAATATCAGCTCTGACTTCGCGAACGCCAGCGTGGTCATTTCAAAGAAAGGTACTTGTGAAGTGTATCTAAACAGCATCACAATGAAAGCAGTTGCCACCCCCACCCCCACCCCCACTCCGCCTTCCACTCTGCCAATTCTATTCAAGAGCAGTCAATAATATTTCAAGTGAAGGCCCCAAAACTCTGTCCAAACAGAGAAAAAGTTGCGAGAAATCACGAAAGTCTTCATGAAGGATTTCTAAATGTGGCAGTTACAGAACGAATGAGTATGTAGCGACGTGGGTGGAAATGATGATACACGAGCTTACAAACAAAAGGCGAAATTGCGCTTGAGTTAGCGATAAGAAAAAACCTGTTCGTGCAATGAACGGTCGTGGTTTTAACCATATCAACGTCACGTCACTAGAGAACGTACATCGTAAAGATCGTCTTTTCAGACACAAACCCACTATGCCAAAGACTAAGCCCAGTTTTGTGTGACATTCATTATACACTATCTTAGGTTTAGACATTTTGAAACCAAATGTTGGCACAGTTGTGGTGGCACCTGGGAAAAAATCCTATATCTACTAATATTTATTGCATGCACGAGTCTGGGCGAAATGGACAAAGTTGTACTAATACGTTTAGTGATGAAATCGTCTTCTAAAATAATACTCGAGATTGTTAGAAAAGAACTTGATTTCACAAAGGTAAACATTCAAAATTCTGATAGCATTTAATTATATGCCGGCCACCTGAAGAGAAAAAGTAAATGAAAATTCAGCGTCTTTTGTTATTCGCGACCTCGTCATTTTATTCCTTTGATTAAAATCTCCTCCCCGGTGACTGTCAGATAAGTACCGATGGCAAAATTACCGCTCTTGTGATGGCAAAACTGTAAAATTTATAGCTTAAACCTAGAGCTTTTTATTCACTAGGACTTTTCACTACTTCCAGCAAGATTTTTTAAATTACCTCATAATGGCCACAGGCGGATAACTTTACTTAAGGGTAATAATATCACGAGTATCACTATTTTCTGACGTGGACTCACAGCGCATTACTTATCTTCCCTTGCGGAGGCTGAGATCTATAAATTGTTTTTAAAAAATAAACATATTTACAAAACTCGTACAACTCGTACTTTTATCAAAACTGTCCTGATAAATATAGTTTGTGCAGGTCTCTTCCCGTTTAACTTAAATACGTGAATCAAGTTCTGAAAATCAAACTTCAGTAAGATACCACAAAGAACGTGAAATGTCACAAAATGGCCGTTATCGTGCCGACACGCCGTTAAACCCAAACTCAAATTCAGTCTCAAAACACTGGTAAAAACAAGTCAAAACATCATTTTTATGTTAGGTTATTTATACCTGCCCGGCAACACGGTGTGAACATGAGCACCCATTACTTACCTGTCGCCCCCGGGGGTAGCGCCAGCGCCAAAGAATATTTTACCCACGGCTACGATGGCAGGAAGTGAGACCCTTTCTGTTGCCTTTTGAGAGAACTTGCTATCATTATTTGATTATAATAGTTCGTCCATCAGGTATGATGATGACCTTAACAACACCAGAGGAATAAAGAATAGAAATTGTTGAGAATTTCAACACATGGACAATAAAAAGAACTAAAGGACACAGAGGACAGAATGGAAAGACTGTTCTTTCATGACTTATGGCTTCTCATGTGACTGATAAGTCCTATTTTTGCCCTGCAGACCCTTCCGCATAAATGACAAGAGTGCTCCGTTGGTTCAGTACCACTGGGCCTTTTCTTGCGCCGTTCTCTTTTTTTGATAGCCTGCTGGACTCTGTCAGCTTCCCATGCTTTGCTGCCTCTGGTAAGGGCCGCCCTCCAATTTGCACGATCAAGCGAGAGCTTTTCCCACTCACTCACATCAATGGCAAAGGCCTTCAGTGATTGCTTGAGAGTGTCTTTGTAACGTCTCTTTGGGGCCCCAACATTCCTCGTTCCATTGGAGAGCTCAGAGAAGAAGATTTGCTTAGGGAGTCTGGAGTCGGGCATTCTGACAACATGTCCTGCCCAACGTAGCTGAATTTTTTTCAGGTGGCAGAAGATGCTCAATTCCTTGGCACGATTGAGGACCTCAGTGTCTGGAATTTTATCCTGCCATTTGATCCTTAGGATCTTTCTAAGGCAGGCCAGATGAAAGTGATTTAGCTTTCTGGCATGCGATTGGTACACTGTCCAGGTTTCAGCCCCATAGAGTAGGGTGGGAAGGACCACAGCATTGTACACTTTCAGCTTAGTGTCTGTGCGAATGCCGGCAACATCCCACACTCTCTTTCGAAGCCTGCCAAATGCAGAGCTGGCTTTGCTGATTCTTGAGAGAATTTCAGTATCAACACGAGCCGCGGAAGACAGTGTACTGCCAAGATAGGTGAAGTTCTCCGACACCTTCAGAAGACTGTCACGGACTTTGATATTTGGGGTCACAGGATACTTGTCGTCTGGAGTAGGCTGATGGAGCACTTCCGTCTTCTTTGTGCTTATTGTGAGGCCAAAGTTGTCACAGGCACTAGAGAACTTATCAACACAGTTTTGCATGCTATCCTCATCGTGTGCCAGAAGTGCACAATCATCAGCAAATAGTAGGTCACAGACTTGAGTACTTTTGGTTTTGGTTTTTGCCTGAAGTCTCCTGAGGTTGAATAGACTGCCATCAGTTCGGTACTTGATGCTTACCCCTTGAGGAGGAGAGCTAAAGGCTTCTTGTAGCATTGCAGAGAACATGATGCTGAACAGAGTTGGGGCTAAGACACAACCCTGTTTTACCCCATTTGTGACAGCAAAGGGCTCTGAAACACTGCCGTTGCTTTTGACTGCAGCTTGCATGCCATCATGAAACTGGCGCACTATTGTGATGAATTCGGGTGGACACCCAAACTTCACCAAGATTTTCCAGAGGCCTTCACGACACACTGTGTCAAATGCTTTTGTGAGGTCAACAAATGTGATATACAGCGCTTTATTTTGTTCCATGCATTTTTCCTGAATCTGTCTGGCAGCAAAAATCATATCCGCCGTTCCCCTCTCTTCACGAAAGCCACATTGGCTCTCGGGAAGCAAGTCATTTGACGAGAGGTGATCAAGAAGGCGATTCAGAAGCATTCTTGCCAATATTTTGCCAGCAATTGAAAGTAGAGAGATTCCCCGATGGTTGTCACAGACTTGGCTGTCCCCTTTGTTTTTGTACAGATGGATGATTGAAGCATCTTTGAAGTCCTGTGGCAGCTTCCCTGCTTTCAACATATGATTGAACAACTCGGTCAACCTTTCAATAAGCTTTTCTCCACCGAAGGCATACACCTCAGCAGGAATTGAATCCACGCCTGGTGATTTGTTAAAGGACATCTGATTTGTGGCAGTTCGGGTCTCATTTGCTGTGAATGGCTTGGCAAGAGCTGCATTAATAGGAGTCTGAGGGAGGCGGTCAATGGACTCAGTATTTATATTTGATGGCCGATTTAGCACACCTCCGAAATGTTCTGCCCAACGCTGAATTATGGCATTCAATTCAACAATGCGTGTTGAACCATCTGACGCAAGAAGTGGCGCAGTGCCAGAGCGGGATGGTCCAAACACAGCTCGGAGGCTCTCAAAGAACTTTCTAGTGTTGTTTGTGTCGGCATATTTCTGAGTTTCTCTTACTCGCTCTTCAAGCCAGTCATTTTTCATTTTCCTCAGCTTCTTCTGGAGTAGACCCTTACATGCACGCAGTGCATCAGCTTTTGCTGTGGAAGAGGGGTCACTGCAGTGAGCTTGGATGAGACTATTTTTTTCTTTGATGAGCACTTTGATTTCATTATCATTATCATTGAACCAGTCCTGGTGCTTGCGGACAGGAAAACCAACTGTGCTGCTGGCGCAAGAGTGTACAGTCGTATTTAGGTCAGTCCAGCTCTGTTCAATGTTCTCAGGGTCAAAAGTCACGCAATCCAATTTTGAGGAGAGTTCTGATGAGAGCTGAGCAGAGTTTTGAAACATTTAGGCGTTTAGGTGGCGCTTTCCCTTGAGGGCGTCTATTGCGCCTCAATGTTAGTCTGAGCTTGCAAACAATGAGTCTGTGGTCAGTTCCACACTCGGCACCACACATCGCCTTTGTTACAAGGACATCCTTTCTGTCAGTCTTCGTCACAATGACATAGTCTATGAGATGCCAATGCTTTGAGCGGGGATGCATCCATGACGTTCTGTTTCTCACGGGGAGATTAAAATTTGTGTTGGTAATGAACAGGCCAAATTCAGCGCACAAAGTAAGTAAGCGCAACCCATTGTTATTGCATGAACCAACTCCATGAGGGCCCAAAACATTTGGCCACGCTGAGATTTCGGAGCCAACCCTAGCATTGAAGTCCCCCAAGAGAATCAGCTTATCAGCTGCCGGGACAGAGCATATGACAGATTCTAGATCAGAATAGAACTTGTCTTTGGCTTCATCTGGGTTTGTCATGGTGGGCGCATATGCGCTAATGAGGGTGGCTGACTGGCTTTTCCCAACTGGGATCCTGAGTGTCATTAGCCTGTCATTTATTTCAATTGGCATGGACTGCAAATTTCTGACAAGGTCATTTTTAATTGCAAACCCAACACCATGCTGTCTCGGTTCGACTGCACCCTTGCCTTTCCAGAAGAAGGTGTATCCACCACTGAGCTCTTTGAGTTGGCCACTATCAGGGAGTCTGGTCTCAATGAGTGCCACTATGTCCAGGTTGTACCTGCTGAGCTCAATGGCAATAAGTGCAGTGATTATACAGACACAGAAAACCCATTATTTAGACTCGTCCTTTAGTTGTTGTTTTTTTGCTATTTTTATATACCCGTAATTTCTTCGACAATTTCAGTAACGGTCGCGCGATCTGTTACCACCGCTCATTTTGTTTACATATTTCACGGTTTCTTGAAATTTAGAGTATTCTGAAAATTTCACGTGTGCCCGATACTGCATTTACTTGTAGACATATTTATTTATTGGTCGCTTTATTTATTTATCTATTTATTTATTTATTTATTATTTAGTTAGTTGATCAATTCATTAACCAACCCCCGCTTTCTTTCTTTCTTTCTTCCTTTATTCCTTCTGTTCTTTCTCTCTTTACTTATATATCCACGATATTCGGATTTCAAACCAACGCATATTTGAGGTAGTTAAATTTCCTTCTTTTCATGACAAAGGGGTGAATGGATGTACAGCTGTTTCTTTTCGCCCCTTCAGTATGAAACGGACGATTTGCAAGCTCCGTCTTGCGTCGGCTTTGACCTTTTGAGTCACGAGCATTTCAGTCTCACTAGTGCTTGAGGTCGCGTTTCGGTTTTAGTTCCTAAAACTGACAAAATAGACTTGACTCGGTGCACCAGGAACCTTAACCGGTGCAGCACGTGTTTGCCCTTCCGTCAGCTTGAACGGGCACAGTAATTCTCTGGCGTCATCGTTTCCTGTGAGGTCAGAACTCTTACGTCGGCGTGCATTGCTTGTTATCAGCTATACTATCATGAGGTGTCCTATGGTGAAAATAAGCTTACTGTATGCAGAAAGACTGGCGTTATCCTCTGACTAACAAGGTGTTATCTGCTAACCGTGTGGCAGCAGCATTTCAATAGGGCATTACAAGTATCATGGGTTTATGAATTTAATAAGGGAGTATGAACCATTGGCGGTAATACGAAATATCGCACAAATTCAAACGATCAAACGGGCTGCGACGTCCTCTAGCAACATAATAGATTCAGATTATTAGTAAGATATTCAACAATTTTGGGGACCATTTAGCTATAGACCCTGTGAGCTACACGATACAAGGCCGTTAAGTCTGTTACTCCCAATTTCATTTACCTCTGATCCCTGTAAAATACGTCTGTGTATGTTCCATCTAGACATGGATGATACTGCTACAGCGTCTAGGCACTGCTGATGGGCCTCAAATTATTTCCAGAGACAAGATATGGTTTTTCTTTATATGAAAAAAAAGTGATTGTTTAGAACCTAAGCTTCTGCGAAAAAGTTTCGTTTAGGGGGGCTTAAGTACCATTGTGCGTTTTCAGTGAGAAGAGAAAAGTGGGATGGGGAAGGAGGTGAAGAAAGTACAGAGAACTTTGAGTTACTGCATGTTGTACGAGAAATAGGTGGGTGCAGGTGAACTAGTAGTGACTAAGATGCTTGCCCCCCCCCCCACCCCCAAATGGTACTCTTGTCCTTTTACCTTTGGTTGCCATTTGTTTGCGAAAACAAGCTAATCCTGGTTTGTTTTGGAACAGGTAGAAGGGGATAGAGTTGAGAAGGGAAGGGGGAAGGGGGAAGGGGACTGACTTTATAAGATGGTAGGCGAGGCAGAAAATTTTATCATGCCACCTCTAGGATATGTGGCATAGTTGAGGATACGCACTGATATCTGAAGCGGAGTATGTTTTCGGCTCATCATTCAGAGCAGTAGCTACCGCTGGGTACGGGCAGCTACTCCGGGGACCGGGCACAGAGTTGGGAGATTTTGTATTATTTTTTTTTTGGTACTCTCCCAGCAGCAGTATTCTTGTTGGAGACACAGAGAAAATGTGAGTATTAATAACAAAGTGGGCTGAAAGTTACTTTTACCATCATCTGGAAAATAGAAAGGTAAATAAAAATGAACAATTAATACTTAAAAACAATACATTGAAATGAAATCTTAGAAAAAATCAAAGTTCAAATGCTTCTGCAGGCTGAATTATAGGGAGATTTTGGTCGCAGTGTAACTGTTAATAGTGCAACATTATGGTAAACTAACGTTTGGCCCACTCTAACAGAATTGTACGTATATTCCTGATTTTATAAATGCTTGCAGCTAGTAGACGTCTTCAGTTTCAGAGATCTTGTCTCTGTGATTTCAGAGAATTATGCAAGGCTTTCCCAGGCCATGACCTGTACTTTAAGTTTATTCTGAAGAACAGCACCATGGTGCTTTTGTTTAAAGATGTTAGCTTTTGATAATGCGGGCTAACAAATGAATACTTTTTAACAATGTTGCAAGCCTCAGCGACCCGTAAGGTTCTTGTGAAGTCCGCGCAACCACCTCGTGCATGATAGACATTAGTGCTAGACCTGTGGCACATTGGTCGTATAAATGGAGGAGTTCGACGCAAGACCTACTAGATGAGGCCTTGGCTCGACATCATACTATTATGTAGCTAGAGGGTGAACTCCTGTAAGCACCTAAAACTCAGTGACTACGTCACAAAAAATTATGAAACCTTTTGTAACTGCCCCAATTTTTAACCATGATTTACGTGGACACATCCATTTTGGCCAGAATCCAGTCTTTAACATTTTTTTTACAATTTCTTGTGCCGCGAAAAAAGATACTTTCCGATTTTATTAGACGAAAATATGCATTATTGGACATTTCGTTCGTCTCCTTTTCACACATTGCTGGTCAACGTTATCACATCTGTGTATTATGCAACAACAATAATTGGTTCTTTTAGTCTCTGCATTGAATCCAAGTGATGTTATTGTGACTTAGATCTAGGTAGGATTGATCGATAGGGTCAGATCTAAGCTTACAGGGCTGATACAAAGTAAGACTAAGAGCAAGATTTATCAGGTCGGTTGGTTAAACATACTGGAGCTTGTTACACTTGCTCGGCCTCATTTGCTGTATTGGGTTCATCAGGGATAGAGGTCGTTCGCGCGGCATCAACCCGTCAAAAGTTTAAGGATGAGTCAATACCTGCCCACATTTCAGGTTAACATCTTATGATTATATCACGCAGCTTGAAGAGACAGCCAAATTCAAAACTACTTCTAAGTGTCAGTGACAAAATCGTCCATGAATTACGTCAAGCACTTGAATGATAAGTTAATGTATAAAGGGGTTAACTGTTGCCAGCGTTGATTAACTGATGGGGTACAGAGTTGTTTTGTGAAGAGTAGCTCTAAACCAGGGGTACTGATGTGCTAGTTTAAGTGCATTATTAACGATAGGATGGACAGTGGACTTCATTTCAAATTTAATCTACATTACTTCAAGGCTGCAGTTGTTTTTTAGATGATCCTGCAGTACGCATTGACCCTAGGAAATTAGAATATATTATGGCAAAAAAAGAAAGGTTGTATGTACCTGTAGTACAGCCTCGCGTAAGAAATAATACTTTACTACATACTTTTTCTATATTTTGACTTTGCTTCATGCCTCGTTGCGACAACGCAGACTTTCGACGGTTTATATATTTCGTCAATTGTCCTTATAAAGTACGGTATGCATTGTATAAATTACACCAGGAACTGTCTTGAAATGTTGGTATTGGCGGTTAATTGGAAAAGAGACATTAAAACAGTCTGTCTGTTCATCTGTTTTACATTCACCGCCCTCACCCGGCTCTTTTCAATTTTGAATACAAGGGCCTCTAGGGCAGTTTTAAAGATACATTTATCTTGTCCCCAGATAATTTTGTATCCATATTAAGAAGCACAGGGGGAGTTGTGGGGGGGGGGGGATTAAGGTCACCCAACCATAATATACAGCAGTTCCCATGATAATTTATCACCTTGAAAATACATACAAAGTAGGTAAAACCTTAAAAATTACATTGACCTGAAATTCAATAATAATGATAATAATAATAATAATAATAATAAAGCTCAAATGCACATGCCAGCTGAAATGTAACTGTTATTTTTTAGCTTTGTGATAGAAGTAACTTTTGGCCCACCTCGTATAATGGACCTGGCATTAATGTCTGTTAGTGTTTCCATGTGAAGGGGCTTTGTCAAGAAAAATGTAAAGCAATTCAGCAACTTGTCATTACGAACAACCATTTTACTGTATTCCCCATGAAAACATGCACGTCTGTTTTAATATCAGAAAAGAAAGCATCTCCCAGTGCAAGTAATTGCAGCGGGTTATGATGCATCTAATTCTTTCTCTCATTTTAACCTAAAAACTACACAAATAGCGTATGTATCACGTTTAATGTAAGCACAGCTCGCATGTCAAAACTTTAACAAAGTGTCCATTTTGTTCAACACAGCAAGCTCTGTGTGTAAAGAGAACGTGCTCTGGTTTTTTAGATAATAATATATGTGAGAGATTAAAATTTGCAACTGCACTCATGAGACTGGTTCATATAGATAAGCATCGTTACAAGGCCCGGCATTGTTAAAGTAAGGATTAATTTTTACCTCAATATCTGACATCAGAGAGGATTATGAACACACCCAGTTTTGGTGGTAAGAGTGAAGTTTTGTCTGTTTGGGTGACGCATAAGAGAGTACTAAAAAGGGAAAAAAATATTTAAAAATACTTTCATAAGCTCAGTAATGCTGGATGCCAAAACATGTGAAATCCTATAACATTTTATGCACAACATAATGCGTCTTGCAATTTAAAAAAATAGGACAGGTTTAAAAGAAAAAGAACAAATTAATAACTTATCACCATCACATTTTTTATATTTTCTTTCAGTTTTACATCCCTTTTAAGACAATGTAACTCTGTTAGAAACGAGGCTTCAGTCACCGGCAGGCCGCCGACGAGTTGGTTTCTTATGAACGTTCCATAAACACCGGGAGAAATGATTGTTACTACGACCTCTCACGCCCTGGCCACTGCGTCGATGCGGCACACACCGTTTGTGTTTGGCAGAGAAGTGTATGGCATAGATTGAAGTGTATTGAATTTGAAAAGGCTTTATCATATTGTTCTGAGACAGTTTGAGATCTTTAAAATAAAATTTTTAAAAAAATCTCTCTGGTGGAAGACCGTATTTAACGTGAATTGTGAACGTTGTTAGGCCATGCTATCAACTGACAGATCCAACGAACCCTCCTTTCCAGCGTTGCATGTTCTCATTTGATTTTATTATTATGATGGAGCACTGCCACAGAGTCATGTCCACAAAAGCTATGATCATTTGAGGTGTCTCAGACCTGGCTGTATGAACTGTGCATGAACAGATGTGAAACACGGCGAACCTCTTAAGAAAGAAGCCGCTTCACACTTGACATACATTTTATTCCCATCTTCCAGAATCCCCCCCCCCCCTGCTTTTTCAGATTTTGGCATCTTGGCGTGAGGCATTTTTCAAACACAGTTCTTAAAAAGTAGGTCAAGTTTTTTCTTTACCGATCTCATTACCATCTGAGACTGTCGATCGCTAACTGGAGCAGAACAGTTTGGGTCATGAAAAAAAGTCATCCTGACATCAGCCTATGTTTTTTACATGAGCACGAAATATATTTGAGAGCAAGGATTCTCAAAGTTCCCAAAGCAATTAAAGGCGGGATGTCAGAGAGCGGATTCTCGTAGATATTACCGACACCATTTACTGAAATTTGACGTGCTTATGAATTATAACATATATAATATTGTGTAATGTAGATTGGTGTTAAGGAATATTGATCAGTTTGGGTCATAATGCCCTGTCTTCAATGGCAGATAAATGTGAAAACTCCTGCAGTAGACAAGGTCGATGTTAGAATTGATCTAACACGAGTAGAAAATGACAGCTGGCGCATGACATTTCGCCACATGGCCACAGTGAATAATTCTTTGAAGAAGAGTACCGTCTTTTAATGATTTACTCTATTATTATTACACGTGTTTCCGTGAGCTGTCAATGGATCCCTTATTTTCTTTTTTCTAAAAGGAAGGCGGACTTGGGATGGATTGTCGATTAACAGAATATTGACAAGAAGAAGGCGCAGAAAACAATAATGATAGTGATTTTTAAAAACATGGGCCTGACATCATAACGGCAAAATCTAGGTATCCATATTGTCAAACCATGGTAAGCTGTATCTCTGTAATCGCACACTGTGTTTTCCATTACTGCAGTATACTGACTGGCTTCTCAAAGCGATAAATGGGAACATTTATGAAGACGCAGAAATCGCCGTTAAATGTTTTGACACGTGATGTAAAGTATGAAGTTCTGGCACTTGCATAATATGGGATAAAATCACGTTTTACTGCCTTGCCGCCTACTTGTATGACGTAATTTTTCATTATATGTCAGTGCTGCAAATCGGTAGCATTTGCAATACTCTACAATATATCCGTTATACATGAAAAGCAACAACTTGTCACGTGGGGTTTGTTACGAACGCTAAAAGAATGAGCAACCTGGTGCTCTCTCACTGTAAATCTAATCATTTCTCTTTCATCTCAAACTGTCAAGCAGAAAGACATCAATACAGGCGATAATCTTTGAGAAAGCGCCGTTTTCTTTATCTTTACTGTCTCTGTCTCTTGTCAAAAGGCCGTGGAGATACAAGAGTATATTTATTCCATGTAATCTCAACCAGTCTCTAATTTCTTCATAAAAATGTGTTAATGGACATTAAATTTTGATGACTGGATTTTTGCTTTGAACAAAGGCAGCACAGAGTCCTGTGAGAATGTATTGCGCATCCAATTATGAGACAGACAATAATACATTAATCTACTGATCTTTTTTTTTTTTGCTGTTGGTTATTTGCCATATAGACATTTCTTTCCTGACAAAACTTGAGTTAGGTCCAGAATTGTTTCTCTCTTCATTTGCAATGCATGCTTTCCAACGACAAAACTGCCCCTACATCCAGTACATTGCCAACAGCTGCATGATGCAGCATAATTCCATCAGCATAGCTTTAACCTCTTCTCCTTTTCTTCTCTTCTCTTCTCACTCTTTATTTGCATTTGTTCCTCGTTACATGTCTTGGTGCAAAGTCAAATGTGCAAATATACATATTCTCATAACGCAGCAGACAAATTGGTTCTCCCTAGAATGAAAGACTTACGTCTTTATGAGTTGGAACATTGGTAGAATTGCGCGGCGGTCAAAGTGCTCCTTGAGGTAAATTACTTACGGTGTCTAACAATACGCATAATTATTGATAGATCAGGTCTAGTGACAAAAGGAAAATTAAGAAAAACGGAATCAAGACGGTAAAAGTGAAATAATCAGGAAAGTGTTATTTCTTGCCCATTTCTTTTTAAAACGCACTTTTGCGCTAGGAGAACAAATTGTTAGTGAAAAGGACGTTACTCAAGCAGTCTAATAACTGTTAATACACATAATACGTATATTCATTGCCCTCGGGGCAATGGTAACTTTGAAATCTTCTGTATTATGAATTTAAAGGAGACATAAGTTTCAAAGCAGCGGGGAGCGTTAGTGAAAAGTAACTCTGTAACAAAGTAAACTTTATAAACTCGGACAAAGTAAACTCTGCACGCCATTTAAGTTTAAGCAATAGACGGGGTCTATCAGAAAACCGAGATCACTCGTAGATTATTACATGTTATTTTATATTCTGAAACGCTGCCTTCAAATTTGAACAATATAATACTGGACCCCGATAGCTCGAGAGAGAATATTTTTGTTTCAGTGTAAACATTTGTTGGCATGGCCCAGATTTCCATAAAAACTATTCCCATGCTCCTTGTCTGAATACTTATCTTCCCAGATTATTTGCCTTTGGCTAGCCAGTTCATTTGTTTGACTTTTGTATCATCTCTTGCCATGTATCGCCAATCTCTACATGTATTTGTTTACACAAAATGTCCCAACAAACATTTGCTCACATATAACAGCTACATAGCAAGCTGGAGGGCTATTTGGGGAATCGTATATTTGTAGATACAGTTAGCTCCGGGTGAGCATGGAACTGAGTTTGGGTGACCTATCTCCCTTATCATCTTTGTAAGCTTTTTCTGTTTGTTTTTTCGGCATTCTCACATCTCCTTTCCTTGTGCGAGCGCTCAAACTCAAAGCATTATCCTATTAAAAGACAGATTCTGAAATGTGATGGAGCATTTGTTTTATATCTGAGGAATGAGAATTGTGTTTGTGATTTCTGCACTAGGAAAGAGAGGAGGACGAGGACTGGGTGAGATCATTGTCGTCACTGAAATACGTGTGAAACTTCTTAAGCCTCTTGTTTACAAATTCTTTACAGTACAAGTATACTCTTTCCCATGCTTTACTCATTCATAGGGGACTGCAGCGGGCAATGAATGGATTGAATGGGGTGAATGTGTTTAAACATAACCAATATCTAACTTAAGCATGAGTTGTAAGGTGCTGTTAGCCTGTTTATCTCTCCTTCCCTAGAATTGTATCATATTGAACTTGCCTTCTTCCTTTTAAAGAAAAACTGTTTCTTCGAATGCCTCATGTTTGTTACCAATGAAAAGCAAAGGCTATATTATTACCATTTCAGTAAGACTTTGAACGTAGCAATAAATCTTTACTTTATCTTTTCTGTTTTCATAAACTGGAATAAAAGTGCGATGAGCAGAAAAACCAATGCAACAAATAAATTGCGAACATTTATTTTGTGAGTGGAACTGGCGAAATCGGGCTCAAGGTGAAAGACCAAATTCTTGAGAAAACCCCTCCAAAGGGGAACATTTGTTTCTGTGGAAAACGAGATTTGCTTATAAAATGAAAGATTAGCCATTATTCTGCATTGAGTCAAAATATTTTGCTTGAGATGATCTTAGAAACATTTTGTTTTGATTTTTTAAAGAAGTATAAAATTTCACCTTAAGCCCGATTTCGCCAGATCAACTCGCATTTACCAGATACTATCTGCTGGCGAGGTTTTGTTTGTTTTGTTATAAATAAAGCATATTTTGTTATCTTTTGTATATTCATAAACTGCAATGAAGATACTATGAGCAGACAGAATAAAAAACAAAAACGCACCAAATAAAATCTTGAACATTTTCTAAACACTATCAGGGTACCAGAGGCTAAAACTTCGTCTTCACAGTTGGCACTAAGGATTCAGAGCAGGACTGTCGATGTCCAACAGGTGGATTTAGTTTTCATTGAGCATAATTATTATTGTTTACACACAAGTGGTCGCTGACCCAGGCCAAAGGTTCGCCAATCGCCAGTGGGCACTCACACACCAGTTTGCTTTATCATTCTATCATCGCTGGGGATGATCTAGAGATAGTGCGAAGACCTGTGGCCAATTCTGTAGGAACCAGGGGCAATTATCGCGGCTTGTATCCCGCAGGACAAAGATTCTGGACCGATGGTACTTCGTATTCTTGACTCGTGTTCTGGGCCCGTGCTAAAATACAATTTTTTGAGTCTCTTTGTGGCCGGAAACGTGGCTGTCACTGTGAAATAGGTCTGTTGTTTTTGTTTTTTTTCTTGAGCTGCCATGATCTAACTAGCCGGAAATTTGTAAGTGATGTAAAAATGTGCCATGGCCTTGGGACTAGGACAAAAAATGTGGAGGAGTAATATATTTTTTTTATTAATATACAAATGCAATATTGAAATGGCAGTAGATGGTCTGTCCGTCTACGGCAAAATAGAGCACAATAAATAGGTTATCTGCGGTCTAGCAAAGCAAAGTGTTGCAAAGAGAGAGAGAGACAGAGACAGAGACGGAGACTGACACACACACACCGAGGACGGGGGAGAAAAGAGAGAGAGAGGGAGAGAGAGATAGAGAGGGGGGGGGGGTCTCACACATACAGAGGAGGGGGGCGGGGGGGGGGGGGAGAAAGAGAGAGATGCGAGCGGGTGGAAGAAGTACGGACGGACAGACAGCCATATCTTCCAATCAGCTGACTAATGGTTTGTCTGGAAACGCGAGGTTATCAGGAACAAAGTTAAAGTAATAAATCTGTTTCAATTTATGACATCATGTTAGTGTTTGTCTGGGTTAGTGGTGCCATTTGCCTTTTATGAAGTTTAGTGGGCTATTTCAGAGTAGAAGCAGTCACGGACTTAGATCTAAAAGAGAAAACTGGAATTTCAGGAGACCTGACATCAGTTGAGTTAAAAGTCTCAAACAATCGGGAAAGCCCACAATTAAGATTAACCATTTAGATGTCTACGTCAAGGCTGATTACGTGAAGTTGGGTCGTGCCTCCGGGCGTTAACAGAGCTCAGAAATAGGGCCTGACAACGTGACAACAATTATGTAAAATGCAGTATGATCCCAGGATCAGGATGTCAAGGTTCTACTTAAGTGGGTCTTGCAGTATCAAATTTTGCTTCAGATTTTAGGCAACTGGAGCAAAGGTTATACGATTTAGGTGTCAAAACCACGTCAGTCTCTGTATGTGTGTGTCTCTCTCTCTCTCTCTCTCTCTCTCTCTCTCTCTCTCTCTCTCTCTCTCTCTCTCTCTCTCTCTCTCTCTCTCTCTCTCTCTCTCTCTCTCTCTCTCTCTCTCTCTCTCGTTCTATATCAGTGCGTACAACATTTAAAAGTATAAGAGTATTTGACAAAACTTCTGACGACAGTGTTGAACTCAATTCAGAACGAGTTTCATCTTCTAATTCTAAGAGGTTGGGAACTCACTCTGGTACAGTTGCCCCTCGCTGTTTTGACAGTGTGCGAGGTATCTCTTGCCGCCAGCTGACTCAAGGCAATGTTGACGGGCCCAAACTAGTGAGAAATACACTTGTTTCTGTCTCACCAATCTGCAAGATCTCTTCTAACTCTATAGTTCACTACATCTCAGTTTCTCACAGTGAAACCGAGACAAAAGCAATCTCGACTCCCAGCGCCACCAATGTTATAGTGCCGACTTTGCATGAAAAAAGAGACCGCTTTTTACACATTGAGGCTGTAACATAACAATTCTAATTTACAGTGATATTCTAAAGGTTTGTCTATGCTGAGAGAAGGCATCTGAGAACACATCAAATGACAATTTGGTGTCGGGGAATAAAATAGATACAATCACTTGCTAATTCGAATCTGCCAATGCGGCACACTTGCGTAATTGGCATACAAGGATCAAGGTTTATCTACATGTGTGATTATCTTGTGGGGGTTATGCAACATTAAATAATAGTGATCCAACGACATATTGATCCATTTTCTTTTCAAGCTTCAGCATCATGATTTTTGAGGAGATTAAGGAAACGGATTTGGCGTGCACCTCCTGCAGTTGCATAATAATATAAATTGTTCAAAGGTGAAATGTGTAACTAAAAATAGGTTTGGCATTCCTAGAGCGCACATGCTTGTTATAACTATAATTATACATTCTGGAAAGGTCAGATGTGTTTACTTCAAGACGTGAGGTTACCGCCCGTATGGTGCATGTTCACCGGGCTTGTTTTTTTCTTGTCTCCAGTGTTTTATGAGATAAGCTATATAGTAGAATGTTGAACTGAACTCTCAATTTTATCCTAATGCTCCCCCGCATCGTAATCTTCTGTGTTAAAATGACTCGAAATATTGAGTCAAATTAAATAACGAATATCTGGACAATCATTTTTTTTTTTTTTAATTTAGAGCAATTCCCCCACACATCACAGGAAGCTTTGACTTTATTATTGTTTGTTTAAAGTTTGAATAAATTCCCCACCACATGAAACATAGCTTTTTTTTTCTTCATTTAAACGTTCTTCACCAGAGGAAGCATTGCCTTCTTTTTTAGTTTAAATTTAGAGCAAATTCCCCATGACACGAAATATCGTTCTTTTCAGTTATTTTAAAATCTAAAGCGAATTCCCCACCATACGAAACATCGCTTTAGTGAAACAACATACTTGGAAATCACATGTTGCACTGACGGCAAAGCAAACTTTCCATTATCTTGCGTCAGTTTTGTATGTGAACAAACTTGTCTCTGCGTTGTAAACATTGCTTTAAATCCATGTCATCTTTGCATCTAAACTCAAAACACATTAAGAGAACATCCATGCCCACCCGTTTAGAATTACCTGGCTCTATGTTTTATGTACCTGCTTGTAATTGTAAATAATTTTGTCAAGGTGATATCAACAGGAGATCCTGATATCTACCGCATTCATTTTGTTCCCACGCTTAGATCCATAGCGCATTGAGTTAAATCTGTTTTGCCTCGGTTTTGTGGATATTGGAGTTATGCGGGACCTGGCGAACCAGTGAGACTGGAGCAAGTCTTGCTTCGATGGTTGTTGATTCAAAGGAAGTTCATCCCTGAGTCCAAACCGAGGCAAAGCAAGCAGTGCACTACTACTAGTCTTTCAGGCGGAATCCCGATCCGTGGTGATACCATATCCAGGTACTGCAATAGTTTTGATATTGTCTTGATCTACCTATAGCCAACTGCAAGAGTGGCACATAAAATGTATACGGTTTATGTGTCAACACCTCCAACACGCCCTCCATGTCTCCTACAGTCTGGGCCCTCTTTCACTGTAATTTTTCCACAGATGATTTAGCAGAAGAAATCTTCATATACAAATAATCTGTCCTCTGCTTCTTCTACCTCAGTCCGCGTTCCTTTCTTGACACTGCAAGGGCGTAATCATTTCAGTATGTCTACAATACGTCAATCCAAACAGTTTCATTTCTTTTTCAGGGCTCTTCCCACATACCACCCACTTCTGTTTACGCCCTCGCCCCTTTTTTATTTTTTCTTTCGTCGTTTTGATTCTTTTATTACACCGACTTTGCTTCTATGAATCCGAGGGTTTTTTGAAAATTGTCTTGAAATCTGTTTGTTCACCCATTTTGCTATCCATTTATCCACGCATCTCAGTTCCGAGCTAGATTAGTCAAGAACGCAATGTGAAAAACAAAACCACACCAAAATCTACCGCTGTCTCTGGCCGACAAATATATTGCGAGGTCCGGAAACCGAGCATGCATTCATTGCAAATCTCTATACGTCTCCACTTTGAAATTCCACGACTCATTCCAGGAGACGCCTGTGTGCAATATTCCCAGTGAGACCCCTGTGGCATTTTCTGTCATTCCCAATGTTCCTGCTCCACATCTTCGGGCTTTGTAGATGAGTATTGTGTATGGAGACTCCCACTCACCAAACATAAGGCTGTATAGACAGGAGACGTTGTATTGTTTTCTCAGCGTGGTTGTAGATGTGAAAGGTTAGGCAATGATCGATCCAACCAGTACTCAGGTGTGAATATATACTGGCAAATCCGTCTGTCAGTGAATTTCAGTAGAGTGGGCGGATGGCAGGTTTTCCTCTCAGATGTAAGACAAATGACGAGCTGATATTTCCGCATGTAGTGTAACTCATTTGGAGTAATATTTCGACGGTCTTGCCAAAAAAAACCAACAACAGCAACAGCAAACTATATAACATGCTCTCTTGATTTCTTGGCACAAATCTTGGCCACATTGTTACAACCGAATGGCAGCCTCTTCAAAGTATTACATAAATTGTTGTTGCTTTTCTTTTCCCCTTTACATTGTCTTAGAGTGCATTAGTCATACTTGTGCTTTCACCGCTTTTATGGCTGTCTTTATGTTTCTCCAAAAGTATTGGACAGTTTATTGTAAGTCCAAATATCACTACTGTTGGCAGCAGATCATAATTTGTCTATGATACATCGGCTTGTTGTACGGCCCGGTTCCATTACATCACTGAATCGTATTAACAACATATTAAAAAACCCTGTTGTGAAAATTCGTACCCTCCAGAGATCCCTCTTCCATCGCTACTGCCACCAAATGAATACTTCAAATTCACTGTAAATTGTTGAATTTCAGGCCACGGACAATTTTTACAAATGAACAGGAAAACAGTCATATAACTGGGATATTATTTCTTTTGCGGTCACATTTTGCGAACTGAATTGTCCAATTTTCTTGTTTTCAACAGTTGGTACATTTAATCGCCCATCTTTCATCTATCCTTAAGTTTGATACCTGATTTCCATCTTGAGCCATAACTTTCTTTTCGCATTGAGTAGTTTGAGACGTACGCTATTCTCAACTTAGAAATGCACATGATTCTTTATCAGTTTTAGGTATTACAGTGTCTTACTGATATTTAATCTTAGTTTTATTTTGCCAAGACGACTTTGTGGGACATGTCTTAGAGAAAATACATTATAACAGTATATAAACTTACATCGTATTTTTGCCATTATGTAGTTCATGTTCCGTTTCTATTTCGATTTTTTTTTTGTTTCTACGCATAACAGATGCTGTCTGCCTGAACTGTGCTGTCAAACATTGCTACTCTAGATGTGCATTTGACCTTCGAGTTCATAGAGTATGTTGCCATCCAAAGGCAGTTCATGACATTTGCCTCAGTGTCTTGCAGCGGCGGGCTAATTCCTAGTTGTATCACTCGATTCCTGGTTTCAGCATTCAACGTTAATAAGACTGATCAGCTGATCTGACAAACTGTTTTTGTATGAAAGCATTATGCCACGAAAGATCCCATTTACTATCTCGATCCCACCCAATAATAGTAATAAATAATTTGGCTGTGTTCATGACAAAAAATGATAAAAGGAGTATATTCGAGTCTTTAAATATTCATGACTTCGCCCGTCAGTTTTCCATGCCATTTCCATTATTTGACCTCCCATAACCCCTCAAACTTGCATCCATCTGCGCATGCCAAACTGACTGCGTCTTTGATAACCAATCTCCAGAACTGACGTGGATGGCGCGAAATCCTCACACTTCACTTTATTTATCGTCACCGCCTCCGATTAGCATGAATGTTTGCTCCACCTAACTCAGGGGTCCCCAAACTGATCGGTATGGATCCCCGTGGTCAATAAGACAACCCAGGAGGTCGATAAAATTTAGGGACCATAGACAAAATAATATGCACGCTTTGGAGGGAGGAGCCGGACCCCAAAATCGCCAACACTAAGGGTGTGTCCTCTGTGGATGGCCCCAAAAAGAAGGTGGATCGAAGGTGGAAAGCCAGCAAACATAAAAGCAACAAAAATGACTTTGTTGATTCATTATTAAGTGTTCGCACCGGAATCTTACTTTGCAAATATTCGCTTGGGCAAGTTAATAGTTTTGTTTCAGATTTTACAATAAACGTCATTGTCCAAGTTTTTAAAAACCTTTACAACTATTCTTTATTTATCCATATATTTATCTATTTTTGCCTTGGGGTACATGAAGGATCAAGAATTTCAGAAAGGGATCGACACTTAAAAGGTTTAGGAGTCCCTGGGAAAAGGGATCTGGGTGCGTCCTGGTGTAGGTAAACACGGCAATGTAGTGAAATCCGCGAAAATATTTGGTGATATGAGACAGTTGGGGCGTTTATCTTCTGTCAGGATAAATTGTCAAAACAACTCTAGACTAGAACTAAGAGAGAGAGAGAGAGAGAGAGAGAGAGAGAGAGAGAGAGAGAGAGAGAGAGAGAGAGAGAGAGAGAGAGAGAGAGAGAGAGAAAGAGAGAGAGAGAGAGAAAGAAAGAGAGAGGGAGAGGGAGAGAGAGAAGGAGAGAGAGAGATGGAGAGGGAGGGAGGGGGAGAGAGAGAGGGGGAGAGAGAGGGGGAGAGAGAGGGGGCAGAGGGAGGGAGGGAGGGGGAGGGACCTTGTTGTCAAAGTCAAAAATAGATGATCCGAAGATATGAAGACCAGCAGAAGAAAACCACGGAAAAGTACAGGGATTTGTTTGGATAATCACTTGCTAAAGAGTGCCTAGTTATAGAATAGAAATAGAGAAGGAAGAAATTGCAGGCAAATACAGAGAACACATGTAGCAAGCACAAGGCTAATTAAACTAGGCTCTACGTATTAGTGACTTCAGTAACTGTTTACATTTAATGACATGACGTGCGAAACACAAGATATTACTTGTGCAAACAAAACAGGACAGGAGATAAAGCAAAAAGAAAAAAAAAATTAGATAATCCACCTGTGCACTTTTGGCATACATACTTTGAGCATGACAAGTGCGAACTGAGGTCTACAATATGCCGTGCTACATATAAAAAATGAAAGACGAAAAGGACACGCGTAGACACTGAAATAAGGTGAACAAACAAGACAAAGGGATTTGAAAAAAGACGCCGAAAAGGTGCAATGTTTGGTGCTGTGGTGATGAAACGTACATCATGGCTGCTGGGGCAGAGACATAGCGGACAGAGCACTTAAATTGGGTGCAAGAGGACCCAGGTTCGAAACCCGCCCGGGGCGGAGCCCAAGCTCATTAATTTCTCCCGGTTTTAAGGCGTCCGCTATTCTGAGGCCCACATGTAAATTGTTTTTAAAAAATATGTCAAAACCCCAACAAGAACAAAGTCAATGTAGGTTAAGTAAAGTTAAGATGGTTGATTATGTACTGTCATAGATGTCTTGACAACAACAAAAATGAGATATATTAACATGCGGGTGGCTTTTGACTTGCTTAATACTGTGTCCTGATGCAGATAAGAGGCCACATAATAATATCCTTACTAATCCTATCTCCACAGAAACATAATACACTCTCAGATTACCATCCTTTTTGAAATCTATGTTAGGATGCTGGGGGGATAAGCTACCTTGAAACTCGAATGCAGATCATATCAAAGACCCTTTTTGAACACGTTGAGTGCCTTTTGGCATATCTAAATGCGAAATCGATGATTAGCTTTGAAGCTGGAAGTAACAGAGAGTGAGAAGGGAGAAAGATGGAAAAAATACATCAATATATCAATGCGCAGGTTTTCTCCTCCATTGTCAGAACTTCCTAGTTGTATCGATATATGGATCAATGTAAATGTGCACTAGACCTCTTTGTGTGAATTCTGGTGAACATACAGGCATGTAAATGCATTGTATAAGAATACAGGCACATTTAAGTTAAAATCATGTGGAGACGAATATTGATAGTGAGATCCTACACCAAGAAATCGTTCATTCTTTTTTTTTTTTTCTAAGTTTCACACAGGATGTCTGTTACAAAAAAATATGCACATTCTAGATCATTTCCAACTAGCCGACCCGCGCAAGATATATCTTGCAAATTTTCCATGGCTACATTAGATCTAGGCTACATTAAAACGGTATTTGGATTCCATTCTATGACTAATAGAACTTACTGTTACACCATAATTTCACACAGAATTATTTTATTTAATTACCCGCTCTACGAACGGTTTCGTTTCTTGGTGCGGAACCAAACTTCTGCGTTCAGGCGGCGCGTCAATATGGTATCATTCGTCCGGTTCACTCAAAATGGTGAATTAAAATGGAATGACCGAAAAAATCTATCTCGATAAATTCGGCGACAGGAGCTTTCGTATGTTTTATGTGACGAAAACCTGCGTATGTAGATATTGTCGACGTGTGTAAAATTTGAAGCGTGTGGGCTAAGTATTAACGGAGGAGTAGGCTAACATAGCCTCCAAAGCTCCAAAGTTCACTTTTATAATAGACGAAACACTCGGTCCTGTCTGAACTGTAAAAATGACGAATCGGAAAACCTCCAACGGCCCATTTTGTTTTCTATTTTTCTAAATTTTTAAGGTTGTTGCATCCTTAAAATGAATTGATACAAACCTTGCTCCGTCTTTGAACTACTTTCAGTAATTTTTTCATGGCTCTACGTTCAGCAGTTTTTTCAGCCATAGAGTACAACCGTCCAATTTTACCCAATTAAATATATAGATAAAGCTGGTTGCCCACTGAATCAAGTCTGTTTTGCGTCTATTTTGTCCCAATGCACGGGCGGTCTGTCTTTCCGTCTACTGATTCTATACAGTTTTGAATCGCCTGAAGTAGTGTTACTCTAGGATGTCTCTGAGTGAGACAGGCTTTTTTCAGTACCACCAGTGGGGAAAGTCCCATTTAATTCCATAGTTGTTCTGTTTGTTCGTTTTTATTATTTTTTTTCTCAGACCACAAACTAAAACCAAGACAAAAAGTCGCCGTCCCCTGAGACTGTAGTAAGTCAAAAAGCGATTTTATAACATGCAAGTACATTCAATGCCGCATCGAATGATCGTTGGGTAAGCTGAGAAGTAACTGAATAGCAAATTTTCAAAAATTCATCGTAACCAGACCAACTGTGCTGAATAAAACAATTGTTTTGCTTCACCTGTAAAGTAGGCAAAACAGATTACCACTGTACAGTTCTAGGGGGCGGTGACTTGAAAACAGACTTGACTCGGTGTTCCTGCAGCCTGTGTTCAAGGATTAAAGGTGGCATTAGTAGGTTTGTCAAAGAAGTCGAGAATAAAGCCAAAGAAAATAAAAGAGACCAACAAGACAAAAGAAACGGAAGAGACTCATGATATCACACATATGTCAGAGCGAAATATGATATTAAGTATCAAGGGTTTGACATGTGCCAGTCGTTCGAAAGGTTGCACAAACAAAAGCTGCATCTGTGGGTTATTCTGTTGTTACAAAAGCGACACCCGTTGCAAAGATGAAGCCCCAGGAAAGACGTTCAAATACACCTGTGCAGGCGGGATGGAGCAGACAAAGAAAATATGGTGTGGAGACAAGCATCTGATCTAGGGGGGAGAGTAGATGAGGATGTCACGTGGATTTCGTTTTATCTTACGTAAATGTGGGTAACAAAAGTTCCCCTCTATGGCGACGAAATCTTGCAAGTTGAAGTTCTGAAACACAAGTCGCATTATCGACTTTCTCTGATCTGTCCCACTGTTGATGTACTAGTCTGACCCCCAACTCCGGATACAGAAGCTTGGATAATTCGGGTTGCTACCCATCAAGATGTTTTCTTCTGGAGAAAAAGTCTAGCTATACATTTGAACACGTCGAAAGATCAGCTGTAGATACACTTTAGACAACCCTGTGACCTGTCGGGCCACCCTTTGAGAGAAAGGTAGTGCATTTCAAAACATCAGTACATTTTAAAACATCAGCGTATAACGAACAAAATGGGGAAAAGGTTGGTGATTTTTCAGCGAGAATTATTCCCAGTACTGTATTGTACGTACGAGACATATACGTTGAACACATGTTAATATTATGCACGGACACTGATTTATTGGTCAATGTCTTCACAATCAGATGCAAATTAAAAGTTAACGCACAGCTTGAAGTAATTGTGAATCAAAGTTTAGAAAAAAAACAACAAAAACAACCAACTTCTTACCAAGTATATGGATGAATTGTTGTATGGCACCATTTCAATTCGAAAGGAACCCGCAAAAAAAGTTTGGTTGGTTAAACTAGTATATCTAGGTGCTGAGATGGCTGCGTATTTGACGGTTCAGAAAAGCAGAATGGGAATGTTAGTGATTTATAAAAAATATATTATCCATAATTTCAGATTTCCCTTGAGTATTTAGGGGCAGAGTTTTGTCGTGGATAATTGAATTTTCATAGTAATGGTAGAATTCTGTTTCATCAACACGCTGACCAGTGCAATTTTTCCATCTATGAAAGAGAGGCAGTGCTGTCTGTGGAAGACACCAAATTGGACGCCCATATAAAATCTAGTTATGACAACTGCAAGAGCTGCAGCATAGCACTGAACCAAGGGACAAAATCATGAATAAAGGCATGATCAATAATGACGTCAGCTTCGTTCGCAATAACACAAGCAAAATCGATAATTTACGGACGCAATCATTAGTGAATGAAAAAAATTCGTTGAATTAAATCGTCGATTGATCTCATGTGCCCCCAGACATCCCAATGAATTTATGCCTTTTCTGTTCAGGCATTTGTACATTTGTACTTATGTTTATGTAATAATTCAGTGTCCAGTGAATGAAACTACTGTTTGTCCTGAATTGTGTTACACAAATGAAATTATTCAAATGTACTTGTCGGTAGAAACTGAACAATTAAATTATACGAAATAAAGTGTGTTGCCATCAAGAGTAACGTTGTACATTCGTATCGCATCGCTTGTCTGTTCACGAATAATTTTCCTATGCTCAGCAAAACCGTCATTGACCTCTATTCTGAACAAACACTATTCTGTGAAACGTTTCTCGTTGCCACGTGGGAAATGTTAACCATTTTAAACTGGTAACATTTACAATACACTTTTATCTTTTTGTCTTAATCGTTGATGATGTTTATAGCTTCACACTCAGAATCAGATTCAAAAGATCGTACATACCATGTACACAGGAAATTATCCGTGTATGTTTATGAGGAATTTAGGAAAATGCTCTTTTTCCCCCACCTTCTTTCCCCCCACTCCCCGATGTCCCACTCCTCACTCCATCCCACCCACTAACCCAGCGACCTCACTTCCGCCCGTGGGGCTGTTGACAAATCCTAGTTTCCTAAATTCAATTACGCATGTCAAACAATGTCGGTTGGGAACTTCCGCTTCTCCCTTTTACTGGGAATAACACCAGGAAGAGAGAAAGAGATGTTAAAACCCCATCTTTAAATCCCAGACTCACATTGCGCGCACGTGTTGAAATGCGTTGAAACATTCCATTGCAGATAACTTTGATCAGGAAACAGAAAGTGGTTTCTTTTGAAAAATGAAATGATATAAAATTGTATGCAATTAAAATCTTGCTGTTTGGAGAGCAGTGGGCAAGTGAACTCATTGGTTTTGCGCTAATCAGAGGACCAGTTCGTAAGGACAGATGGTGACCGTTCCCTGAAACTGTAATACATGTAATCGGTTGGGGCTACTTTTGAGCAGATTTAAAACTTTGTTTTATTTTAGCACAACTGGTTTAGCTACGACGGAGTCTTGGAAAGTTTGCTGTTGGATCATTTTTTGGCTCAAAAATCTATAACCAAGATCATTCGAATTGGCTTGGAATGTGGTTGAATATGTCTTAAAAGTCGATTTTTCGAATTATTTAGGTACTACAGTCTCAGGGAACGGTGAGGGAATTACAGAGTTGAAACCGAAAACTGTTATAAACCGTATTTCATCAATTTACGGTACAATGGTGTAAAAAAAAAATCACTCGCATTCTCTCATGAAAATACATCAGCCTATCAGTTCCATGCCTTTATCTAGTTATCTCTTTAACTTCCTTATCACAAAATTACTGGAAGAAGCACTTGAAACGGCACCAAAGGCATCAACATACCATAACATCGTATTGCTTTCATGACTATAGGAAGCATTTTTCTGTGTTTATCTCAGTTATATTTTCTTTACCACCCTCTTCTCTGGAGTCTTTCAGATTAATCTATGCTCTCTAAACGAAGATCAAGTAGGTAAAACCTGAGGGGACTCGGAATGTGTTTTGATCTTAGCACTACTTCAGTTATGAGACCTATCAGTGAGATAAAATCTACTGTAAGATGCAATAGCAATAGTGGAAACATCAAAAAGAATACATGACGTATGAATATGCCAAAAACTTGTACAGCTATTAACTCTTTAATACCCAGTCAAAAACATTTGAATCTTGTAAAAGATAAAAATGAATGGAAATGGTCAGATGAATGCAAATAATATTAAATATAAAATTATATGGATGGATCTTACAACAACGGGCTAAAGGTGAAGTTTTTATACCTAAAAAATCAAAATAAAATATTTGTAAGACGATTTCAGGCAAAATATTTTAACTGAATGCGGAAAAATGGCAAATCTTTTATATTATAAACAAATATCAATTTCCATAGCAACAAAATGTCCACCTTTGGAGGGGTTTCCCAGGAAGTTGGTCTTTCACCTTAAGCCCGATGTCGTCAGATCCACCCACATACCAGGGGAAAATATTATAATTTACCGATAAATTGGAAAATGTTCCAAATCGTCGCTATGGTGCAAGACTCCTGTAACTGACATTTTTGGCCAAAATCACTTTTTATCATTCTGCGGGTCTGAAAATCAATAGCCCACCTTGTGTCAAAAGCTCGTAGCTCAATTCTTATAAATAACAGTATTGCAATAATCAAGTTCATTGTCTTTACAATATTACATTAGCCAAAGAAAATCAGTTTTTTTGGCTCTCCTGTAAAATTTTCGAAATGTCAGTTACAGGAGTCTTGCAGCATATCGATGATTAATAATCTTACAGATGGTCGGGTACCAAATCAAGTGTTTCAGGAATGGAAAATCGGGTACAAGAAGATTGAAATTCTTTATAACTATATAAGATTAATAGTCTGATCATCATTAGCATTGTAAGTGCTCAATAATTAGAATAAGCAATAATGAGACTAACGCACTGTCTGAAGTCTGTTTTGCTTTGGCTTTGACTCGGAATTGAAACCCCTTTGACTTTGAATCAACTAGCGAGGCAGATTTAATTCAGACTCACTAGACTAATGCACGAGATAATATCTCCACAGTCCACAAAAAAATAAAAAAACCACAAAAAAAACGAGACAAGACAAGCCTGACTCAGTCTGCCATGAGCCAAACGTTCAAGAAAGAAAATCCGCGTGCATAATTAAGAGTCAGCGTATGGGGAAATGGGGTGACGAGTGCCATTGTTCATTCACTTGTGTCAGTTACACTTCTCGACCTCAAGAAGGCAGTCGTGTAGTAAAAACAAATGCGCAGTAGAATAAAGGATATACAGTGTTGTGTAACGGTAATGCCTATACGTTATTTGTTTGTTTTCCAGCTGATCAAACATGTATGATATCCTGGCGTCTGATTTGATGGTAATATTCTTTGAAGATTACAGGAGAGTAAAACCATTGAACCAAGAAAACAATCAAATTTATTGTTGTTTATTCTGTTTTTTGGGGTCGAGGTGGGATAAGGGTGGGTGGGGCATTTTATGTCTGTCTATATGTGTTTGTCTTCTTCCCTCCACCCCCCCCCCTCTCTCTCTCTCTCTCTCTCTCTCTCTCTCTCTCTCTCTTTCTGACTCTCTCTCTCTCTCTCTCTCGTTCGTGGTCTCTTTTTTCTTCACATGATGCATTTCTTTCGCCTATTCCCTAGCCGACATTTTGTTTTTCTCACCAGTCCTCTTTGTGTCATTGCGTCCAACTATCTCTTCAGTTAGGTCTCTTGTACTGCGTTTTGACAGTTTGTACTGTCTTCTATTTTCCGGACACCGGTCCTTTTATAACCCCCCCCTCCCCAATTTTTAAAATCTTATCCTATCCGCTTTCCACCTCCTACTCCTTCCACCCCTCCCTCTTTCAATATTGAGAGCGCTCACATTACCATGTTTCCCCTTTTATCAGGCCACTTTCATATTTTTTTCCTCTTCAAAAGCCACCGAATCGTCTCAAAGCAAACTGGATCCGCTCACACCACCGCTGCGACCATGCTCCTCCATCACGCAAGATTCCCCCCACGTAACGTGCACGGCAAATCTCCCCCCCCCCCCAAAGGTGCGCGCTAGAATTACTGTTCACTGCTCACCTCCACAGATATGAAAATAGCAACCCGGGGTAGATAAATCTCTCGTGCAGTCAGTTGCCGGGACTTGTAGCTGGGTGCGTGGTTGTAGGGTGTGCGCGTGAATGATTTCTTCCCTAGACCCAGCGTAGTGGATGAGAGATTAGTTACCAGGTAGAAGATGGTTGAAACATTATTTCTAGACAATATCTTTGAGAACTTCCTGTGAACGAGCTCACCTAATACAAACCAAATACACCGTTTTCCTATACCTTTACTCCAGTGTAATTTGTTTATTGACAGTGACACCCAGCTTCAAGCAAAGTAACTGAAGCTGCAGTTCGGAGTCAGCATAATTTGAATTTAGAGTGTGTATAGTAACGTGGAAGGAAAAATAACAAGTAGTTACTAATAAGTTATCAACCCGAAAGTGCATCCAAAAAAAAGGTAAGCATTTTTTGTGGTTATTTTTTGTTTATTTTGTTTTGTTTTGTTTCTTTTTTTGACGTTGGTTTCCATGATGTGTACATGTGTGAGTATGAGTGTGTGAGTATGAGTGTGTGTGTGTGTTTGTGTGCCTGCTTGTGTGCATATATAGGACTAAATCTACATGGGAGAAAAGATGCCGGATATTAATGATAATGACAACAGTAACAATCCTGATGTGAGATAAAACAGCTGTAGAAGTTATAACTAACTGCGAATTGCACACGAAGAAGATGTTTATGGAGAGACCGTAGTTACTAACAGGACTCAGTAATCGTGAAATATCTGCACTGAGATGTAGTAGGAATATAAGTTGCGGTAGCAACAATAAGAATATTGTTTGTAGAAGTAGTAGTAATAGTAAATACAGTCATGTATTTTGTAATCGTTGAACATTTGCTGTGAGATAATAGTTCGAAAAACAGCCGTGGCAGCAATAGCAAAAGTTGTATTTGTAGAAGTAGAAATAGTAATACTATTTGGCACTAGTGTTCGATAACGACAGCAGACATTGCAGTAACAACGAAAGGTGTAGAAGCAAAAACGAACACAACAGTCGTAGGGATACTGACTGTAAATTTTAACAATAGCAACTACAATGCTACAAGCAGTGTTGGAGAGATTTATCATTGAAAGTATTGTTGTATAAATGAGAGAAGAGGAGCATTATTAGTAATGTTTTAATGGTCCTAACTAGAAGAAACAACAACAACAACAACAAAAACAGCTACTGAAATTGCTAGTGCGGATTGTCGTGAAATGACTACAACTACAACAGCAATGAAGATGATATCACTTGTCAGAACCATTCATCGACATCATCTGAGTGTACAGTCTGTTAGAACGGCCAAACTGAAGCACTATTTTATAATCATAATCATGCCATTATGAAAAAGATTACCAAGAAAGGCAGCCTCTAAAACGAACGAAGCAGCCCATTCAAGCAAACAATGGACCCATGCAGTCAAACAAAAGCAATTTTGAGAAATTAAGAAACAATCAAGAAAGTTACAACAAGTTTTCCTACGCTGGAAATTTAATACAACAAACAAACAACACCATCAAGAATGGCAGCGATCGTTCAGCCTCAGCTGTTTCCTTGCTGTAAGAACATCTTGCCCTGCTGTACAGGAAATGACCTAGTGATCCGCCAGCTTGAATCACAAGGGTAATTAACCCTGTCTCTCAAACTGTGAACGCTCTTGATTAAGATCCCGTCTCAGGGGGTGCAAACTATCACTTAGGCGGCTGCCGTTTATACGGCATTTTCTTCTTTGGCAACGGTACCAAGTTGTTGTCTTTGTATCAGCGAGATATCTTACGAGGACCTCATCATAATGGTGTTGGCCCCGGCCCCAGGTCTTTGTCACTGACTTTGCTAAATATAGATGTAGACCAAGGGATCACGGAGATTGAGGTTTATATGTTTCACATAGAATACTAACTTAAGATGACCTCAAAGAATGTGGCATTAAAGGAGGAAATCATCTCTGCATGTTACAGCATCAATTCTGCTGTGTTAGCGCTACATTATGACATGCTCCGCGCTCTTGTATTCAGCGTATACACACGAGTCACCAAGTCTAAGACCGTCAGTTTGAGCTTGTGCTGGAATAAAACGTTTAAATACTCTTGTGTCTATGGATTCAGACTTTTGGGACATATGAAAAGACAGATCAAAGGCTGGCCATAGTTAGAATCACTGGTGAAGCTGCACTGCAAGAAGGTGCTAAAACCCCATGACCTCATGGATTTTTTGGGGGGGGGGGGCGGGCCGGGGGGGGGATGACCCGCCTTTTGATTTTGGACAACGGAAGAGAATCTTTGAAAAGAAAAATAACCAGCAGTTTTGCCCTGTTTTTCTGTTTTTACCATTGTAAATCGTAAAAAAAATGTTCCTGAATCTGGAGTCATTTTTGCTATTGGAAACACGCAATGTTATACAAATAAATACATGTATCAGAAGAATGTTTTTCATGGCAGCGAATATCATGTTGCTTTGCACTGGGATGCTATTGTGCTTTTAAATGTAAATTTTGATTTCTAGCCAAATACACGCCGACAATGTTTTTCTTTGGTTTTTTTGTTTTGTTTTTTTGGTTTGGCATGTAAAGAGTTTTCTCACTTAGAGATAATTGAGACACGTAGATCTTGGCGCATGTCTTGTAACGGATGCGTGATAATAATATAATTGTGGCTAATTGCTGAGGTGAAGATATTGTTAAGTAATAGCGTTTCCAAATAACAAAACGTGTAACCGTGCAATATTATTGCGTTGATTCTAGGCTGTCAATGCATTAGTCTTTCTTGGGATGCACCTGCAAGTTGTTGTTTCTTATTTGATTTACAGTTGTACAAAAATATTCTCTGATTTAGCAACAAACAAACCAATAACCACCCACCATCGGTACGACAGTCTTTTTCCTACTGATCAATGTCGTGATGAAACATCTGGAAGTTTCCATCATTATCCAACAATTTCAGTGGGTTTTGAAGTTCAGATTTACTTAAAGAGTCGTATTTATTTACGTTAGGTGGGGTTGGGGTGGGACCAGTTATAACTATCCTTAAATGTAGCCGCTTATAAAGCATTTCCTTGCCTGGATGTCGGATGGAGCAGTACACATAGACACTTCGATCAAAATGTGGCAACCAGTACAGATCTGTAGGTTATCTAAAAAATGTGTACACATCTATACATCCAATGTTCATAATTCAAATTAAAAAGGACATATGTGCAATTGTTTGAGTTACCGTATGGCACATATGCAAATGAATGGCCTTTTTGGGCCAGACACTGATGACATCGCAATTCAACAGAGTCGCAAACAACATTAAGCATTTCATTTGTGTATTCATTTTTGTGCACATTTTTTGAAGACATTTATTTGGAATGGAGGATTTTAAGTTTTCGTTTACATGTTCTTGGAATTCCCGACGCGGTCATGGTATCAACGAGAAGGACTAGTTGGAGAATGTTTGTGGTATGAAAATGTGAGAGTGAAAACTGCACTGCAGGAAGCCGGCCTGGGAATTTCAATGACGCCTCACCGTGCTGTTTTATGTTTCTGGAGCTTAGAGCAACATAAGTTTTACCGTCTTCCCGGACTGGGAAAAGGGTTATGTCAAGAACCCCCTCGGACTTAACATAAACAAAGACATAAAACAAGAGATTGCTTTGAAACTCGAATTATATGGCCCCATTCTGAAAAATTACTCCCGGGTAGTAAATTTCGTAACGTCTTTAAAGCTTTTTGATTACTGGTAAAGTATTATTGTATAACTGATGAAGAAAGGTACCTCGTCGTTTCGACATCATCGTTTTAATGGGCTTAGTTCAAAATCGTGAATTAATAAAGGGTAAAACTGAGATATTGAACAAAGAGTGTACTTCGTGCAAGCTTTGTCTTTGAAAATTTCATGTCTTTCAAGTTGCCTCACCCTGATAATAACAGTCCTTGATTAATATGCCTTGCTCAGAAGATTGTGTACTCGCTGACCATTAAGCACCGCGATTATGTTTTGGAGTCCACCTGGGATTAGGCATGGAATGATAGTACTAGTAGAACTAGTCCCTTCAAATGAATTGGGATACACGTGCCATTTTGCGATCTGCCAGTGTTGCAATGTATTGCCTACCATACTGGTAAATGTGTTCAAGTATTTTGAATAGTATTTTCTGATTCAGCAACTAACACGTTTGCCACAACATTGCCTGATAGATGTTTAAAAAAATGTGGCTAATATGGATTGATATGGTCAGACCGGTAGTTGAAATTTGCTTAAAATTTGGGGGAGAAAGGTGAAGAAGCCACGGATATAGTTTGGATCCATTGCAGGAAAAAATCTATTGATGAACACCAGATACTTTGATGTGCTAATGTTTTGTCAGGAAGCTTACGTGGAAAATGTAAATATTTCTCGAGACCGTCTCTACTCTAAGTGTGTCAGTCTCTTAGGTACAAGGATACCTTTTCAAAGCTGACGAGGCTCGTTAGCTGAACTGTTTCAGTCTTTGAGTAAGCTGTGCGTTTAACAGCATCAAAAAACAACCGGTGTGCATTTGTAATAGATTTTAACTGGTGAGCTAATCGACGGCTTATTGCATGAACTAGATTATATCGACAAACTGAGAAATTTAGAAAGGTTAAAGATCGAGTGGTGTGTTGACTTTAAGGCGAATGGGACAAAGAGAAGATAGTAGGAAGATGATCAATGTATAAGCTGGAACTGGGATAAGGTATGGAAGACGTTGTCTGGTGATCATATAGCATGCATGTAAGGGATAAAAGACGGTTTTGTAGGTCAACGGAAGAATCCATTACACGTAGTAGGTAAAGCAGGTGTAGGGGTTTGGGAAGGGGGTGGGGGAACTGATCGAAACCAGGTCGCAGTGGTTAATATTCCTGCAATCTTAAACACACACACAGAGAGACAGAGAGAGACAGACAGACATACAGAGAGAGAGAGAGAGAAAGAAAGAGAGGAAAGAGAGAAAGAAAGAGAGAGAGAGAGGGGGGGAGGGCAGATGAAAAGACCAAAGCATTTCTCTCTCCCTTGCATGCACACGCTCACAAGCCTGTGCTGATACACGTGTTATAATAATTAAGTATAATAATATCAGCAAGTAAGATGAAGTGGGAACATAAACTAAAATTATTATGGAGAGTAAATGTCAGGGTGTACAGGCACAGGTGGGGGGAGCAGACAGACAGACAGTCAGACAGACAGGGACAGATTGATTGAAAACGAGAGTGAATAGGTGAGTGAAAGTACCTGCGTACCAGCTTACATGTCTGAGAAGGTGATGGAGAGGTGAGTTGAATGTGTAAAATACGGAGAGAGAGAGGGGGAAAGAGGAAGGGAGAGATCAAGTGAGAGGAAGAGAAAGCGAGAGTGAAAGGGAGAGAGAAAGAGGTGGAGAGAGAGAGAGAGGGAGAGACAGAGAGAGAGACAGAGAGAGAGAGAGAGAGAGAGAGAGAGAGAGAGAGATTCCATTCCCTTGATTGCATTAACAAGCCGTGTTACCCGACAGGCAACACAATGTGGTGAGCTATGGCGAGTGACCCGAGAGAGAATGTTGAGCGGAGAAGAATATTTTGTTTATTATGGTTGCTTGTCAGTACCTGTACTCAGCAGGCATCAATCAGTGACGAAAATGCAGAACTGATTTGCCCTCTTGTACTGGAAAGTTCTCCGTGGAGTCCTGACTGCTTGTACAGGGCATTTGTTTGTAAATCATAAACAAATACCCTCAACAGGCAGAAAGGAAGACCTGGATGACTGCTTAGAAGTATTTGTGTCGTTTTTCTAAATGCCGACACATTCTCACACGCGCAAGTACTGAAGGAATTTAAACGTATATTGTTCCTCCTTTGCTACTGGGACGCTTGATTGTGCCATGCCTAGGGGAATATCATACTTTACTAAGCCCGGAACGGCACAGTCAGCAGCTGGCAGACAAGACTTTGGAGTTTGGGTTTGAGTTTGGAGCAAGCACGTCGACGTGATAACGGTCACACTGTGCTTGGAAAAAGCAAAGTGGCAAAGTGATAGACAGAATATAACCGAACGAAAGGACAGACGGAGACTCTACCAAAAGGGGCCCACAATCACCAGCTGGCAGACTAAAAGTGCACACCAAGTGCACACCAAGTGCACACCACAATTTCTTGTCTCGTCAAACTAGTTACTACAATATTAGGGAGCGGTGACGACATTTTCTCCGTAAATCCGGAAAGACCCTACCATACTAAGCCCAGACAGACACAGCTAGCTTCCGCAACTATTTCTTGGGTGTACATTTTGCTGCCAGCATTCGACCGTGACGTTCCGGGCTTCGTATGATAGCCTGGGAAAGGTTTTGCTAACTCCAATACAATTTAGTGAGCTTTAAAGCTGGGTTCTCATGTGTACGGAAACGGAAACGGCAAAAAATCCCTCATGTAATAAAATGAAAGAGTGTTTCCGGAAACGGCGTGCGGAAACATTTTTTCTATGCCAGTACTTGAAGGCTCTTTGACGCTTCCGTTTCCGTTTCCGAATACATGAGAACCTAGCTTCAGGAGTACCACGTTCATTTGCGGTTACCCACGTTCTGATGTACATTACCGTTCAAATTAAATTTCCGCATACTGAATCGTTCGTTTTCGTTTTTACAATTTAAGTACCGTGTTATGGTCTTACACAATATTAACAGCAACATCAACAACAGGAAAGCTGTTGATGAACCTTTGTTTACCTTCAATTCCCGGTTTGATCTTAGTGCACCCAAAGAAAAACAAACAAACAAAAAAACAAAAAAATGTGTTGTACAGCCTTTAAGTATAGAGACGAAAAAAATTTTCAAATGAAAGAGAGTTGATATTCGACTATCTGCATCTTTTCTCAAAGACGATGATACTTTTTTTTTTCTTTCCCCATATATTTTTTGATCCATGATGACTGTGAGATCAAAAAAAAAAAAAAACGTGTTTTTATTAAATACTACATTTGAGTTTTGTGATTTGTTATATTGATGCATGGGTAAAATAAAAAAAAAAGACAAAATCGATAACATATTGACGGAAAATAATTGTTTTATTTCACTCTGGGCTAGCGCAGAACGTGTCGTACGGTGCATTTTAATACATATCTCCCAACCTGAAGGAGATTCAGCTGTTTAAACGATCTCAACCCCAACCATACAGCCCTACGAGTGTGCTTTTCAACATTTGCAGACGTGCCAGGCGAATGTCCTTTCATTTCAGAGAGATCAAGAACCCCGTCAGCAAATTCGAAAGGACGTAGAGCAAATGGATTTGAAAAACATCTTTTTGATCTTGAAAAAATATTCTGGTATTGCTGCTTCACATTTCTTTTGTGTGTTTGTGTGTGTATGGGTGGGGGTCGGGTGGGGGTGGGGATGGGGGTGGGGTCATAAACTACATTTTGCTCTTAGGAGGGGTGGGGGTTGAGAGGGAGTTTGCGCCATCGAATAAAAAACGTATACTGGGTGGGGTGGGCATAGGTAGCCTACCTACGCTTTTCAGTTTTGGCAAAGAACTTTGCTTTTATTTACCCTTTTCGAGCAAATTAAGCTGTTAGATTATGTTATAAAAAATTAGTTTTCTAGTGAGACAGACAAATAATCCACTCAAAGAGCCTCCTAAAGTCTTAGAACATCAAAGCCCTATGTCTGACATTTACCATTTGCCAGTCTAAAGACAGTAAGCTCATACATGAGTGGGAAAGGGTTAGGCTAAGCATATGAAATGTGTACATGAAAGTGGGGAGGGGGATAAAAATTTTCAGATTCGAACCTAAGTACTTACAGATGGCTCCTTAGTGTTTAATTACAGAGAGTAATTTTCCATTTGTCTTAATCTTCATCCCCCCCCCCCCTTTTTTTCCTTCATAAGACCTTACTGATCTCACAGGACACGCCCACGTCTCAGACATGACATAATATTTTCGAAAGTCGAAGTATTTAAGTACTGCTTACTCATTCAGGTGCCAAATGCCACTTGCTAATATTGGTGAAAAATCCAGAAAGTGCCAGGTTGTAAGACGGACATGATCAAATCTCACCTACACCCCTCTGCTTTCGTTCAGAGTAGTCATGGAAAAGGTACGCTGCTCACCGAGATGCTGAATAATATGCACTTGTCAGTAATCACCTCCACAATACCGATGTTATCTCAACAAACACAGTGGTGATGGGTGAGCAGACTGTTACCTCTCACGCGTTTGAAACCCCAAAATTGCTGTTGCTACTCGACTGGGACAGTATCCAAAGTGGTTATTTATTCAAGCTTTCGCGAGGACGAATAGGAACTGTGGGAACTGTGTGAACCCTAGAGCCCTAAAAGACCATAGCTGAGTAGTTTTAACAAAACCAGATTATATGGCGTTACTCTGGTTTTACTCACAGTGCCACCTCCGTTCTTGTTTGTTCCACCTCTACTTTTCGCACGAGGGATAAATTCGAGCTTAAACGTTTGCGACTGCAAAATATTATGATAAGGAGTTAGAATAACTCGGAACTGTGAAACAGCTTCATCAGTGACACGGCGCATTTTGAACGAGTGTCAAAGTGCGCATTAATTTTTGTTATACCTCTCCTACACCATAAATATTTGGTTTTTCTTTTTTTTTTTTTCTTCCGAAAATGGAGATAGAACAAACAAGAACTAAGGTCTCGACAGGTCGCACATTTTGTAGTCTTTAAAGCTTTAAAGGGATAAACCATAATGGTGATGGAAAGCATCTTGCTGTGTTATCAGTATCATCTAAGCCAGGGCCGGATCACATAATGAGGGGGCAGTGCGAAGATAAATGCCATAAAAAACATGAGACATTTAAATACATCTAGTTATATTTTGCCTCGTCTGAATATAATAATCTACACTGGAAAAGCATGCGCTTTACTCATGTTTGGTTTGGAACAAAACGGAACCAGGGCCAGAATAACAAGACGCCACTCACTATCTATCAGTGTGGCCTCGTGAAACATTCACAATAAGGAAACAAATTGTTCGCGGGCCGGATAAGCTTGGTATCCCAAGATTTGCTCTCGGGCCTGTCAATTATTCCTTCGAGGGCCGTAGGTTACCGACTCCTGCTCTCGGAGCTGTCTTAACACATGGGCAAACTGGGCTTGCCCAGAAGCCCGAAAGATTTAGGGGTCCCCATGCATGAAAATTTACATTTGATTTTTGAAAAGGGAAAATGCAGCCCTTTGCTTTGCCCAAGGGCCCATGATAATGTACAGACGGTCCTGCCTGCACTAAGCTGTGAAGTAATCGTGACAAATGAAATGTTTACCCATAGGCAAAAAATACAAAATAGAAGAACAAATTTATGAAACGGGAGGATATTAAGTTATTTGCTGCTGTAAATTCTTCTCTGTTAAGAGTGCCAGTCATCACAGTAAAACATCTGGATGACAGTGAATCTGAAACAAGACACAGCTACCACAGAGCAGTCTTACAAACACCCACATGAAATGACTAATCTTGAAGAAGTTGGCTTCTGTATGAGATAACATGCAGTGCAATGCATTTGCCGGTTTCCAATTCAGGGAAAACGCGCCATGATAATGCCGTGCAGTTGGAAGAGCATGCAAATGGCGATGCTAAATCTTCCGATTCAGGTGGTTTATCTAAATTGTGTATGATTGCAATGGGTGTTTTTTTCCTGGCTTTTGGCACGTAAATCTAAATAAACGCGGATCGCTGAACTAAAAATCCACTCTCTGTTTAAAGTAATATTTTTGCAGCTCAAGAACTCTTGGCACGGCCCACTTGCCTTGGCAGCTTTTTTGCTAAAATGATTTAATACTTTAGACTCACGAGGTTATTTATATTCGTATATATAGATTATAAACACCGGTGTACTATTTGTTTGTTGTTTTTTTTTAGGAAAAAAAAGGGGTGGGGGTGGGGCGAGCAAGTGATTATTTAATCACTTCTTATGAAATCAGGTTTGCTTAGAAAAACAGGTGCTATGAGGTCTTCAAAGGTTATAGACGGGATTGAATGGAAACATCAGCGACACACCAACTTAATTAGGTATTGAGGAAGGTCCCGATAGTTTCTGATAAAACATACAAAGATAACAGCATCTTCTCTTGGTTGTGGGGCTCTGGGTGAAATCTCTGTCAGTAACATAAGGTCTCAAATGTACATGGGATGTGAGAAGCTGTAAACAGCGTGTGCCAGGCACGTTTTGATTACTCCAGGGTGTTTAGATTGTCCTCTCATGCTGCTGCACACACGAAAATTCTTTCTCTCACAATAGCAACAGCTCAGCTTGTGTGTTGATGTTGTACATGTGCAGGTCATAACGGTATTGCAAAAGCAAAATGTTAACAATGTCAGGATGCCGTGAACCACCCTATACGATCAACCTCACAGTAATACACCGGGGAATTTGAGTCTGAGTTTGAGTTAGCACGACGACACGATAACGGTCACATTGTGCTCGGAAAAAACACAAGACGAAAGACAGAATGTAACAGAATGATAGAAGAGAGGAGACCCATTCCAGAATGACCCACCAACCAATGATATTTTTACCGCACTCTCATAGTAAAAAGTAATAAGAGGTCGGTACCAAATTAAATCGTCTTAGGAATCGACTATCTTGGCAAATATCATTCCTTTAGCTTATGGAGATGGGAAAAAAATGGAAGTATGGGTACCATCACCTTTATCATCACTTTCAGTTATTTCATGCTATCGGCCACCAGTTACAGCTTTATTCGTTGCGGTATCGATCAATCTCATTGCAGAACTCGAAGAGATCTCTTTCTGTTCATTTGTTTACTTGTGTGTATATGTGTGTGTGTGTGTGTGTGTCTGTTTAATTAATCGAAGAAAAAAAAAAGATGAGAACAATAACAAAAGAATCCACAAAGGCTGATCGATAGCTACTCCTAGAAGAGTCAGCGACGATGATATTGACATTCATTTGCCCATTTATTTTTCAGCCCTGTGGATTTGACACCATGGTTTCCCATACGTGATCCAGCCATCCGCAGTTCATATCATCAACATTCATCGTTACCTTTATTCTTTCTTGTTCTATTACTACAATTGAAAAATGGCATCGTAATTGTCATCTACAGAATTGGCTGTGGACCGGCAGGCGACTCAATTTTCCAAACACTTCTGGGGACCAAAAGGCAAGAGATTTGTCCTACCAGGACATACAGGTGAGTAATCTTCAGTTCTATCGGCAAGTCATGCTGTGCTTGAGTTTAAAACAACACTGGAAGCAACTTTCTTTTTAAAGTTCGTTTCGAAATCATCACCATGGCCTGCTATCATTGAGGCCAATTCGTAAAGAATCACCGCCCATAAGTGTCCATATTAATTAAGCAGAGGTGGTGAATGGTGGATGGTTCTAATCACAAAGACTGTTGAATTGGGCGTGGATGCAGTCAGTAAATGGGGTTCATGATTTAATTCAAAAATAGATTAACAAGCTAAACTAACACTTTCGATATAATTTTTCACGTCTTGACCCTGCCTAGAAGTGGCAGACCTGCCTTTTCTAAATGCATTAATTGGCATCTTGCCTCCGTCATAGCGGCCAAAGGCCTCATATTTGATCTCCCACCTGCTTTTACCAATTCACCACCTTTAATTTAGCTGTTGATAAAACCATTCTGAGGGGGAAAAAAAGTTACATAGTGTTGAAAAGTTTTCCAGCACCAAAAGAATAGCTACCATTTTTGAGAATAATTTCTTTATGCCAAAGTGTGTAACATCCGAGCCAGTGTGTTGAACAGGGGCTCTTAGACCTTTGTAAAGCCATACCTCGAGATGCCTCCCAGGCATTTTGCGTACCCGTTTGTCTTACTGGTGGTATTACTTACACTAAGTCTGTGAACTATGCTGCTTGTCGTGAATTACAACCTCACAACGTACACTCCCGAAACATTTCCCCTGGGGGCATCCCCACATGGGAACGCCTAACCCAGTTTGGGAACCATTCCATGGAGAGAGGTACCTGTTGGAATCATTTTTTTTCAGTGGGTGTCAATGACTCATCCCACATCTGCGTTTACGCTGAACTCAATTGTGTACACCGCAACCGTGCGTTTCCTCTCTTTCTCTTTGTTGTTATTTTTCTCTTTCTCCTCTCACTCCGCCCCCTTTTTTCTTGCGTCCTTCGGGGAAAGTTATTATTATACATTTTCTTTTCTTCTCATTTCCTCTCTTAATCGGCATTTTTTTGCTATATCGACGAAAATATGAGAAAACAGGCAGTTCTGCTGGTATTTTTGTTGGCTTGGATCCCGCGGTGTTCCTCGAGATGTTTATCTAAGTAAAAAGGTGGCATCATGTCGGTTCCAGGAGCTGCTTTCATGACTCTTCCCTCGGTTTTATTTCTTTGCGATGCTTGCACTTGATTTACTTTTCTCAGCTTATTCAGTTTATTACAGGGATGTGTGGGTATTTAGTCATTTATCGTTGCATTGCTTACACATTTTTTATTTACTTTTTTTTTTCTTGTCGTTCACTCTCATCCTCATCAAACTAGAAAATTAGACAGAGATAGTCAAACAACTTATTGTGTACAAAAACCAATTATTGTAGACATCCGTTTATTATTCCTTCCATGTCATAAGTACTTTTATCATTACTACTATTACAACTGTTTCTGGTGTTATTTCGACGGTCCGAATAACAGCAGTTAATTACGAATTCCCTACAATTATTGTCACCATTTGCTGCAGCCATTGCATTACCACGATTATCACTATGCCTGACTGCCAGCCATACTACCGGTTCCAACATAATTAGGTTTTAAAATATTTATTGCTATCATATTTAGGTATTAATTTAAGACAATAACTTCATCTTCTTTCCTTTGACACATTACAACTACAGCCAATTTCAATGTCAATTCCAGCATTACTGTATTAAAATTAGACTAGCAAGCGCATTGGGTCAATTCCGTTTTACATCAGGTTGTGACTCAGACTTGACCTTCGTTTGAAGCAAACAGCAAGACAGATTGTTTTAGCCTCATCAAAGATACTAGAAACTATAAGATGAGACACTGTCTTCTTCGCACCACTAAAATAAAACGTGCACACAATTTGCCCGCTGATCGGGGGCGGAGCCCATGGCGCATAGTATGAAAAGAATGTTTCATATAATGGTGAATTTATGAGGCAAAATTGTGACAGTGCTACTGCCACTAAAAAAAAATTAAAAATAGCCAGACTTTTCCCACAGTGATTGAGGTTATAATTCCACAGTAAGTGATGACAATCAAGGCCTATTGCGATAGCTGAACAGTGAACAAAATTCAAAACTTTACCTATCTGGCTTTGTAAAATACGGCACTTTTCATGACTTCCGGGTGTTTGCCGCTAGGTGGGGGTGCGAAATGTGTGCACGCTAAAAGCACTAGCTGTCTTCTCTTGTCAGTCCTAGTATCTTTGGTCTCACTAGTACGCGAGTCCCGCTTAACTCTGTTGTCCACAAAAACCAAGGCAGAACAGAATTGACCCACGGCAATATTGACCTGATTTTCCTGATGCAGTTATTGGTTTCGCCGCTGCTTAAAAACGAGTACCTCTTCATACCGTTGAGTTCGAATTACTCTCGGCTTAAGTATAAACATTATTCTTTCATGACGTATTCCTCTTATCTATCACATAACTGACTCAGGGTATATGCAGATGTGATTTTGAACGCTGAGTTTCGATCACCAGTGTGTAATTACTAAATTGAAGCGCAGAACGAAATTTCCTGTCATACTTTTTAATTCTACTGGAACAAAATCAAACAGCTTATTGAACACACTATAAGCTCTTCAAAGAAATTGCGTCTTTTTTTTCCGGTTCAAATTATCGGAACACTTTCTTCTGTTCAGCTCAGTTGTGGCTCAAAATCAACGGAAGTAGTGAAGATATAGTGAACTTTAAGACCTTTTAAATAATAATATGCTTACGTACACCTTTAGATCTTTCTATAATATGATATTTTGAAGAATTTACGGCTCAGCAGTTTAAAAGCCTTTCAATTTTTACAGTAGAGGCCTTACTTCCTTTCCAATAATTATGATCAGTGAGTGTTGTTGTAAAGGCCCCGCGTTCAATCAAGGGTTTCTCCTGAGCCTATGGATCAAAACACAATCAAATCTGGCCATCAAAAGTCTGCCTGTCCGGCCCGTGTTTGTTGCTGATGCAGACATTAACTATAAACAGCACTTTTTGCAGCGAAAGACATGCATGTAAGGGAGGTATCATACTAAACCCGGTCAGCCACAGTCAGATGCTGGCAGCAAAATGTACACCAAATAAATAGTGGCAGAGGCTGACTGTGTCTGATACGGGCTTAGTATGCTAGAGTCTTCCCGGATTTACTACGAAAATATAAGAAATTATGGTGTGCACTTCTTGTCTGCCAGCATCTGACTGTGCTTCTGACTGGGATAGTTTGATACCTCATTTAGGAAGCACGTCCATTTTGAGAAGGCATGAATGTATTTCCGACAGTGAGAGAACGGTAAGAGATCCGGAAACAGCGGAAGCATATTTATTCCGGGCAAAGCCGCGGGGTAATTTGTTGTTTCATATTTATGACACTGAGTAATTGTGAGTCTGTTTGAGCATCGTGGTCTGTGCCAACAAAAGTGTGATCACAATTATCCATTCCTCCTTTGTTTGTCTTACCTGAGCTTGTTTTTAACCATGTCGTGCACACTCACACTCGCCCGCCCACACACACACACACACACACTCACAACACACACACACACAGATACACACACATACAACACAACAATACCAGCACACAAAGACTCACATCGAAGACCATAATGCTCAGATACACAGGATGCACTCACAGCATTGTGTGTACGCAGTGCCCGTCCATTAAAAGTAAATAAGCACAGACGCTCTAGCTTACTCATATTTACAGACACGATCAACAAAAAAACAAAAACAAAAAACAAAATCAAAACAAAAGGCGTAAACAATGTTAGATTTTTTTCCACATGCTGTTCCGCACATCTCACGCCCACACAGCACACGCAAACGCCAAACAGAACTCATACTTTTTTTTTTTTTTTTACATGTGATGATAAATAACAATTTTGTACGCACATTGTACACACTGTCTGCACACATGCTACTTCAGGCAACACAAACTACTCTCACTCGAGTGCTCACCAGCGCCATATTCTAACACATCTAATCAATCATTAATGCTTTGCGCTCATCAACCTGCAGCATCACATTACCCCACTGCAGCAATACCTCAAACGCCGGCACGATCAAAGCTCACAGCGCTATTGGATTATCTGCTGGTTTTTGTTTTTGATTTTTATGTGATGTCACCGTAACGAGCACAACCACGCCATACAGGCGACGCCATTAGAGCTACATTAATGTTTACCATGCTAACATCAACATTGTTACCTGCTTCCAGTGACGCAATTACACACAGGTATCAGGCCTAGAACGTATTGAATACAGCCACAGAATGTATTGAACAGACGAGTGATCGAATTTACACCCCCGGCTCCCTGCATTAAGTTACCACTCCTCTTCGCTTTTCTGCCTCTTAATGTCGCGTTTATGACCAGACTAGGCAAGAAAGTTTTGCAAATATAAAGATGTGTTTCTGTGCACACGGAAACGAAAACGCCAGAACCCTCCAAGTAGTGAAATAGAGAGAATGTTTCCATGTATACAGAAACGCCACTTACATGGTTATAGAAACGCCCTTTCTTTTGACTACTTGATAAATTTTTGCCGTTTCCTTCCACATGAATTCATAGTTAACTAGTTTAAGTAAGTTAAATCGCCCGTTAAATCCCTGCCTTCCTCAGCAATTTCTATTCTTACAAACAATGGGAGGAAGGACAAACTGTCAAGGGATTTTAACATTTGCGTGGTGTGTGGTGAGTCATCTGGGTTACCTGTAAAACTCTATAATTAATCCAACTTCAACCTCTGGCTATCAGGCAGAGTCACTTTGCATGCCCCTTTGCTCAATTTCCCACGGGCATTCCGACACATAGCAACAATTTTTTCAGGTGTGATTTCATAAACAGCATAGCAGCGCTAACTTGGCACCTGGAGCTTGTTTGCAGTTTCAAAAGCCTTTTAAAATTTATGACTACTGACTGGCCGGATGGAACTAAACGAAGATACATTTCATGGACATTTCGTTCTCTACTCAGGAAGGTAATGGAAAGATAATGAAACGCGATCATAGTTCTTGTTGATCTCCATTTTCTGGAAAACTAGAGATCTTTTAATATATAGAAGAGGCACCACAATTGCACAGTTTGACACTTGTTTAAAATGCGTTGTGGCACTTATCAAGCTGTTTCACAGTTCCGATTAAAATTTATTCTAAGGATTTATCATAATGCTAAAGCCGCAAATGTTTAATGTCGAATTTCTCAGGTGTGCAGAAAGTGGAGTTGGAACAAACAAGAACTAAGGTCACGATAAAGAAGTTAGTCTGACATTTCTCTGTGAGACGGCGTCACGTGTTTGTTTGTTGGTCGAGGTTCTACTTAACTGACTCTGCTGTGCAATTTACATAACTAGCAGATCGGATCCAAGTTAACCCAAGCTGTACCACAACTTTCTTCCTCTGGGTTGTGAATGTTCTTTTAATATTTGAATGAGAGGCATATCATATTAAGCCCGAAGCAATCTTGTCAGCTGCTGGCAGACAAGCAATGCACACTGTAATTTCCTATATTTTCTTAGTAAGTTGGGGACGATCCTATCATACTAAGCCCGGTCAGACAGTCAGCTTCTGCCACTATTTCTTGGGTGTACATCTTGCTGGTAGCAACTGGCTGTGACGTCCCGGACTTAGTATGATGCCCCCTCCCCATAGTAAAGCACGCATTTTGTCTAACAAAACCAATCACCCCATCCCCTTACGTTATCAAATTACAAATAACTGCCTTCAATGTCTTCCGCCACTGATGCCGTTCTCTTACCTACCGACTGTTGTTAAATTTATCGTACATACGCCACACGGTAATTTGAGTGGGTTTTCCATGACTCACCAGAAAATCAGCCCATTTCAGTAGAACTAATGTGGTTTGCAAAGGCCATTGGCCTGTGGAGTTGTCTCCCGGTAATGAAGACAAGGTCTCTGATTCCAGTGTTTTGACATGAGCCGTAAGGAAGCTATCTTTACCATTTATCTCATGGTGGTGGTACCGGGCGTGATGAAGGAGAGGCCAGTTATATGGAAGCGTACACAGGCGTCTGGGTTAATCTGTTAGCTTTTTCATGTGGTATGACTTCTGTCCGCGCTTAGATGGTGCTTCCGAGACGCCCTGCGGACTATCTTGATCAAAGACTACCAAAATGGCGAAGAGGACCTAGTCGTTGTTTATAAATAAAGTTAATAAACTGTGCGAACCCAGACTACCAAATCTAGGCCATCAAGTATGGATATATGAGAGTCAAACAGTTTCAAATTCCACACGAGGCAGGATACAATCTAATTCAGTGTTTTTTTAGGTACTCACTCGTCGAAGGGCTGAAGGGGGCCCATGTTCCGTCTCTGGTGTGGCTTTATTGTATTGAGAAGGTACGTAAATCCTCAAGCAGCGAGTGCAGCTTTGAGGGGTCAGTGCAGTTTTCTTTGTAGTCCATGTGGCAAGTAATTAATGATCTGGTGCCATCACGCCATAATGTATTATACTGCGCCAATTACGGTGCAAACATTTTTTATTTTGCAATGTACCTACACTCTTATTCTTGTTCCTTTATTAATACCCTCTTTTTTTCCTTTGGGTACTTTGTGGGGGCGGAGCATTACCGTACGCTTGACTAACTCTCCTGACATCAAAGAAATCAAACAGGCCGCAGAAATGACGAAATGACTAGGTAGATAGATTGTGCTTTTGGTACAAAGAAAACCAATTATTATTATTCTGCCCTTAGATTACCCAGCATTTTTTTTTTCAAACTCCTGTGACTGCATGAGAATGTTCCGCTCACTCTGCTGAAATTAGCGCCCTCTAGATAAGAATTCTCCCTCGAAGATAAGACTGTCTACACCACTATCTGTGAGTCTACAACCTGGATTTACGGGCACTTTACTCGCCGTTGCTAGTGTTCATTGTTTACTTCGGGGCTAAAAAAGGACGTGGGTAGATATGGATCAAGAGCGATTTGGAGATATTTATTACCGTGGGAATTCAGAACTACAGAAGGGTTACGGCGCGCTGCTGTTTTAAATGGAAACTGGTCAATTTGGAAACGGAAGCTGGTTAGGGTCGATTATGCTTCCGTCATGGTGCAGGTGACTTTGAGCTAGTGTAGATGAAGCATAGTATCAAGGCCTTAATTATTTCTCTCTGCATGTCTGTGTATGTGCCAGTTCAGATGCCTCGTAGCACCGACATCAACTCTGTGAAAATTAACACAACGGAAACAGCCTATGTTGTACACGTACAAGTATGGTAAAGTTCCGTTACCGTTAGGCGGCATACTGCCGTGCTCAGCAACTAAACACAGTAGGGAATCTCATAGACATAAATCTAATTTCTTAGTCTGTTAAACCCGCCACTCCTTCATTCCCTGATAGTTTGGCAATCCTCTTTTACGTCTGTTTCCGTCCTATACCAACGATCTCTTTTCTCTTTTCCATCTCGCCTTTTTTTCTCTCTACCTAGACAACATCGCCCATCGCATTTCATTTGAACACTCCAATGGCGATATAACACTAAATTTCTCAGTCAACTTCTTTGAATAGCAAATTCAGGTTTATTTTATTACGAAAATAAACCACAATACGAAAGTAAAACACAGATTCCCAGTATGAGCAACTTCCATTTTGACTGGCCTCGATAAAGAGAGGAAAACAATTTATTTTTGCAGGACCGTAAAATAAATAATAATAATAATAATGGATGGCATTTATATAGCGCATATCCATTACAAAAATGCTCTATGCGCTTTACAGAAACATGTCAAAAAATACATGGGTAAACTCACACACACAACCCACATTGATACACACATAATAATAATAATAATAGATAGCTTTTACATAGACTAGAAACTCTCATACAAATGACATTTTAACATCCTGTGTACTTTAGTTAACCGAAAGAGTCTTTTTCAGATGCCGTTTGGGATCTTTTTTCGTGAATTCAATGAATTCCGGACGGTGTGTAGTTACTACCAGTAATTTCAAGAGGGTGATTTTTTTTTTTTTAACGAAGCATACAATGAGTTGTTGAATTTGAATTGTAATAGTTTACATCTTATCTGCTGTCTTTTATCCATGTTATTTAGGGCATATCTGTACAGGCAAAAATATACTCCATGACTAAGTGTTTACCATAAATAATGAGCACAACTGCGGGGGATTGCCATGTTTTTGAGATCACCTGTGTTGTTTATCTAGTGGTGAAAGGTGAAGTGTTTAAAAATGGGATATAAGAATGAAAACAGCGAGGCAAAATGAGTGGTGCAACGGGATGGTTTTATCTTTATAGGAAAAGGCCATTATTGTGCAATTATAGTGAAAGTAAACACAGCAATGGCATAGTACAATGTAAATAGAAACACTTGTCTGAAGGAAACTCTCTGCCTGTAGAGAATGCTGTCTACACTCCAGCTCTCCCAAGCGTTCCATTCAGTTAGTTAATGTCGCGACTTTAGTTCTTGGTTTGTTCTATATCCATTTTCTGAAAAACTGGAGATCATTAATTTAGTGTGTAGAAGAGGTACAACAAATGCACACTTTGAAGCTTGTTTAAAATGCGTTGTGGCACTTATCAAACTGTTTCACAATTACGATTTATTCCAACTCCTTGCCACGATAACTAAAGCCGCAAACGTTTAACCTCGTATTTCACAGTTGTACAAGGAATGGAGTTGAAACAAACAAGAAGTAAGGTCGCGGTGTGTCTGTATGCTCAGGTTCTATTTGAAATAATGGAGAATTTTGTACACAGCCCGTTTGTCTGTTGTTTGACTGGCATGTACCTTTGATCTAGGTTCTGCCCCGCGAAACGTGTCTGTTTACCATATTTTCATTATTATGCACCAACCCGACCGTCTCATAAATAAATTCCTCCCGTCTATCCAGTTAAAACCTGGCACTGAAACGCCCGCGCGTTACCATGGACATAATTCCCTCACCCGCGGGGCCAAGGAAAAGTAATCTAGACAGACTGAAGTTCACACAGCCCCAGAGTTACTATTTCAGTCAGTACATTATCACGTTGTCTAACTTTATCTAATGTTTATATAGTCTATAAACACATCTGTAGACTCATGAATCGTATTTCTGTTCGTCTTACTGAGTGTGGGCAGAATTCAGTGAGAGAACCCGAAACTCAAACATCCCTTACACCGGCTACCCGAAACTCTATAGACCTTACACCGAAAGAGATATTATTCTGCTGTGTACTTTAGTTAACCGAAAGAGTCTTTTTCAGATGCCGTTTGGGATCTTTTTTCGTGAATTCAATGAATTCCGGACGGTGTGTAGTTACTACCAGTAATTTCAAGAGGGTGATTTTTTTTTTTTTAACGAAGCATACAATGAGTTGTTGAATTTGAATTGTAATTACCAACCGGTTTTAGCTTGCAACTTAAATTTAAATCTCCTGTAACATAATTAATTGCATTAGCAAGAGGACGTTACGTGTAGCAGTGAATATCTGGTGGCTTTGTTATATTAGAACAGTGTTTCTTTTCTCCTTAATAAAATACATTAAACAGTTATAGCACGACTTGAGTATGACCATATTCTTATCAGGTGTTTATATCCAACATTCCTTCCCAACATGAAAAGAGAATTTCTCTCTTTGCAATAGCAGAGCCTCATAAACATTCCTCAAGACGCCCGTTACTGTGGGTTTTATTCCACAAACATACTGCACCGTACTCCTTCCAAGTACATCAAAAACAAAACAAAAACAAAAACAAAAACACAAAAACAGAAAAAAAAAAAAAAACTTGAAAGTTTGCTTGATTGATCTTGAGCTCAGGTGTGTATCGACTCCAGACGCATTATGCCCATCATTGGCTGGGATTCCATAAATCGTTAAACCACCGAGCAGGAATACGCCCAGGGTCAGTAACAAATCTACCTAGCCAGTACTCAACATTCCTCAAGTGCTCACTGCGATTAGACCAATGGTTCTCTACCGGGGGACGGGAATATTTTCCACTAGGAGAAAGAAAGGAGATTTGGGGATTTTAGTACGGAAATACACAGGCTCTGAAAAAAATGCACACTATATAGGTATTATGTTGTAAAAGTAGAGAGTCGCTTTTAGTTTTCTTATTGCAGATTATGCTTTGTAATTTGTTACTAATGAGTAATGTTCCATTTAGCATCTCTGGCTTAATTCCACTGAACTGTCACCTCAATAGTGTTACTATATCTGTTTTTGTTGTTGTTGTTGTTGTTGTTGTTGTTGTTGTTGTTGTTGTTGTTGTTGTTGTTGTTGCAGTTTTTGTTAACGAAATAGCTGAATTGTTGAATGGAAAATAAGACAAGATAAGACAAGAATCATTTTTAGTATCCACTGGGGGGAAATTCTCTTTCACAGAGCGTTTAAGAGCACGTATACGGCACACACATCTTCGGTACCATTAAGCATTTAATCACAGCACAAATGAAGCCCTGAGACATAAGGGGAAACAGGATTTAAAACGTTAAGAATCACTGGATTAGAAGTAGAACGAGCAGAGAAGAAAGGCCAAGCCGTTGGGTTTGGGACAGAACGATAGACTAGCTCGCTCCGGGGGAGAGCTTGTTTCTTTAACTTAAATATCATAACCCAGATTTTCTTCCGGCATTTGAGATAATGATATTTATATAAATACGATTACTCTTCCGCATTGCCGTGCAGGGATGTGAGCTGTTATCTCCGGTCTCCACATTCCTGGATACCTTTCTCCCCGCTTTATCTAATCTCCTGCTCTTTTCAAGTCCAGCTGAGTGTCTGCACTGAAATGAAAAATTTGTTCCTTTCTGAGCATTTCGCTCTTACGTCATGCATATTATTACCCTGCTGCAGCAGTTCTCCTCTGTCTTTATTTATTGCAACATTCCACTTTCTCCTTTTCACCACGGGCGGATGGTGGACGCTTCTAGTGACGTCTCCTTTCGTCCTGTCACTCTCCTATATTCTGTCTATCCTCTTGCTTTTTTCCCCAGCACAATATGACAGTTATCGTGTCGTCGTGCTTTCTTCAAACTCAAACTCTCTTTTTCACCGTTCACCCCCTCCCTACTCTCTCTCTCTCTCGCTTTCTCTCTCTGTCTTGCTTTCTCTCTCTCTCGTTTCTTTCTCCCGTTTCTTCTCTCCCCCCCCCCTACCCCCGTCTCTCTCTGTACACCACAGTCAAATTTAACCCCAAACACAAACATTTCCCTGGCACCGATTGAGTGTTTTCTGTCAAATTCTTGTCACTATCGGAAATCATTGAAGATTTGCATGTACAATAATTATTGGCAACGTCACTCCTTCATCCTTTCTTTGTAATCCACAGATAACATGTTTACTCTGTTCTTTTAACAACCAAACAACGGAATGAGTAAACCGGAACAGATGTATTTTAGTAAAAAAAAAATGCGAGGGTGGATGTAAGCGTAATTATGTCTGTTTGTTCATCGAAAAAAAGAATCGCCATGCTATTTTTTCCCTATTGTTTATGGGAGTTTTTCTTCTTTGTTCAGCATAAAGGATAATTATTTGCTCTGGGCCAATTGGCTGCTGTTAATTGTTTTTATTTTCTCCATGTTCGCCTGTTGATTCATGAATGTTCTGGCACTGGCTCAGCACTGGCTACTTTCCTTCGTTTCTGTTTATTCTTTGTTGACTGAGCTTTCGCCATGTTTCTTACCTGATGGAGGCAGTTTTTCCTACTATCTTTTTGTTTCACTGGGTTATCCCACAACACTAGCACTCTAGCACTATTCAGTCCATGGTTGTCCTTTTTTTAACTGAGTTCTTTAATTTCATTTGGCTTTTGTCATTTATCTGACCCATTACCTGGCTTGCTTTCGTGCTCCACCCACGTCCCTTCCTCCTACCCGTGTATCCTTGCTTCTGTCGTCGAGGCTTTGATGTCTGGCTCGGTTATCCTTTCATTTACGTCGCATTTCCTGTTTCTTCCTCTTTTTTCTTCCGTCAACGGTATTTCTACCACGAAAGGTTTCCGGTTACGCCACCCCCAGTTCATTCATTCACACCCCTTTTTATTTTTCCTTCCTGCTCGTGTGACATAGGCTTGCGTGAGTGAGCGTACATAGATCTACACACTAAGGCACACCTCGTCAAGCACACCTTTCTCGCTACCTAGTTATCAACGGCAAACGACTTGCACCGAGTGGCACTGGAAAACACAAAGAAAGATGTACGTACATACCCTCAAACCGCACAACTCACTAGCCTAGCAACAGCGTCTTCAACCGGAGATTGGTCTAATTCACCTCACCTGCGCCCCATCACGTGTATTCTTTCATTTTGCTACTTGAAATAATTTGCAAAGACACAGCATGTGAAATTGTGACGTTGTTCCTCTTTACTGTTTTCGTTTACCTGGGAAAACAGATTTTCAGACCAAAGGGAACAAAACCACAATAACGTGTGTGGATGGTTGCTATGCTACACATAGCAAATGACGTAAAAATCGTTGGTGGTAAAGTAATAGTTTATAACCCAAAAAACGTTTTAACATTCTTTGGGTTACATCAAAAGTGTTTTATATCAATGGAGAAAGTCGGTGACACATGTGCATAAACTGACGGCTTTTTAAGGTCTCCGCAATGAAGAACAATTTTACGTTACAACTTCAGACGTGATGTTGATACAGTTTCATATGTTATATAACTTATCGAAACAGTCGGACAGTTAGTTGTAATAGTTGTTGAAGGAAGGAAGCCATAGGAAACAACGAAGACAAAGGATGGAATTTCGGATCCAGGAAGGCGACAAATAATAGCAATGAGTAAACAGTGAATAAATAATGAGAATATTAATTATTATACTGTATAAACAGTGGCAGCATTGGCAGAATCGATAAGATACCTGCACCAAAAACCAACGGCACTGGTTAAAATCCTGATCCTGGTGACGACAGTAGATGGGTGAGGAACAGCGACAGTCTTGGCTTCTATGTGGCCGAGATTCTAGAAGTTGTCAGGAAGTTAAAGGCCCAAACATCTAATAAAAGAACTCATTCTTCCTCCGAAGATCTCCACTTCTCTTGCTCCACCTCATGAGTTTCTTACCACTAATAATAATACGATAACAAAATAATAATAATAGGGGCCTAATAATAATACTTTAACGAGGCAGACAGATCGTTGCTTATTTCGTGTATGTATAATATACAGTTCGCAACACAAGCATGCCTGAGTCCCACCATATGTCAAAACAGTATCCAGTAAAGCAGATAATCGGCAGTACTGTTGTCTGGCACCTTGTGGTTTGATTAGGACAAAAGAAACATAACCCAGGAACCCGCACAGGTAGCAGGACTGTGTTTCTTCCCTTTGGGTGGGTGGGCTGGAGCTATTTTGAGTTATGACAACACACACTCGCTCTATTTTCTGTTTTACTCGCGAGCACTGCTGCTCCACGCCGGTTCCACTAGTGGGTTCTGCAAAGTCTGCAAAATGTTCGTTTAAATGGGAACTCAGGGCTTATTACTCATTAAACAGGAGTAGCCAGGTGCCACGACAATTCTCATAATGTGCATTGAGAAGTGATGTTAAAAATGCTGAGATGTGGGAAAAATACCAGATTTTTTTTTTGTTTTTTTTATTTCCTCACGATAATTAGCGAAACTAGCTTATGCATCTGTGAGAGCCTGCGCGTGAGAATGCCTGTGTAGTGCGTTTGCTTTGCATATCTGTGTGTGTGTTTGCATGATAAAGGTAGCGGAATGTGCATACAAATACACGTATTACCCAATACCCGACATAGAGATGTATAAAACCTCCATGATAAACTGCCAAAGTCGAGTATGAGAGAACACCAGAACAGGAGTAGACAATAATGAAATCTGAATTAAGAATCATAGCCTTAGTTCTAGTTTGTTCTATATCCTTTTTCTGAAAAACGGGAGATCTTTTAGTGTATTGAAGAGGTATGACAAACGCGCACTTTGACACTTGTTAAAAGGCACTGGTATCAATCTGTTTCACAGTTCCGATTAATTCGAACTCTTTATCATAATACTAAAGCCGCCAACGTTTAACGTCGAAATTCTCGGTTGTCCAAAAAGTGAAGTTGATACAAACAATGACTAAGGTCGCGGTATGTTAGCGAGTCTGCAACGTAAACATTACAGTAGAAACACAAGAAGGGTAGAAAAATATAAAAGGAAAACATTACGAGATGCAAGATACTACAACAGGTGAAGTAAATACGCCAATCCGACCAACGCCGGTGTTAAACAGTGGAATGTGAGATTCGGCACTATCTTTGATGTGCTCTTGAATTTCCAGTGCATACTTACTGTGACTTTCTCTCAGTAATAGAATGCTTAAAATTCTCTCTCTCTCTCTCTCTCTCTCCTTCTCTCTCTCGCTCTCTCTCTCTCTCTCTCTCTCTCTCTCTCTCTCTATCTCTATCTCTTTCTGTCTCTCTCTCTCTCTCTGTCTTTCACTTTGTCGCTCTCAATATATATATATATATATATATATGCTATGCATCCCTCTCTCTCTCTTCTCTTCTCTTTCTCTCTGTCTGTTTCTCTCTGTGTCTCTCTGTCTGTTTCCCTCTCTCTCTTCCTCACCGCCATCTCTCTCTCTCTCTCTCTCTTTCTTGTATAGCTTTTTTTTCTTAAACAGAGCTGTTTCAATCACTCTATAGCATTTCGAACAGCTTCATTCCCTTAACCTATGTCACAGTGGCCTTGAAGAGTTCTTGGTACCACCCACCTGGTAGATACATCACATCCACCACTCCCCCCAATCTAGCCATGCACCTTTATTGCCTGCAGGATAGCCCCAAGCAATGACTTTCCTACACTCCTCAGACATTTGCCAGGCCAGCAGTGTTTGGGAAGGGCAACTTCCATTCAAATATCACTTACTACTTTCATGATGGGTGAAAAAAAAAACAAAGGTGGGGGAGAGGATGGGAGAAAACTGGTAATAATTGCACATGAGAGCGATTGAGAAGAAGAAACAGGAACGTGGCAAGTAATGAAGTTGGACATTTTCTGTCAATTAATAATGTTTTAACTAAATATTGTAAACAAAACCACAGACACTCTGTTGGGTCGCAGCAAGGCTTGAGCGAAGACAAAATAAGGCAAAAAGTTATACTCAGCAAACCTTTCGTAAGACTAAGACATAATACAGAAACGACACAATGAAACAATGAAGGGATAAAGGAAGGTTTCTGTGTTATTTCTTACACGAGGCTTTGCTACATACAACTTTATCCTTTTGCCATATTTTGTCTTTAATGTTTTGAACTCACCTATCTTCTCACTCTTAACTACATTGCATGATTGAATCTGGTAGCAATAGCGCAAAAATATAATCTATGATACTGGTCTCGTTTTATTCTCTTGTCGGCAATACACACACAGCAAAATGTAATAAAAGTAATTCTGCATCCTCATGAAAAGTACCATACAGGCACTGAGACACTAAAACATACATATAATCGTATCCAAGAAAAGATAGTGTTATTCTTATTAGGAGAAAGCTTAAAGGAAGTTTCAAATTTTGAAAAAGAAAATGCTAAACAAAATTTTGACATTTGAGACTCCTTAAGTACATACTACATAAGAATATTTATTATGACGATTTTGTATTAACCCTACACCTTCCCTTAGTAGATAGCAGCTGGTTGATAGGCGCTTCTGGTAGGGTTTCCTTCTCCCCTATCGTTCTGTTCTATTCTGTCTATCTTCTTGCCTTTTCCTGGCCCAATGTGGCCGTTATTGTGTCGACGTACTTTCTCCAAACTCTAACTCAAACTCAAACCCTTGGCCGATCAAATCATCTACTACATTGCCAGTGTAAAAGCCAAGGAAATCAGCCTTCAAGTTAGGCCACGTTGGTACAGTTTGTAGGTCAAGACATAGTCCAAATACCAGCTTAATGAAAGGATAACTATCTGCCGTTTAAAAAACCTTGGCTGAGCCCAATAATTCCCCTTTGGCAGAAATGAGATTAAAGTAGAGTCTTTTGACCCTGCATTTTCATTTAACTGTCACTCCTGCATATAAACTTCAGCCACTGGACAGGGGGCAAGCATAGAAGTAGGAAGTACTTCTTACTTCTATGGGGGCAAGCGATTACTTTACTGCTCCATTTCTGCCCTGACCATCTGGTCTTCCGGTCGGCCGTCTTAATACCGTTTTACTGCCGTTGAAATTAGACTGAACGCTTGACTGACCACCACTGCTGTGCCCTGGCGAAGTAATGGCCAGCGGCCACACGAGAGGGGAAATGGCGGAAGTTCTGTTTATAGACCTGCCAGTCGAGTCCGGACATCATCAACTGAAAAAGCCCAAGTGATGGCGAGAGTCAGAAAATTAATTAATGTTGTCCCACAAAACAAACCAAAACAAAAGAAACGCTCCATATATTTGCCAAGAATTTATTTCATTCGAGGCCACCTTTGGAATTGTTATCGCAGTGTGATTTGCATTGTTAAACTGGTAGGTCCTTGTTTTCAATGTTTTCTTCAGCATAACGTGATTTACTAAAATGAAAGCAGTCATCGGGAACATGTCCAGATTATTCAAATGTTGCATAGAATTATAACTTTCAGGTGCCATCTCTCTGTTGTGTGAGTGGTTAGTACTTCAGATACTGGTTGGGGCGCTCCATGCTTCATGGTCTTTTCTTTAAAATGTATTAGCAAATCTGTGGCCATGTGTATCTTTTCTCTTTTCAGCTGTTGGTGCAAAATTCATGATATTCCATAGCTGAAACATAAGAAACAAAAAAAGAACGTATTTATAACAAAATCACAGAGACAAAATAGTCTACATTTTGAGATAAACATATCAGATCAGTTTGGGTTGTCTTAGGTTGATATAAATATATCATTTCTTTAAGATAGAGTGCCTGGGCATTTGACTGTCTTCATGCATCCTATAGAGATTGTTTCCTGAGGCACAATGTGGGCAATGTGAGTGAATGGAACAGGTTTGGTCTTGGTCACTCACAGGGTGAAGGTATGATTTATTACAAACGTATAATATCTTGCTATTCCAAGTCTGACAGCGGTACCCAGGCTTTGCAGCGATCGGAAAATCCTCAGGAACTGAGAAAAAGAAAAAAAAACAGACAGATTTGATACGTCATTATAGAGAGACAGTACAATTTACTATTTAGTGAATTTGCCAATAAGGCGGACTATGCCCTATTGGGTCGAACGTAATTAAAAGCGAACGACATAATAAAGCAACATAAAACAAGACAATAGGTACTCTGGCTGCGACGGGGATAACATATTGGCATTATTTTAATGATATTTTGCTTATTACCGGTACAACATACATAATCCTGAATGTTTTTTCATGCTTTTTTTCACAGATGGTTTCCTTTGAATGGACTACGGTCCTAGTGAACGCAAGAGTACGCGATCTACCTAGAGCTTTCAACACCATCCAATCTTCATATCAATGAATACATCATTAAAATTTGTGGTATTAAAATCTCTGAGTAAGAGAAGAGTGTCTGCAAATACAGAATTTCGTTTCAAGAAACATTTTTTCATGATGACTTGAATTTTTACTAACAACTTCAGAAAACATTCACAATGACTCAAGAAAAATAGGCCCTTCGGGGCGTCATCCAACACTATTTGGATAACTTCAGTACCTGTTAAAGTGGTGTTCACAATCCACGTTTGGTCAGTGAGTTCAAACCTGCATTCATCATGGCCACTGGGACTCGTTTGATGCAAGAAATCAACGATCAATTTCTTCACTGCAAAATCTGTTTCGAGAATTTTCGGGACCCCAAGACCCTAACGTGTCTCCACACTTTCTGTTGCTCGTGCCTGCAACAACAATATGACCAGGAAGTTAGCAGCCGCTCCACCAGATATTCCATCTACACATCACGGAACGTTACCTGTCCACTCTGCCGAAAGAAAACAGATTTACCTACGGGTGGCGTGAGAAGACTTCCGGACAATTTCCTTGTGTCCAATCTCACACAGGTGCTTGCCAAACGGTAAGGAGAAATGGATTCTCACGACCTTAGTTTCTTGTTTGTTCCAACTCCACCTTTCGCACAACTGAGAAATTCGACGTTAACCGTTTGCTGCTTTGGTTTTATGATAAGGATTTAGACTAAATCAGAACTGTGAAACAGTTTGATAAGTGCCACAGCGCATTATAAACAAGTGTCAAAGTGCGCATTTCCTACTACATTCTCAAAGATCTCCAGTTTTTTTTTCTTCAGAAAATGGAGATAGAACAAACAAGAACTAAGGTCGCATTCTTTTGTTGGAATTTTGACCTTGTCATTTTGTTTATTGGTTTATGCCGTGACTTGAGGAAAAAATTCTTTCTAAGACTAGAGACAGCCGCGGGGAGTAATGTGTGGAGCAAGGTTACACTGGACCAAAGAGAGAAACAAAAATGTATTTGCAGAGCCTTCAGGAGTGGACGCATAATGTCAAAGTTAATAAAGACCACCGCACAATTAGAAAGAGCCATGTGTTTGGGGGTGGACCGGACGGAGAGAACTGTAACCTATACAGGAATAGCAGCCGTGTTTCTAACTGAAGCAGCCTGTCAGGTGTTGATGACGAACACTTAAGGTTTCAATCATTTTTTTTTTATTTTGTGGTGTCTGCCGGTGGCCTGAGCAAGCATTTTTTCTCAAGATTTGCAGCAGTGCTGTCCACCAAAAACAATCTTCAGGTGTTGATGATGACAATAAGATATTTTTCGGACGGAGCAGTTCCAAAACCTGAAATTTCACTTTTTATCCACATCTAGTACATTTATACTCCAAGTCCGATGTGTGTGTGTGGGGGGGGGGGGGCGCAGTTGGGGGATGTAGATAAAATTTAGAGGTTAGTCAAAACATGAGAGGATGTGGACGAAGGAAGTGATGAGACAAACGAAACACAGAAGAAAGTGGAAGTGGGAGAGAGAGTTGCTTCAAGAGAAACCTTGGAGCATTGTATTTGTTTTCATTTTGCATTTATTCTTATCGTGTTTGGTTTAACACATTTCTTTGGCCTGCACAGATGCGCCTTGTTTAGGGTATGGTCTTTACGGACTACCTAGTCATGCTAGCATCCTCAGGCTGGGTTTTCATGTGTACGGAAACGGAAACGTTAAAAACTCTTCAAGGAGTGAAATAGAAAAAATGTTTTCAGGTGTACGGAGACGCCGTTTTTGTAACATGTAAACACTATTTATTTTTACTGCTTTACGGATTTTTGCAATCTCCGTTGCTGTTTCCACTGATGTTTCTGTTGCCATTTCCTTTTCCGTACACATGCAAACCCAGCTTCAGACAATCTCGTTTTGTTTAACGCTGAAGTGTCCAAATCCGTTATTTTGTATGTTTTTTCATTTATTACAGCACTCCGTCCAAAATTCCTCCCTGCGAGATCTGCTCTTCAGTTCGATCCAAAAACGTGGATGCCTGTAGTAAATGCCTCGATTGTAGCAAGCTTCTGTGTAAGAGTTGTGTTGACCTTCACCTCGCCACTAAGGTCACACAGCAACACAGTCTTATTGACATTGAAGGTGAAAAGGACATCGAATGCAAGGTCAGTCTGCCAGAATGCCATTGTATTTTTTTCTCTTCTGCCATTCAGTCATGCTCATGTTTGTACTATTATAAAAGAAAAAAGACCAGAAAATCTGTGGGGTCCCAGCAAGGCCTGAAGCAGAGTCAAAATATGATAAAAAGAAAAGGCTGTATCTGGCAATACCTTGTGTAAGAAATAATAATTAATACCATTTCTGTATTATTTCTTACGCGAGGCTTTGCAACATAATTACTTTTTTATTTTGCCATTATTTTGACTCATTTTTGTACAGCTAACTCGCACTGCTTGTGCTCTTTTTTAAATTATGTAATAGGCCTACATTTATTGTTTTAAGCTGCAGCTTATATGGATACCCAGTTTAATATTCCCTTTTTTCATTTCATCATTCTATGTTATAATTATGAGCCACTGCTTCCAGAAAGCAAGGCAACCAAGGTGTTGAATCATATGGTCAGACCCTATTTCTTCTGCATATTCATTTAATGTTATGCGAAGACAAAGCCCTGCATTAATTCGCAGTTCATTTGCCTCAGAGTATAGCATTCTATTACATGGCTCCAGGCCATCTCTTCTGTTCGCTCATCGAACTTTTCATACTTTGCTAAAAAAAAACAAAAAAACTGCGAGAATCCACCTGTTTCTTCATATCAGAGTGTTTTACATTTCATAATGTGGTCACTTACATCCTTCTGTTCTTCCATTTAAATATTATACTCATTCAACAAACTGCTTTCGTCGGTCTGTTCATTCAGTCCCAGTTGCGTCAGAAAGAGGAGGGGGATGAGGGAGTGCCGGCCCCTGGCATCCACTTCAGGGGTCATCTGATCAATATATTAATATTAAGTGTTTGTTTTTTTAATTCGAAATTATGGCTGTTCACTTCGTTGTATAAACTGCCCTACAGTCATACCAGCTGTTGTGAGTGTGGATTGGTGTTTTAATAAGCAAGACCAGAGTAGAGAACCTGTTACGTGTAAATACTGTGCGTAGTGCTGATTACGATAATATAAAGGCTCCATACTTGAGTCTATCAAGGAGTTAGCCCCGAGCATCACCAAAGATTTGCATCCTACTGTTCAGCCCTTTATCCGTCTACGTTTCCTTGACTTTTTCCAACTCACCCGTCCGCCCGCTATGTACCCATGGTTCTATGTGTCCACCCTCTACTCTACAGGCACACCCGGAAGAAAATGTACGGTTTTACTGTGAGCCCTGTGACGCGTGTATCTGCGTGGTGTGCGCTTTCCAAGAGCACCGAGAGCACGAGGTCTGTTCCCTTAGTGACGGGTCTGTGAAGTACAGAAGCAACTTGGAGACCTTGCTGGAGAAGTGCAAAGAGCGCCTGGTGAAGGTCGGTACCACACTGAACTCTATAGACAAGTACGAGACTGTGATCAAGGACGTAAAAGAACGTATCAGGGACATAGCCATCAACTATATAGCTCAGGTAGGTCAGTGGGTGAACTTTGAAGTCTGTTTACCTGTGACATGATGTATGCTAATAGCTGTTGCAGCCAACGTGTTTTGGGGTGTCCAAATAATATTCGTAACGTCCCCGTTCCCTAAAAATGTAGAACTAAAAAATTCGAAAAATGGATGTTCATATACTACATTCGAAGCCACATCGAATGATCTTGGTTACAGACTCCTGAGCCGAAAACAACTGGAAAAGCAAACTTTCAAAAATTCATCGTATCTAGACCAGTTGTGCTAAACTAAACAGTTTCAGCTTCCCCTGAAAAGTAGCCAAAACCATTTTACTAAAGTTTCAGGGAACGGTGACGACGTTATACTTTTTAAGCCTGAAAGTGTTCACGTTTGTAGTAACGACAATGATTAGGCTGGTGGAGCACTAAGTCAAGTCTGTTTTGCGTCGATTTTAGTGTGAGATATGAACTATGGAGTTAAATGGAACTTCGCCCACTGGCGAAACTTAAACAAGCCCGTCTCACCAATTCGGGTGCGTCCAAACTGTCCGGAGTCAGCTGCTGGAAAGAGTGTTAAAACCGACAGAAAGCAGACTTGACTCCGAGTGCCACCAGCCTTAGAGATGAGATGAATTGGATTGCGGTGGTGGAAGGGTATCTACCATCCTGGGGATTGGCTATGGTAATTAATCATTATCATGTTCTTTTTTTGTTCATCATTTTGACTATTAGTATGTTAATTCTATTTTTAGTATCCACGTAATTGCTGCTTCATTCTTCTTTTGACGCTTTGTTTCTTTCATCCTTGGTTTTTTTCTTCCGATTTTGTTGTTGTTGTTGTTGTTGTTGTTTTTTGCCTTTTTTTTTTGTGTGTGTGAATATTTTTATCTAATGATAATTCCTTTTTTTTTTACGTTTCTTTTGATTTTGTTCAATTTATTTTTGATTTTTGGAAAGGGGGAACGGGATGGTTCCCGAACTTTCTTCGGAGCGGAAAGGACTCTTGCGGACTTCTTGAATTTGTCTGCTCAGGAGCATCGGATCTCAACAGTTTGAATACCGTGCTCCTCAAGTCAACATTTTATGCATGAAGGGATGGATTGTAACTTCAATGTTGCGTGACACTCTGATGTCCATGGGCAAATTGAAATGACAAACACTTTACAATGTTACTTTAGCAATTCATAATGTGCAGTTCTTTATTTGAACTATACAACATGTTATTGGCATAATACAACAACAGTTCACCTGCATTTAAATAAATTCAATAGATAACAATTGTAGGGGTCCCTTTCTACCAGCGGCACTTCCTACATCTAAATATCCCATCTCTATAAGATCCTATTATATATACATACTTCATACAAGAGATAGGTTTTTGTTTGCAGCTTTAACTTGAGATAATTCTTACCGACAGATTTCAGACAGCCATACAGTATGTTGCTGCATATCATGAGCTCATTGTGTTTCTGATCATACACACACAGAGGCGTGTCAAAAAGAATTACATGTATTATCAAATAGTTCTGGTGCTATAATAAACAATGAGGATGGCAGGAGATGAAGAATTGAACCTCTGGGGCAAGCAAGATGTATGGAGATCTACAGGGGAAGAGAACCAAAGTTTTGTTTAAGTGCCGCTTCCACTTTAGTGAGGCCGGGCCACACCCGTTTTTATCATGAGTTTTGGTGTTCTTCAGTCTTTGGATGCTAGTTGTATACATACTTTATAGACGGCATAATATTTGAAAAGATAAGAAAGGAAGAACAAATGGTTATGCTTTGATATTATTTTTAACCATTCTGTTCAAAACAGTCCATAAAGACCCCAGATTTCCTTCTTGCCCCTCTCCTTGGATATATTCTACTCCTGGTTTGATATTAATTTGATATATTTCAAACATCTCGGTACACAGTTCGAGAATTCGTTATACGATACATAGCACATTCTTTAAGACAGCATCATTATGTACAGTTGGAAAATTATTGATGAATGGTTATTGGCTATCTCTATCACACCACAGGTTCGTTCTAAGGAAAAAGAACTCATGAAACACATCGAAGAAGAATATGGAGGAGAAATCAAAGATTTCCTTAATCACAAACAGTCTCTGCAAGAAAACATGGACGAGCTGCAAAGCACCTGTAACTTGACGGACATTATGCTGAAAGACAAAGGAGTGGAACTTCTTCTCGTGAAGAAGGAAATCGAAGGGAAGATGATGAATTTACTGGAGCCTACACTTCCCGATGTACCTTCGGAACCAAAGTATGATGTCAACTTCGTGCCTGGTGGCGTCGCTTTAGGACGACTTACAATCGGGGACAAAGACATTGGTAAGGCGAATGATGACGAAGTGGATGGAAGTTCACTGAAAAAGAACGTGCGTTTCAAAAAAGCAAACCAGAGCAATGGATGTTTGTCACAATCTATTGATCCAGATGTTATAACAAACACGACACAAACAGACAAGAGTAAAACAAAGGAAATGTCGACGTCGATGCGATCCGACATGACAGTTGGCATCCGTCATACGGATATCCAGACTGATGAGACGGGTCTGATGTCACGTGGCGTATATATCAAAGAGAGGGAGACCCGTGAGCGAGGGGTGGCAACGGAGGAATGCGAGACAAGAGTGAGGGGAACAATGACTGAAAGACTGCATGTTAGGTCACTTGAATGCCAGACAGATCAGGTATCAACTAATGAGAAGACGGGATATACGCCACGAAGTGGGGGAAGCCGAGAACAACGTGTGGTACCTTGGCCAGCCCCTCCTGAGAAACGCAAACCATCATTCTCTGCGGAATGTAGACGCAACTCCGGGGTTACCTCAGCAACAGCGGACGCGGAAGTCAAATCGTCTGATTTCTATCAATCAAATTCCAGAAGTGATCGTGCGCCGGCTCCTGATTTGTTACCAGCTTCTGCTGGAATGAGTGCATACAACTACAACTGCACGCCAGCCCGTAAAATACGAAGTATTAAGAGTCAGACGGAAATCTCAACATTGGATGTAGATTCTGTGTTTTCTTCGGACCGTGAGTTTGTAAATATCATGTTACAAGCTCAGCAAACCGCGGAAATATTGAAGAAAGAGCGGGAGATGACATCAGCCACCTCACGTCTGAGAGACAGACCTAGGCGAGTGAAGACAGCTGAGGTCGGCTCTATGACAATTCATAACGTGAAAATCGTCCCAGAAACGACAGATAAACAAACATCGCCAGAAAAGATCCAGCACAAAGACGCGGGAGTTCATGTTATATGTGACTCGACCAGTGTAGACACACAAACACTGACCATTCAGTATGACGATTCCGGCACTTGCACTGATCGAGAGGGACAGTTAGAGAAATGTACGTCGACACAGGCTATCAGTGTTTCGGACCAAGAGACGTCCACTCCAGTGGTGACGTCAGAAAGTAAAGTGACCTGGACTGATAAAATACCGACCTCCGACAGAGCAACATGCACAGTTGGTACAAAGACTCACCACCGTGCTACAGGGACCACGAGTGTCAAAACCCTGGACATGGGGTCACTTGTTAAACCTTACACCCAAACGGTGACGACCAACACTCCGACCGTTTCATCTTCCGACCACGAATCTCAGACCACAGTTGAAACTAGCGACCAGGGAACAATGCCAGACAGTAAAATCGAAAAATTTTACGCTGACCAAGAAAAAACCGCTGCTGAAGCCACCATGTTAGACAGTTCAGTAGACTTTATGACACCTCCACAGTCTCCAGTACAGTCACTCGTTCAGACTTGCGATAGAGCTTCCGATGCATTTAAAGTCCCATCTTTCTCAAAATCAACAGAAACTGTCCAAGTTAAAACAATCTCCTCTTCCACTGAGACTCCAACTGTTAAAGTTGTCGATAAAGATACCGCCACGACTGTCGCCAAGACCATCGACCAATGGACAGAAACTATTACTCCTCAGTTGATCAACACTGGAGTCACGCCTCCAATGCCTGCCACATTAGATGTGGGCGTATCTACGAATGTTGTGTTGACTGACGAACAGGCTACGAGTACAGATATAAAGGCCTTCCGTGACACTCATACGGAGACAGTGATTGTGGTGTGCGAGAGCGAAACTCTTACGGAGACAGTCGAATACGCTGATGCTCAGACTAGCATAGAAGTGCAAACCGAGAGCCGCGAATGTGAGACCGACAAAGTAGATGTCGTGGACGAAGGTTCTGTTACTGATGACTATAACCCTTGGGAAGCTGTGCCTAAAGACACCCACTCCACACAGAGTGAGACTCCGATCCTCCAAACAAGAGAGACCAACACGACACGGCATAGAAGAAAGGCGAAGGAAGTTCAGACGGAATCCAAGCCTGATCAATGTTTTTCTTGCGGTCACAGCGCTTCTGAAGACTGTAAAATTGACGACGTGAACAAGGTATCCAGGAATCTTTTACCTGAATTAAACAAGGAGTTTAAAGACAGCTCCACCATGCCTCAGAGTCTCTTCACACAAGACGTGGGGACAATGGCCATCTCGTGTGTCACATGCCATCACGAGTTTCATGAGACAGCCATACAAACATCACAACCCGTTCTCTACGACAAATCCTCAGCGACCTCCTTCGATCTCGACCAGGATTTTTTAGAGCGGGCACTCAGCAGGGAATACCACGTGAGTATCTGTCTGATTTCAAATGGTCATGTAAGGCAATGAGAATTACTAATTTTATTATGGCTGTTGTTTATGGACTGTAGTATGGACATGGTAGGCGACCGCTGAACAGAAAACAGAACTCAATATTTCCACTATCCGGCTTTGTAATTAAGCTAATGGCCGTTAACAACAGACTTAAGCTGTGTTTTCATGTGTACGGAAATCGAAACAGCACACATGAGAGCATTCTTTCTATTCTACTGCTTGAAGGGTTTTTGACGTCTCCGTTGCTTTATAATGTTTATGAAACAAAAACCTCTTCTTTTCATCGTAACTTTGAAGTTGTCGACTTTTACAAATTAAAAACTCTATTTCAAACAAACATCAAATCATCTGGAAAAGTTGTCACTTTCATAAACTGACAGTCTTTTGACATGTTTATATCCTGAGATAAAGACAGTCAGTTGTTTTTCTCTGTTCTAGAATAATATAGCAAGGCACGTATTCGCTAAGGTAGATGGATACTGTCCAGATAAGTAGTACAATCAGCAACTGTTTTATTCGCGGTCAGTTTGATGAGAAAGTGATGAAAGACTATAAAGTTACTTCCATCTAGTGGACAATAGCTGGACAGTTGTCGATGTTAACAACAACAAGTATGTTAAAATAGACCTAGGTCACGCTAGACACTGATATCATTTCGACGAATTGCAACATGACTATTATGTGAAATGAAGACAAGCGTTTGATACTGATTCATATAAATCAGCACCCCACCTCTAATATTTTTTCCATTCTTTCTTGTTCATTGAATTAGAGTGAAAAGGGAACTGGTTGAGGGAATTGTGGACGTAATGAAAGTACGTACTAACAGCCTTTTCATGCTCTGTTGTAATATAAAATTAGGTGCACACGATTCCCGGCAAGATCTGGTTTTGTCTGTCCGAATATTATATTAAAACAAAGACTGTTCCATTCCACGCGTCTAATGCCTATCATGTTTACCACATATTTGCCAAAATTTCACATATTGTTTTATATTAAATAAATAATTGTGAGACATTGAGTAGAGAAATGTCAAGGTGGCCGGTGATGAGGACAATAGTATTACCGTCGACATCCTCATATCACGGCATTAAAAAAAAATATCTGACGTTGAGTAAGAAACAGAAAAACACAAACGGACCAGTGGCGTAACAAGGATGGAACAGATGGTGCACCTACCCTGGGAGCCATTTGTGTGTGTGTGTGTGTGTGTGTGTGTGTGTATGTGTGTGTGTGTGTGTGTGTGTGTGTGTGTGTGTGTGTGTGTGTGCGTGTGCGTGTGCGTGTGCGTGTGCGTGTGCGTGTGCGTGTGTGTGTGTGTGTGTGTGTGTGCGCGCGCTTTCGGAATGGGGGTGGGTGGCCATTTCAAAACGGGTTAGGGCGTGCTTAAAACTGTTATAAAAATATATTAGCAGTATTATAATTGTGTCACATTTGTTTAACAATACATGTATATTTTTCCTATTATACTGTTACCAGCATCGTAAAAAGTTAAGAAAAACTAGTCTGAGTACAATATAATTTAAGAATTCGGTTAGAATTTTAAAGAACACATAGTCAAGAGGAGCTGGGTTTTATTCCCTTAATTTGTTTATTTATCCCAGGCACCATCAGTCCTAGTTACTCCTCTGAGAGGGCTCACCTCTATTTACTGTAATCATGATGACTCTTATTCCTTTGTCATACAGGATGCGGCAACGTCCACGGAATCCCTGCCGTACATCGGCCTGCTGAGTGAGATAGACGTGGACGAGCTGATCGTTGTTCCCGAAGCTGCTTTCGAGCTGGTGTCTGATACAGACTCCGAGTACGATCTTATCATGGTGGACGATGAGACCAGCACGGACTTCCTGCAGTACGTGGAAGCCGGGACGCAGACCCTGGTGCTGTCAGATGATGGCAGTAACACAAATTCCATGACGGAGAGCAACGGTAGTAAAGGTGTGGGCGAGATTGTCAAATCTATGGTTGAAAGCGAAAGACGGGACAGTACTTCAGATAGCGCAGACTCGAAACATTTGGTTAGTATTGGAGTTAACACCGCTCCGAAACTGACATTTGAAAAGGAAACATGTACACCCATTAGGCATTTGTTTAGCAAGGGCACCATGACTTTCTTTGTGTCCAAAATGGATAAGTCAACAAGCACGTTAAACCAAGCTCGTATTATAACTGGTTCTACTCTGACGAAAACAAAATCTGTTGACAAGATAACCATGACGTCCAAAGCTGAAAAGAAAGACGTAGGAATTGAGACTGTTTCCACTCCCATGGACGGAAAGATAACTGAGTGCATATCAAAACTGAGAAATGTCTCAGAGCGACTGAACAGTCCGCCAGTAAGGAAAGACGGCGATGTATTTTTCGGTCGGAATTTCAACGCTGCGAGGTTGGGAAGTGATTCTAGTGAACAGACCAGCTCTCCTATGTCCACCAGCGGGGCATCTTCTAGCGACAAGCCAGAAGAAGAACGCCAAAGACAGCTCAAGACTCTTCTTGAGCAAACAAACGCATTGTTAAAGCCAAAAGATCGCTCGCCCATCAGAAAGCCCCAGCCTATCACAACACTTAAAGGTAGAAAACCGGCTAATATACAAACAGGAGCTATTGGAGGAAAGAACACACTGACTGTGGCCAATGCCAACACGGGTAGTTTACAGCCAGGTGAGGTTGGTTATGGCAGTAAAAGCTTACCGCGCGAGTTTTCTTCGGAAAGACCAGGCACTGTAAGAATGGGAAGTCAGCCGTTGCCCCCAAGCCGCCTCCCCCTCCTGAGATATAACTCAGCCCCGGGAAGAATAGCAACTGTACCAACACAAACACTCCTGAAGAAATCTGGTCAGACAACACCCAGACTGGGTCGCAGTGCTTCACCAAGGCTGTCCCCAAGCAAAATACCCATCACCAAGAAATTCAGTCCACCTGACTATGATAAACAGCAACATCAACAACACCAACAGCAACTTCAACAACAACCACAACAACAGCAGCAGCAGCAGCCCATGGAAACGAGACCAGTCGATACAACGAAACCCCAGCTGCGCCGTCCACTTCCCAGCATTACAGAAACAAGGACGCCATCATCATGTTCCGACAGCTCAACAACTTCCAATGCCTCGGCAGGATCCAACTCCGCGACAGGTCCTGATCGCAAATCTAGAGACTCCGTTGGCCTAGCTGCTGTGTCCAGCAGAACCTCCACAGAATCCTCAACAATTGAGCCATCCACACCGACTAAAACAAACAGGCAATCTCTTGATGCAGTGACAGCGGTTAAACCACCCGCGCCTTCCACACCATCTGCAGCTAAATCTTCGTTGCTTACGAACTCTGGGCCTGATGGCTCTTCCAGGAAGTCTTCAACTGATACATCACACAGCACCTCGTCTGAGACACTCGCTGACAAAAATGTTGACGAAAAATCCACCTCGTCATCTCCGAAGAAAAGCGGAATGGGCTTCGTGCAGAGACTGCTGACCCGTAAGAAGAAAACGCAAGAGGTGAAAAAGGAACCAATTCATCTTTATAAGGGCGGGGTTCCTTCACCTGCAGCTATAGCCGCCTTAGCTTCAGCAGGACCACCACTTCCAGCACCTGCACGAGAATCCCAAGCCCACACCACCCCACAATTTCCTCGCCACCATTACCCACCTCCCCCAGAAACCAAGGAACCTACCTCGCCCAGCAAACCACGCCCATCTGTGTACGTACAACAAAGGCTTGTGTCCATTCAACAAGACAACGTTGAAGGAATGAAAGACAAGAGAGAAAAGACAGATCAATCCAGCGCGAAAGACAGTAAACCAGTATTGGCCGTAAGCAAAGGTGAGAAAACTAAGACTAAAGATAAAACATCTGACAAACCAAAAGAAAAAGATAAAGAAAAGTCGAAGAAAGAAGAAAAGGCAAAAGCCCAGAAAGAAAAAGAAAAACAAAAGAAGGGAGAGAAAGAGAAAGTTAAGGCCAAGGGAAGTAAATCAAAATCTAAGAAATGGGAGGGAAAAGCGCCAATTGCTGACAGCGAGGTGTGAAGGGAAGGAGGAAAACATAATACAGAATCAGGATACAGTGAAGAATCACTTAGAATCAGTATTAGTCACCGTTTCAAACGGTATATAAGTAATTCCTCTACTTTTTTTTCTTTTTTTGCAGAATAAAAAATGCATTTTTGTATAACAATAGTGTTATTTATGATGACATTGAAATGTTCATTGTATATTCCATCAGTGACGTTTTATTTTACGTAAACGTGCAATCTGATCCCTATTAACTACAATTATTGACATGCCATGAAATACTCGCTCATCATGATTGAAAACATATCATATCGCTGTTAATGGCAAAGAAAGTTCAGTCTCTTTTACGTCAGTAAAGAAAAGAAGACTGAAACGCCCAATTTCAAGCAAGATTCAAGGTAATAATGTTGCATGTATCTCGCCGTAGACGTTTTAATTTGTTAAAGTCATCCCCATGTAGTACGTTAAATTCGTGTTTAAACAATCTTAACATTAAATATTAACATTTAGGGTACCGTATTTAGTGGTAGATGTTGAGGATCAGTGTTTCTCAAATCTATTATTCGAGGCACCTTCGATGCAAAATCAATGTAGAATGCCCCCGCTTTAACAATAACTCTGCATAACAAAAATAACAAATTGACAAACAAGTGAGTGAAGGAAATTTTCAGCCGTTGGAATTTTCTTCTGTCAGCAAGAATACGTAATATTTCGTCACTGTTCTACGATAATGGCATTTTAATGTCAGACTTATTCCAAAAGGCCGCTGACGGATCTTTGCATTCCTGAGCATGAAAGCTATCAGGTAATAATATAGAAAAGGAAATGAGCCAAAAGGAAAATGTAATAATCCAATAGAATCACAATGGCATAAGTCACCAAATGACAGGGAAGATAAGAGTTCTTTTCCTTATATTTCAGAAGTGTCAATTATGCCATTAGCCTAGAGAAGTGACGATTTTCGTTCTGTCCTTGAACGGTATTCAGCTGTTTTTAGTTCTTTAAGTTCTTCGAATATATCTGTTTGAGGACCGCTGATATAGGCCCCATTACCGTCATTTTACATCGCCCTAACCCCATAATAATTTTGCTCAGCACCCATCTCCCCTCCTTGGCAACCAGCAGAACTTAAAATGCTGTTTGCCGTTAATGTACGCACAGAACCTTTGACCCGAGGGGCCCCTTCCCTTTGAAGGAGTCTCTGCGGTCGGTGGTAGCAAGCAACGCACGAGCCTTTATAGTATAACCTTTGTAGGCTTAATTTGATTTTGCTTAAATCTAACCAAGAGGTGCGTGTTGTTTTTAGGTATAGTCGCCAGTCAGTGCATTAGATGACTCACAGTACAGAGCAATGAAACTCACCCACTGACTGCTTTCGTGTACTTGTCGATATTAGTGTCCCCTTCCCCCAACTGAATTTTCACGCAGGTCTGCATGTGCCCACGGACAACGGTTTGAGAGACAAAAAACAAAAAGCAAGAATTAGCCTAGTCGCGCACTAGACAATTTTGATCGACCAACTAGTTAGATCACTGAAAATCTAGTTTTTCGATGTCGTGACGTCACCATCCAGCTATATGTAGTTGGAAATTCGATGTCGTGACGTCACGATCCAGCCATAATTATGTAATTGGCAATTCAATGTCGTGACGTCACCATGCAGATAGTTGACTGATCAAAATCAGCTAGTGCACCCTGGACATTTCGGTATATTGGCATCCCTCTCCGGTTTCGATGGATGGAAATGGAAGGACACAGCTTGTTAACTTTATTTGTATTTTTGTATAACTCTTTAATCCCATTTGGGAAATTTTGCCTTTGTGCCATTGCACCCCAGTTACAACTGGAGCAGGCACGTCGTCGCCACAGTGCAGCGCCGGTCGGCGTTTTTTTTTGTTTTTTTTTGGTGGTGGGGGGATGAGGGGGAGTGGGTGGTAGGGATGAATTTTTTATTTAATTTTGCCCGGGCAGCGGCCTGTTCGGCCTGCTCTTTACGATTTCCAACTGCCAAGGTATCTTTAACGTGCGCAACGTGCACACGGGCCCTCCGAATTTTTTCGTCCTTATCCGAGAAGACTAGGTACTCAATCCTACCCCTCAATAGGATCAGGGACATGAAAATATGAGAAAAATCCCAAACTTCCAACATGCCTGCACCGGCCGGGTTTAGAACCCGGGACCCTTGGCATGAGAGGCGAGCACCTTGCCTCTAGACCACCTTGTCCCCACCTTTATATGTGGGTGGCGCAGTGATACATACCTGCGTTGAGTAAACATTGCTGTGACGGAGGATTTCGGTTCCAGGCAGGGCTGTCTTAACAGAATTGTGGGTCCCTGGGCAAAGCAGTAGGCCTGCGGCCCGCCCTGTTTCGAAAACCAGTGTAAATGTGCATGCATAGGGCCCGGGTCCCCTAAACCCTTGGGGCCCCTGAGCAACTGCCGAGGGTGCCCATGCGTTAAGACAGCTCTGACCCCAGAAAAAGCTCGACTTCAGTTCAGTTCATATATGACATGCCACATGGCTCGACATGAATATTTATAGCAAATAAATGTACTGTTTCAGTTGTATTAGAGAACTTACAAAGAGGCATCACGAAAATGAACAGCAGCATGGTCACTTGGCAGCCGAATGTGTCCATATATTTACGTTAAGCTGAGAAATATGGATCAGAACTGTCGGTTAATGATAACTCCAGCGTGGTCATTGATGACGAAAAAATTAAAACTCTCTTTCGTATCAGAGAATGCGCATTTGACATACTACAGCCATAACAAAATAAGAAATTACTGTAAGGTGACTCGACGCTAGTTTTGACCTATATTCAGTTGACTTAAGTGGGAAAACAAAGCGCCCCACTATCGGTCTGGATGTGCGAAGATACACTAATGCTGTGGTGATAGTGGTCAATTAAATGTATAACTGCATGTCTGAATGTTGATTAGATTAACACGTCAGGAGTAACGCAATCACGGGCGACATTTTCCACTAGCATGCTAATTCAGTTGATCCAGAAAAAATACTTTCCTCACAGTAATTTCGAAGTTTTTAAGAAATTCCTGTAATCGAAAATAAACAAAATTTGCTGTTTAATATGTTAAAAACACATTTATGTAAACTATCGTACCAATGCAATCCCCCCCCCCCTCAGAATTTATTTAACTCCCCCCTCATCCTTTCCACTTTTTTTTTCAATCCCATACCTCCCTACTCTTTATCAATGTATCCATCTTTACTGAAAAATATATCTAGATAAGATGTAATGTTTTTCCCAATTCATATAAATCAAACGAACCTGAATTTAGCAGAACAACCTGAATTAGCATGCAGTGACACCTGTAAAAACGAAAACTGCAAAGGTCACCATAATTTGTTGGAGATTTCTGATAAACAAGGTCACGCCCGAGCACACATTATGACGTCAAGCCACGGCCGCGAGCTCGGCTGGGTTGGTTATCACAATAAACAGGTGCAAGACCAAACTGAATGTTTTTGTGGAAAACAAACGCCCTTGGCAGTGAATTGAGACACAGAAGGCGTGTTGAAATTATGATGTTTTGAAGTTGTTTTAAGAGAAATCGGGACGTATGTATGTAAAATGCGGGATGAATTTTAAGTATAGCGATGATTTTTTTTTCTCTCTCGCCAGGAAAACTGCATTGAGAGGCTGGGATTTGATTGTGAAACATGTAGATCCTGATGGGTAAACAGATAGATAGATAGATAGATAGATAGATAGATAGATAGATAGATAGATAGATAGATAGATAGATAGGTAGATAGATAGATAGATAGATAGATAGATAGATAGATAGATAGATAGATAGATAGATAGATAGATAGATAGATAGATAGATAGATAGATAGATAGATAGAGTTTCCCAAACCATTGCAAAGACTTGCATGTGTGAGTTTGCTGAGCTGGTATAGAATCAGCCACAACGGATATCTGATTTTGATCTGACATTTTCCGATACCTGCACATTCAGACACAGCCTGGAGGTTGCTGGGGTGAAAGTGAAAGAGATAGAGAGATGAATGGAGAGCAACGATAGTAAATCGGCCCAAAAAGGATAGAGAGAGGGAGAAGCAAAAATGGGGGACAGGGAGAAAAAGAATAGGGAAGAACATCATATTATGCAGAGAGGCTAGTGGCAAACGTGAACAGTGGTTGGTGGAAGGAAGAAGGACCAGAGAGGGAATGACAGAGGGGAGGAGAAGAAATTAATAGAAACAGAAGAATAAAAAGCAGAGAGCGTGGGGAAATACAAACATACGGTTTCGCTCCTGAGTGCTGGCCTACATGCTATATTTAGCCCTTCCCTGCAGACAGGTAGGAGGCCCACCTGTGATTTTTCCCAACTTTCGACACACATCTGAGAGAGGACAACGTGAGCACAGTTAGTCATTCGGTGCTCTCTTAACACAATACATCCTTCCATCTTTCGCCAAACTGACAGGTTTGGTGCTTCGATTTGGTTAGAACAAAAGAAAAGATGAGATATTTGTTAAACTCGCGAAAAACAAGACATGGGATATTTGGTAAAAATCTTGATAAACGAAAGCCATCGCATCGTACATTTGTTTAAAGCTTTAAAAGCATAAGACGAGGTATTTGTTAAAATATTCTGAAGCACCACGGACAATATTCAGTACATAAAACCGTTTTAAAAAGGATCTGGATATTTTTTCTGCATTTGTTTTGAAGAGAAAAAGAACGAGTCTGTCGTTCTTAGTGAAAAAACCTGGGGGGGGGGGGGGCTGATCTTGAGGCAGTGTCCTTATTTTTCGAGGACACAAATGATAATCAAGCATGCTTACTTTAATGCATCTTATGAAAATGAGAAAATGTAAAATATAACAAATCAGATTATTTGTGTAGTACTTATTAGAATGATGGACAATAAAATAGTGATAAGGACTCACTATCACGCATGTTATGCAATGAGAACATGTAAAAATGTAACAAGCCAGGTTATTTGTACAGTATTTATTAGAGTAATGAAGGATAAAGTAATGACAAAAGCTGATATCAAAGAATTTGAACCGATACTACTGTTCCTCATATGAGGAAAAAGTAGGAATTGGGAGTTGGGGAGGGATCACTTACATGAACCCATTTTCCCTCCCAGAAATTTTCATCGACAAACTCCACAAGGTCCTGATCCCATTCTTTGTTACGGTAGTGGTTTAAAGGGTATAGCGAGCTTCGTTAGTTCGGCGAAAGATGGTATCAATCACTTACTGGGAAGAGCGCAGTATCATTATATTGTCGTATTTTTGTTGGTGGGAGTGGAGATCTTCCTCCTGTTTACCTGTGAGAAGAGGAAGGACAAAATGAAAGAGTTTTCCGCTCTTTGGGAGATATGGGAGAGGGGGAGTTGATTAATGATGATAGATAAAAGGAGGACATACGATTAAAAAAAAAATAATTTAACAACGGTTTAATCGATGGGGTGAGCTGATACTTGCTTTGCTTGACTAGGAGATAGATTATAGAATTACTACCTGCATTTCTCACTAACAAACTGACACACTGCTCTTCTGAACAAAGGAATATACATGTATTCCTGTGGAATAACGTGGTTAAAGTACGTGTTCCTGGCAACGATTTGTTGGAAGGTTGAAACTGCCTTTGAAAAATCAGCCCTATGTTTTGTGGCGGCTAAGTGAACAAATACTGAGCCTGATTTATACCAGATGCACGGTGACACTGGTGTGGGCCCAGGTTTTGATTTTTCACTTTGTTTGTTTTCATGATATTGTTCCTAAAACTGTCTTTTTAAATGTGCATACTATTATTATTTTATCATCATTTTTATTTCTGTCTCAACTTTCGAGTTTTCGCTTGTAAGAAAAAAACAACCCAACTACTCTGGCTAAAAATGTACCCATCCTCTGTGATATTCAGTACTTGCCAATAGATAAACACCAGAATCACACAGAAAGGGACCTAATTTTGTTTGTTGTATAATTGTCTTTAAGTCCCTTTCTTAGCGATTCTAAGTAAACATTGTGTTTTACCTGCTGTTGTATTTTATTTCGATCAAAATTGTAGTTTGTGTAATTTGACTCGTTGAAGTTCTAGTCGAGACTTTACGTTTTTTGAAATATATTCTTTTTTAATTATACTGTTGTGTATACTTCGCAAAATGTGTAAACATTAGTTGTGCTGGTTTTATTCTTATTTATAACCAATAGATGATATTATAAGATGTAATAAGATATGACAAGATGTAACAATAGGAAATGTGTTCATAAACTTTATTTGTATGTTGAATGATTCAAAAATATATACACTGTTGGAAAAACCACTTTGTGTTTATTTTATTGACTTGTTATATCCTGTGAAAAACTAACATGTAATTATGGTTTTTCTTTTGTTATTTTATTATTATTCTGTTATTTCTATGACAAGGGACTAGCCCAGCCAGCAACCTTATGGGAATACGAAGTGTAGGATAGACGTCAGTGGCCAGTTTCATGGAAAGCGCCCAAGGCAAAGTTCCCACCCAAATATGGCGAAAACAGGCCCACGGGTACTTGACACGGCTGGGCAGTGTTTCATGAAATGCGCCCTGTCAGTTTGGGCGGTCCCTTAGGCCACAGATCCTGGGACAGCTAACGAGTAGGCCCAAGGGCTAAAACAATAGCCCAAACATGGCGGGTGTGCGCTGATGTAGCGAGCATCGCAATAATATTAGGTTCAAAATGCTAAAACTGGGTATCATCTACCCATTTTGACATCCCTCGTTCCTTAGGTTTACACATAGGAAGGGTATCGTTCCTATGCAGATCTTCTGGTTACAACATCGCACCGCCCTTGATTTGATGTAGAGAATCCGCCTCTACGGTGGTCCCACCAATCCTACGGAAATCTACGTCAGATTGACGTAGTGATGCTGGCTGGGAAAAGATCATTTTTCGGACTGATTCTCTGGAGACATCAGATGTATATTTTTTTACTTTTTATCTGAATGATCTTCCCATTTTTAATCTGTCTTTACCACTGCGTCAGCACCGGTACACAGTCTGTATTCCTTTCTATCTCTTCTTATTCATTTCGTTCGTCCTCTCTCTATCATCTCTTCTGTCATGTTTTTTTCTCTACGCTATTCTCCTTCATGAAACAGAGAGCAGAACTTTTTAAATACAAAGACACTCTTATGACAGCTTCATTTTCCTCAGTGTAAACCGACTACAAATATATGCATTGTCATTACTTAGAGAACACAATCATTTAAAATTTCTTAGACAAAAAAAAAGAAATAACAGATAAAAGCATTGAACAGGGGCTGTTGCTATTATAAATATTACAGAATGATAAGAAATATTGCGATTAATTCCCTTGTTTAAGGCAATTAGAAAAAGGCTGCCGTTATCCGCCAACATTATCGGTTATGGGTGGATACTACCCCCGGGTTTATCCGCCAACAGTATCGGCCCAACTTTATTAGCCAGTATTATTAGTGTTGACTAAGTACAAAAAAAAAAAAAATCTGGATTTATTCCCTGGTATTGGAATAATGTAAAGAGGCTGGCCCATGATAGAGAGGGATGGAAAGTGTTTGTTGGTGGCCTATACCCTGATCCAGGGTGAGAAAGGCAATGATGATGATGATGATGATGATGATGATTGTTTTTGGATTTAAAAAAAAATTAAACAGATTGAATCCTAATAAAAAAAACAACAAAGACACGAAAAAAAAAAAAAAACGCCAGCTGAGAATCGAACCACAGTCGCCCGACTGACAGGTGAAAATGCTAACCATTACACTATTGCAGACCCTGTATAATTATGAAGGAATTTTTCCAAAATAAACATCACTAAATAAATCAATCGATCTGTAAACATTTCGCAAGAAGAATGCTGTTCCATAATGACTAAAAAGAACAGTTGATTAAGTTTCAATAATAGGTCACCACAATGACTAAACAAAACAGAAGATAATCTTCCTTTTTTTTCTTGTTTTTTTTGTTTGTTTTGACAGTACTATAGATTGCTACTGGCAACCGACCCAGAGGTAGGCCACATCTGCGATTCAAAGACACTTGCAAGGTCACGATGAAAGCATTCAACATCCACCCCAATGAATGGGAGAACCTTGCAAGTGATCGAAGCAGATGGAGACAAAAATTGCGCAGTGGCACGCTCGCAATAGACTTCAAGGCAAAAGAAACATACCTGACAAAACGACAGAGGCCGAAAACACTCGCCAAAGTGAACCCAAAAGACTGACCTGCAATCACTGCCATCGCACTCTCGGGTCAAACATTGGTAGAATAAGCCACGAGAGGAGCTGTCAGTCAAAGTGAAAGTGAATATTCTAGCTGCTAAGACCGTCTGTAAAGACGCTAAAGGCCATATATATATAGACTATAGATAATAGGTGCAATTGTTGTTGTTTTTTTCTAACTACTCAGTCTTCTTCTTATTTTTTCCAAAGCCAAAGAATCAAACTGAAAATGAGGCTACAGTAAAAAAAAAAAAAAAAATTAATAAAACTATTAGTTCCGTTAGGTTTAGTGTCAAATACCAACTATTGCAAAATCTGACACAAATCCAGAGATAGCTTTCGAGAAAATCGATGTTGCTCCCGCTCATTTTAAAAAAGATGCTCCATAAAATAATCATCAGATATGATTACTACAGGCTTATTTGCCCTATTACAAAACTACCGGTTATACAGTGTTACTTACTTGGAGTGCTCCGATTTAGAATTTCTTTGACCAAAATTCAAACGGAAGGGGGGGGGGGGCAGTGAACAAGGGGCACAACTGTTTGAAATATTACGGATGAGGAAGTTATTAGTGATTAATTCCCTTGCCAAACCAATTTATGAAAAGTACCTTAACAAAAGAGAAGGTTAATTTCCTGTGTGGGTGGTTCCAGCTTAGTTATATAGGACATACCAAGTCTGCTGCTGAGCAATAGTTTGGAGACTGCTAGAAGAAATGGAGAAAAGACTGAATCACTAGCAATGTGCATATATTAAATATAATTAAGCACTTATTTTAGAGCACACACTCTAATTCTACCTGACTGATGAAGAGAATGAATCTGTTCACTTCTCAAGCCTATGCGATTTTCACCCCACCCTTTTTAATTATTGAAATGCCAGTGAAATCTCACCTTGGAGCTGAAATTGCCGGGAAAGAAGATCCATCACAGATCAGATGCTTAACTTTAGCAACCCTCCACCCCTCCCATCCTACTCCACTCCCCTCACCCGTCCCCAGACAATTGTTCTACCTATCAGAGAGTGATATTCCTGTTAAGGCCTGTTTACAAAGGTACGTTTTAGGAGTAGAAAAAAGGAATGGGGGACTGTGTGGAAAGAACTCTCCTAGCTTTCCGTCTTTTGTTTTCCGATTTCCCCCTTCGAAACATGACCAAACAAACGATGCGCGTCGCTTCTCATTCAGAAAACCGACCCATGTAAACAAACGGCGTTTCGAAGGGGGGAATCGGAAAACAAAAGACGGAAAGCCAGGCGAGTTCTTCCCATACAGCCCCCATTTTGACCATACAAACTGTCAGTTGTTGACTAAATGTTGATAAGGTCAATAATTTTATCGAATTGTTATGATTTACAAAGTGCAAGGAACCAAATTCAAGGTCAATCTATCAAATGAAAATTAAGTTCCATCAGGTGTAGTGTAAAATATAAATCTATACCAAATTTCAAAACAACAACCAAAAACCGATGTTGATTCTGCACAAGTTAAAAAGACACACAAAGGTCAGGTGACATTCCCCACTGAGGCAAGAAATCATCACAGTGTATAAAACAATGCCAACCAAGTTGCCGAGGACACCAGATTTCTGTTAACCCGCGCCTGGGCTTCACTAAACTGCCTGTATAGTGTATACATGTACTACTGAAATTCTCATCATGTTTATCTGTTTCCAGCCTGAACTAGACAACATTTCAGCACCGACAATAACCAAAGTTGTTGTGCATGTTCCTGACTGTCTGAGGTGATTTACATCGAGCAATGCCTCATTCGCCATCCAGCAGACAGAGATTTCATCTTCATGTACTTTAATTGGCTGTAGTTTCCAAAGATACTCGATGGAGACACCAAGAAGATATAGATCGCTAACTCCATAAAAAGCGTTTCGGCGGCAACTGATTAAATGAATCATAAGAAACTGACAGACTAATTGGTAACATAATCACGAAAGTTTCATTCGAAACCATACACGTCAAGTGTTTCTTATGCTGTTGAAGATATTAAAGTTCTGTGTAGACCTGGAGTTTCCCAACGTTTCCCCACCTACACCACAACAACCCTTTCTCCGCATTCCACGACCTTCCGTCCTGATCTGTGAACGGAATTCCTTTGTCCATTTCCCTCTCCGGCCGACAGGACATTATTACAGTGTATATTGAAAACAGTGTGCAGTTCTCAGGGCATGAAAGTACTATAATTGTCCCGTGATCTTTGTTTCAGTGTTCAAGAAATTATGAGGACTGAACGTACCTTAGCTAACAGATTTAATTTACTTAGTCTATAAAATTCTGGGGCTTAGTGTCCTTACCGATGATAAAAGAAAAAAAAAAAAGTCATGTATCGGTACTTGAAAAAGAGTGACATTTTAGTGCAGGACCTGCTGAAGTTATCAACGCTCATATCAACTTGAACGTTTCCCAGATAATGTGTATTGTCAATGTTGATGTGCCTGGATACTCCAGCATTTTATGTACATATTGCGTTAGCAAACTTTAAACTCGATTGTCTTAAAGGCAGTTGGTTCAAGGCGTTCCGTTCAGTTGTTGTTGTAAGCCTTGTTCCTTGTGTCTGTCTGTTAAACAATTCAATCGAAACAAAATATATCGTGCCGAACAAAAACTACATCAAAGTAAGGACAAGACACTGAGGAATAATCCTGTAACCGTTAGTGTGTTCTAAAGCCACATTTTACTACACAATTTGCCTTTAGGTAAACTAGCTGACCCGAGTAAGGTAAATCTTACAAACTCGTTGTACCAAGTCCCCAACTGTATCTAGACCTAGGTCACATTAATAATGGCACTTGGTTTCGGATGCAAAGACTTGGTACACCATAATTCCTTTCAGAATGCACAGATTTAATGTGATAAAGTTGATTTTCGAGCAGCAATGTGAAAAGCGGGGCGAAGAACGAAATTCCCATCACACGTTTCGATTTTATTTGACCATTATTGCCAATCTTTTTGGTGGCTCAGAAACTCGCAGATACATTGTATTAAAGACATTTTTTTTTAAATAAAAAAATCCAAAATGGGCGTGTCCATGTAATTTACCATAAAAATTGAGGCACTACACAAAGTTTCGCCGTTTTTGGTCACATGGTCACAAAGTTTAAATTAATGTTCACCCTTTATCTCCCTTATAGTAAGATGCTATAGTATATGAAAATTTAATGTAATTTTATCAGCAGGTTGTCTGTCTTATGCATAAAAAGAAATTCAAACTCTAGTGCTCTTTCTTTACAAACAAGGGTTGTTTGGGCTCCAAATACCTTTGTCAGCTGTTTGCTGAGTCATTGATAAACATTGTGTTTCTCCGTATGGCAGGTCGGCTGATATGTACAAGCCACTGAAATTCACGTTATCTCTGGTTCCAGAGCAGTAAGGGCAAGGTCCGTCAATTGGGACTCAGTCTCACACTTGAACCTGTGGAATCACCGATATCTTTATAGCGGGAAGGTTAGAAATGAACGTCTATAGGGGGGAAAGGAGGCGTATACCATCAGAAGAGTGATAGGAAGATCAGCTGAGGGCAAAGGGCAGAGTACAAAGTGTGCGGGAAGCACTATATCTCCCTCATGTACACACAAGTTCAACGACCTTTTTGGACAAAAAGTAACACTTTGTGTCCTACTTGATAAAGAGGAAGGACGTCAGGATGAGCAAGCATTTTAATAAGCTCTTTTAAAAAAAAGAGATTCTACCTTGTGTCCTACTTGAGAAAGAGGGACAGGATGAGCAAGCATTTTAATAAGCTCTTTTTAAAAAAAGAGATTCTACCTTGTGTCCTACTTGAGAAAGAGGGACAGGATGAGCAAGCATTTTAATAAGCTCTTTTAAAAAAAAGAGATTCTACCTTGTGTCCTACTTGAGAAAGAGGGACAGGATGAGCAAGCATTTTAATAAGCTCTTTTTAAAAAAAGAGATTCTACCTTGTGTCCTACTTGAGAAAGAGGGACAGGATGAGCAAGCATTTTAATAAGCTCTTTTTAAAAAAAGAGATTCTACCTTGTGTCCTACTTGAGAAAGAGGGACAGGATGAGCAAGCATTTTAATAAGCTCTTTTTAAAAAAAGAGATTCTACCTTGTGTCCTACTTGAGAAAGAGGGACAGGATGAGCAAGCGTTTTAATAAGCTCTTTTAAAAAAAGAGATTCTACCTTGTGTCCTACTTGAGAAAGAGGGACAGGATGAGCAAGCATTTTAATAAGCTCTTTTTAAAAAAAGAGATTCTACCTTGTGTCCTACTTGAGAAAGAGGGACAGGATGAGCAAGCATTTTAATAAGCTCTTTTTAAAAAAAGAGATTCTACCTTGTGTCCTACTTGAGAAAGAGGGACAGGATGAGCAAGCGTTTTAGTGAACCCTAAAAAAAAATAAAAAGGATTGTACCTTAATACAAGGAAAAAAGGAAAATACTGGTAAGAAAATATAGATAATAGGCGTGTCAGTAAAGTGTTACATAGCACATAAACGAAACTGACAACCTGTCATGTTTAAACATCTTTTAGACTGTTATGAAGCCTGGCAGTTATCAACAAAGGAACCCTCAGATCGACAGCTTTTGATGTCTATAATAACATCTCGAGAAAACCAGCTGTTCTATGGTCACAGAATCGATTTTCTTTGGACACGGCTTTTGTGTGAGGCAAACATCTTTCTGATGAAAGTTCTAATGCAGAATTCCACTGAACATCACCTACAGCTGACTTAATCAAGGACACCTTTTATCCCCTTTAATTGGTAGCAACACTGATTATAAAATATGATTTTATCTCAAAATGTAAAAATATACATGAAGAATGAGTCTCGTCAAATACAAAAAGAACTGATCACTGACACAACTGAGACTGACACACAGGGGTGAGCAGAATCCGCTGATTTCCAGGACGTCTTCCTTTGAACCACGATCGTTGAATTACACATGGTCCTATTGAAGATATAGATCTGTGTCAGCTGTACGAGTAAAGATACATACTAGCATGTTAAATGACTAAATCTGTGGTGTCCTTGGCACTAGGTTTAATATAAATTTTAATATGTGGAAGAAAATTAATGCCATTCCTAGAATTGAAAACGATCCAAAATATCTCCTCAGTACATAGGAGAAATGAAAGCGAGACTTCGCCCAGTCTGATTCTGTATCCCTGCGATACCGTATTTCTCTGTCAACTGCACTTCATTTCATGTTTAGATGCACAGGGGTCTTGTTATTGTAGCTGAATTACAAAATTAGGCTGGCAAATGCATATTGCAAATGCAGGTATGCGAGTATATTCTGTATTAATTGCATTGCTTTGAAGAAGGATTGACTCATTATAACGGATGTGATTGCATGCGCGGTGTAGTTGCAGTGGATTTAGTTAATTTCCTGCCTGGATATTTGACTGTGGTATTGGTATTTATAACAGTATAAAATATATAGTATCCATCCTTCTTAGAGTTATGTTCGAAGGTGAACGTACTCTTCAAATGTAAAAAATAATGAGGTTTGATATTAGTTTAAACTAAATAATTATTCGCAAGTTAACATTTGCAATTGGACTGAAAATCTCCAAATTTGTACTGAATCTGGACTCTGCTTTCTTATGGCTTTCTTTAACTACTTCATTTTCGGCCCTCCCTATGGTTTGAGTTGATACGCCTTTGCTTAACAAACATAATACATTTTGTGCCATATAAATGTGAACAGATACGATTGAGGTCCATGTTCAGCTAAACTGTACGTGGCTGGCTGATAAAAGTCTTGTTGTCCTGGGACTTGAGGCCGAAAGGACGGAACCAGAGACAAGAGGCAGTTGTAAGTAGAACTGAAGTTATGTCCTAGAGTTGTACGCTCATGGAATTGTTTAACCAATAAACACTGGTAACATGTATTTCATTGTCCTAAATCAACTGTTATGGAATAAGAAATAAGCTAGGAGGACTGACTGTTGACATACAAACCGGGGGTATTTACCGCGTTATTGTATGCGACATTTTTCCGATTTTGAGATTTTGTCATGAAAGTGGTTCTTTCACTCCTAATTTTATTATGAATAAGTGCTATATATATGAGTCTTTTCATGGGCATTTTTATGCAAGTTTCGATTTTCAAGCATATTGAACAGATCTCTGATTTTACACTACTCTTCAAACGTTCAGTCCTCACTTTCTCGAAAAGGCAAAAATGCACACACAACTTTATGGAAAATACCTGACGAAACATAAGTGAAGGGGTTAGTTCTTTATCTACCCAGCCAGCAACTGTACGGAAATTGACAAGTAGGCTTGACGTCGTTTGCACATAGGAATGACCCTATTCCTGTGCAAATTTTTTTTTTTCAATTCAGGGTTGACATCGTGGTTTAAATTGTGACGGTTAATAATGCAGGTCAGACTGGGAGTTCTAGTGACCTCGAGTTCTTGAGCTGAGACACAGTAACTTTACTATTTATCTTTTATCTTTGTTTGAATTGGCATTCACAAGATGTACAGATATGATAGTAATTCATATTACCTTGCAATATACTACTCAATTCTGTTAATCGGAGCTGAATATTGAATATGCCAAAAGGATGTAAAAATGAAAAGGACATAATCCATACGGCTAATTAATGATAAACCCAAATGTTTATCAGTACTAAATCAACACTTTTGACAATTGGGGTATATCGCAGGCAAAATGCTGTATTAAAGACATACATTTAATTATATAATGTAACAATCGGCCTGCAGCCGGTAGCGGTGACATGCCGCAGCATTGATATCCGTAGGATCAGTGACTATTCCGAAGAACAAAAAACAACAGTGACCCTGCAACTAGCCTACTATAATTATCATCATGACGGTGATCAATGCTGAAAGCAATTCTCTTGTCAGCAGGTCAGTTCCGGACTCCCCTCACCATCACTACAAGACTCGTGGCTCACTGAGACAAAACTGCGTCTGTTTCGACTCAGTGTGCGGGATCTCTCTTTCCCTCAGCTGGCTCCAAAATAGTTTTAATGCCCCTGTACTAGTGAGACAGACTTGATTCAGTCTTGCCAATGTGCGAGGCGCTGTATACTTCTATAGTTCATATCGCTTACTAAAACCAGAGAATAAAGATGTATAGAGAGATCTCGCTTCCGCCAAATCGTGAATTTAGGTCGCTGCGGTAAACAGGAAATTGAAGAATTGAAAGAAACTGTCGTATGAAAGATAGTGTATATATCTGTTTACTGTAGTTTATAGATATTTCTGGGCTGATTGAAACTATTTAGAGCCGTTTGTAAGCTCTTACGCCCCGAGGAAAGCACAAATGGGTATTGTTTACCGCGCAGCGACCTACTTTCCGCTCCATGCTAACAGTGGTTTCATGGCGCCTCCCATGTCTCGTAGTGGAAATAGACCAATAGTGAAACCTCTCCATACATACATACTCTCTGCTAGAACTTACGCAAAACAGATTTGACTCAATGCGCCCCCAGCCGTACGAGTAGAATAAGCTAGCTACTTAGCTACTTAGCTCTCATCCACAAGCTGTGACAAGATAATAATACATGTATTATAGAAGAATATTATTCTTATTAACGTGAATCTGAAAAACGGCACAATGACAGCGACTGACAAGTATAATTATTTTCGTTGAATTGCAGCAAACAAGAAAGGTGGTTCCAGGAAACCAAGATGCATTGGTTTTTCCCCCTTGCACTGATTTTCTCTGTTGCCCCATGGGACGTGAGAGGTGACCTGATCACTGACGCCTTCCCACAATCATTTGCCTTCGGTGTCAGCAGCTCGGCGTTCCCTACAGAAGGAGCTTGGGACGCAGATGGTAGGTCACTTAAGATTTCCCTCAGCGCTTTTAAAGGAATCCTGTTGTGAAGGTGTGTAATAATTGATTTAATGCCGATTCTCATGGACTAGAATGATAATCTGCTGGGATTTCCTATATAAAGTTTTTAATAAAGTTTCATTAAGTGGGACCATCCTAGGTAGCCATAATAATACACATAAAGGCTATTTTGTTGTTGTTGTTTTCCAATTTGTGAACACCTTATAGAAATGTTATTGTGGCCACGTCGCCAATGAGCAAAACAGTTTTCTAGCGTTAACCCTATCACTAAGCATAAAACGTACCCTTTTAATGTGTCCTACTGCAATCTTGGCTTTATTTCTAAAGTTGCATTGATTACAATAATTTTAACATCTTTGTTAACAATGATAAGGATGATGATTGTGATGTGGTGACCTCGTCCTGTTTTTGTAATCTATTATACATTTCAGTAACTTGCAACCTTTGGCATGACTAACTGACCAAACTATACACTCTTCAGGCCTTAAATTTGGCAGGAAGGTGGCAATTGAGATAAGGAAGATGATGGCTATAATTAAAAGTGGTTTACTTCAAGCATGTATTTTTAAAAAATAGCAATGTTTATTGCTATGTAACATCTGTATTTTTGCATGTTTGTTTCGTAATATATAGTACCGTGCATGTCATAAAAAGTAACCGTATCAAGCGTTCAGTTTGGTGCGTAATGTTCTGGTGCGCACGAGTTCTGAAGCAAGACTGTAGTTTATTACTTTTATTACACTGGGGGGGGGGGGTGATCACATGATTGTTTATTCTGGGCAATGCCCTGTGGCTCATCTAGTAAGTTATATTTGTCATCCTCCTTAGTTTTATGTTGTTAAACAAAATTGTCACTGCACATGCGTGTTCAGTATTTCAGCAAATTGTGATTTTTTTTTCTTTTTTAGGCAAAGGTTCCAGCATTTGGGATGAATTTACCAAGGACAGTGGGAAAATTGCAGGTGGTGGGGACGCCAAGAAATCAGCGGATGGATACAACAAAGTGAAAGAGGATGTAAAATTGTTGAAGTCTCTGGGAGTGAGTCCTGTCCTCGTCTTCCTCTGTGTCCCTTCTTAAAACATGCTCTATACTCTAACTTTGTATGAGGATTAAAGAGTTTCACTTATAGAGATACAACTTCGAATGTCTTACGTTTCTCCCTTTCTTTTTGCTATAAAATATAAAGCACTCGGAAGATTGTTTTCCTTAACGTGCATTAAATTTGTACCATGCTATTTCAGCCACACATTTCACTGTGTTGATTTTTACTTGGCAATGCAGAAAGCGAAGAGGCAGATTTTAGGAAGATGACATTATTTGTGCACAATTTTATGCTGATTTTAAAGACGTTTCCATAGTTTTCCACAGCATTAACTTTCTCTGAAGGATCATAAATGTCAATTAGAATGCTGCAGCTTTCATCGCTCCATTTCATTCATAACATGAAAGACCAAGTTTCAAGATTTATTCCTGAAATATGAATTTTTGTTCAGGTCTCCCACTACAAATTTTCGCTGTCATGGTCCCGCCTCCTGCCCGACGGAACTACCAATAACACCAATGAGGATGGATTCAAATACTACAACTCCTTGATTGACGAGCTTTTGGCCAATCAGATTCAGCCATTCGTAACACTTCATCACTGGGACCTCCCACAAGTCTTGCAAGACAATGGTGGCTGGGCCGATTCCATGTCAGTCACGTGGTTTAAGGAGTACGCTGCTCTGTGTTTTCAGAGATTTGGTGACCGGGTGAGTCTAGCCAGGTTTGATCCTTAAACCGTCGGGTATTTGCAATATTGTTGTGTGTGCAGTTTTACCTGTTCCAAAAAATGAGGATTCGGCAAAAGGACTGAAACACAAAAAACATTGAGTCACAAACACATATCTCGAAAAGTTTTTAGCCGATTTGAATGACACTGATCGATTGGAATGGCACTGATACATATTATAAATGAAATTAGGAGTGAGAGAACCACTTTCATGACAAAACCTCCAAATCGGCAAAATATCGCATACAACAATATGGCAAATACTCTTTGAACAGTTCACATACAACCTTGGTTTCTTTTCTTTGATAGTTTAATTTTCACCGTTTGTTTTTGAGGTCTAAAAAAACAGCCACAGAATAAACTGTCAGTTAAGTTAACTGTGTCGCATTGACCTACTTTTGGTACGTCCCAGCGATCTCGGTGCACAAAGAGATGGCAAGGGCCGTTCCGCAGTTCAACGTATCAATAAATGTGGAGCACTTATTACAGTCCCGCTATAGAATGCACAACTTAAATGTTAATGAAATTTTTATTAAATTTCTTTTATTTATTTCACCTGTCCACTGACAGTATCAGAAAACATAGCCGACATCTGTTTCATTTATTTATTTTCTCTCAGGTAAAAATGTGGACAACTATCGATGATCCAGTTGCCCTGGCGTACAAAGGATATGAGACAGGCGAACATGCTCCAGGGATCAAGAAACCTGAACTGCTTTATAAAGTAGGTCACAACCTGCTCCTCGCTCACACAGAAGCGTACCATCTTTACAAGGACAGTTACAGACCTACTCAGAATGGTAATACTATTGTTCCTTTTTCTCATATGAGTTCGTTAATGCTTGTAGGTCATACGAAATCCCGCATAAAGTAGACACAAACTTCATGTTTTGGTAAATAAAAATACGTGACTAGTTGTACTTAGAGTCCCATTAAAGGGACGCAATTTGACAATCTCGACAGTAAGTAGAAAATCATTTTTTGAGAAAACAACATGATTCCTTCCTAAGTAGCCCAAACGTAGTAATCTCTTACGGATATCGAAAATTTCAGACCTGGGCAGAAAAGGGTTAAATCAAACGCATCTCGATTGATCGGGGTTTGGTATGCACTGAGTTCACTAGTGTTTTGTTGACAGTTTTTGCAAGACAACCAAGAAAGCGAGTGCATGATAAAATCATAAACTGTCTGCAAATACAACAAAATGCTTCATTTTTACCCCCTCGCAAAAATTATTTTCCTAACTTTCACAACACTTAGGGAGGATGTCATACTAAGCTAGGTCAGACACAGTCAGATGCTAGCAGACAAGAAGAGCATTCCATAATTTCCTAGATTTTGTTAGTAAATCCCGAAAGACCCTATCATTCTAAGCCCAGTCCGACATAGCTTCTGCCACCATTTCTTGGGTGACTATTTTGCTGATAGCAGCTGGTTGTGCTGTTCGGTGCTTAGTATGATACCTCTGTTAGCTGTACATAGAGACATTTTTGATATGTGTTCAGGGATGGATCTTCAGAATAATGGTTAAAACTGGCCTCATTTTTACAGGACAAATCGGCATAACGCTCAGTTCTGACTGGTTTGTTGCAAAAAGTCCTGCGGCACCGGACACCACAGCAGCAAAAACAGCTTTAGCCTTCAGCCTGGGCTGGTTTGCTGACCCACTTTTTACTGGAGATTACCCGCAGCTGATGAAGGGGAAAGTGGCTCTGAAAAGAACCCAGCAAGGCGTGCCCGACCAGAAAATGCCTGAGTTTACTGTCGTAGAGAAAAGTAGAGTGAAAGGTAAGAATGTACTACACTTTCCTATGGAAGTATTTCAGATGAATTCTTAGAAGTTATGATTTTTTATTCGTTTTGTTGTTGTTGTTGTTGTTGTTGTTGTTGTTTTGGCGGGGGTAGTTGTTTTGGACGAGGAGGGTGTGAAGGAGGACTTGAATAACAATTTAATAAGAATTTTAATAACATATCCTTTTTAAGTCTGACACAAAGGCTCTATACCGAAATGTTCCTGGTTGGATGAGCTTCTTGGTGCAATAGTATTAACGTCACTAATAATTGGTTTTAATTGTTGTCGTTTTACAAAAGGTGCCCTGGACTTTTTGGCCATCGGCCATTTCAAGACGAAAGTAGTGTCCGCCCGAACTGGCCTTAGTTCAGGCCCAGGCTATTTCAGCGACCAGGAGATCACGCTGGAGACAGATCTATCATATCCCAAGTAAGTGGCCACAATTCCTCACTTGATGATGACAGCACTTTATCTGAGCAAATCTGCGTTTCATCGTACTAAAGTTGTATTTCTTCAAACGAAACCACGATACAAAAGTCATTGACTATGAGGAAAGGGGCCGGGGGTTTAGGGGGATGCACCAAAACATGGAACTGCGTTAAATGGAACGTTTGTACCCTCGTTTGGTAAACGTTCTACGTTTTTTAAATTTTATTTGGTTTTCTGTCTTGTTTTTTCTGAAGAAGATTAGTATACCGAAAGCTTGATTTGTCTCCCTATTCCATTGCATTTGATTTATATCATTTTTGTATTATTTTTTACGCAAGGCTTTGCAACGTACTTTTTCCTTTTGCCATATTTTGACTTTGTTTAAAGCTTTGCTGCGACCCCACAGATTTTTTTCCGTCCTTTTTAACATTTTCTACCTTTAGATAAAAATAGATTGTTACGTTTTCACACAAGACCAAAAGATCGGCCAGTTTGACACATATACAATAACATTGTCCAATGCTAGGCTGGAGTATAGACCAGAGACCAACCCAAACAGTGACAAACGCCTGATGGGCTTTGGGCTGAGAGATATCCTCGGTCATATAACGAACACCTACCAGAACCCAGTTGTCTACGTCACGCAGAATGGCTTGGAGAGCTGTGGTACCATCAAGGATCAGAACAGAATCGATTACATCAGGGAATACAGTAATTATGTCCTGCAAGGTAGGATTCAGAGTCCGTTATGGTTCTCGGGGTGACCTTTTTGCACTATGTGACTAAAATGTGTTTTAGTTTACACGGTGAATCAGTTCTTTGGAAAGTTTTAGTTTTAGTGGCAATGTTAAGGCTTGCATCGGGTTTAGCTAACTGACTACAATAAACATGGCCACAACATGTTTTTGGGAAGTTGGTCACAGGTTGGTAACTAAAGTCCTGTTACAGTATGAGTGTTTTATCTACCTGGAATGTTAAATAAACAGATATTCTATCACAATCATGATAATTCTTTTAACTTTGATTTCACAGATGCAATAGGTTTAATTTCTCAAAGTGAGCAGCTGGACATTCAGAAAGTTTTTCATTTACTGATTATGTCAAAAACGGTATATTCCATCAGCAACAATAAAGTTCAGTGCTTTTGAATTAAGATATCTCCCATTTAATATCTGAGACGTATTCTTTCTGTGCACTACCATTATTTTAAAAACAAGAACAGCGTTGAAACTCATGGGAGAGCTACACAACAAGTGATATTCAGAAAACGTTCAGCCTAAATTCGCCCTCGTCAAACAAGGTCTTTCGGCGCTTGACTTCAAGGGGGTTCGAAGAATAATGACTGTTGCTGGCAATATATCAATCAAGTAAACTTAAATGGTGCATGCACATTATTAAAAGTAAATAATAAATTGTCCTGGGCAGGAATGAGCGGAGGGAATGGATGACCGATTGCTTTCTTTGTGTGTTTAATTTTGTTTGCATTATTCTTGTGTATACTTGTATCTTGAATTGGCCGTCAGGGTTACAGTAAACTTAAAAGTGAAACTCTTTAAACCCGTTGGGGTCTGGCCACACCCAGTTCAGGAGTGTATGTGTTCTTGGCAGTCTTTGGGATATAGTTACATTTCAACTGGTGGAGATTTTATCACACAAGTAATTAAGATTTCAAATATACTATTTGCAGCAATGCAGGCAGGTAGTGACGTCAAGGCTATTTCGTCTGGTCACTATTAGACGGATTCGACTGGAATCTTGGTTACACCAGCAAAACTGGTCTGTATTTTGTGGACATGGGATTGGATCATAGACCAAGATATCCTCGTTCTTCAGCCAATTTCTACAAATCTCTAATCGCAAACCGAGTTCTCACTGACCAGCTCAAGACATACAGAGCGTGTAAGTTAGCAAAACGTAGACACAATACAACAATACGTTCACAACTGTTGGTAGTATATTTAGTAAATTTGCAGAGTGGACCTAAAACCATGCATGGACTGGAAGCTTAGGAAACATAGATACAATAATTCTAGGCTTCCTCTCTACATTTTAATAAGGGCAATTTAATCAAGGGTATTTCTAAGTAAATTGTTAATTACAAGTCCCTTCCACACGAATTATTCACGTGCCTAGATTATTGTGTGCGAATTTCAGTGCTTCAGTCCATTAACGAGAACATAATACACTATCTTCAACACTTTTGTTCAACAAACTGAGTTTCACGAAATGTTACAAGGAAGACAGATAACAAGTTTAACGAAAGCAGCATTGCCTTCCCCGAACATATGATGACTATGACAAATATAATCGTACAGTTTATAAGCGTAGCAAGAAACGTTAAATAATATGCTTATCTAAAACTTTTTTTTCATAAAGACATTGTTTATTGTCTTTTCTCCTTCAGATCCTAAGGACCGGGACGAGTTTTATTATGGCAACTTTCCTAGTGATTTTATGTGGGGCGCGGCTACATCAGCCTATCAGATCGAAGGTGGCTGGGATGCAGATGGTAAGTCTAACCAGGGGTAAATCTATTATATATTTCAGTAACTTGCAACCTTTGGCATGAGTAACTGACCAAACTATACACTCTTCAGGCCTTAAATTTGGCAGGAAGGTGGCAATTGAGATAAGGAAGATGATGGCTATAATTAAAAGTTGTTTGCTTCAAGCACGTATTTTTAAAAAATAACAATGTTTTTTGCTTTGTAACATCTGTATTTTTGCATGTTTGTTTCGTAATATATAGTACCGTACATGTCATAAAAAGTAATCGTATCAAGCGTTCAGTTTGGTGTGTAGTGTTCTGGTGCGCATGAATTCTGAAGCAAGACTGTAGTTTATTACTTTTATTATATGAGAGAAAGGAGGGGGGAGGGGGGAAGCACAGGATTGTTTATTCCGGGCAATGCCCAGTAGCTCATCTAGTATAAAATATTTATCTTATTCACTACTAATACACCGGTCTAAATTGTGAGGTCTTTGACTTTAATCTGTTGTATTTTGAGACATATATATATTTAAAAAAAAAAACTTTCACTCCAGTCTTGTGACAGATTTAATATTATAAAAACCACAGAAAAACTGTGGGGTCGCAGCAAGCTTAAAAGAAAGTCAGTGCTGCTGTCCGTTAGCGAGAACATAATAGAATATCTTCAACAAGTTTGTTCAACAGAGTTTCACGAAATGTTACCAGCAAGACAGACAATAATGATTTTAATGAAACCAGCAATGCCTTCCCCAAACATAATTATGACTATGACAAAGTCTTTGTGTTTCATTGTATCTTTTGGGTGTTATTTCTTACGCTAGGCTTTGCTACATACAAATTTTTCTGTTTGCCAATTTTTGACTTTGTGATAGGCTTGTATTACTATCGCATTGTTCTGTGTCCCTTTAATATCATGGTAGCATGCAATGATTTCCATTGTTTTGAATCTTGGTACATGAACCCGTGGTTGTTTACCATGATATCAAACATTATCTGCATATCTTGTCTATAAGCATGTCACATTAATAAAGATTTCGCACCACCACATAGCAACGAATACGTGGAAATTATGAACAATGCAGTATTTTACAAAGCCAAATAGGGATCATTCTGATAATTCACCCCATTGACATAATAGTTTTTAGCACCTCTAGCAATCCTTGTAAGGAAGCAACACACTGCTAGCATTCTGCATTCACGGCTGAGGATTACTGAAGTATCGCAAATACAATTATTATTTTGGTCTACTGAATGATTTGAATTTGATTAGGGTCAGTTTCATCATTTTCTCAAGTAATGAGCTAATTGTTCTAAGTTTCATCCACCAGTGATCCATTTAATTTTTTAATTTTTTGTATGATTTCAACGAGCAGCGTGATGCTTTCAAAGGAGGGCTATTCGCGGTATGGAAGCACCATTGTTGTTTCTATATGCAACAGAATGTGATCTTTATTTGACTAATACCCGAGACGAATCAAGTCGTGACATTCCGTCCGTCCACTTGCGCGCGTATCACCGATGTCGGCAATGCAACAGTTCGCACCACACCCCTTCATAGTTGAACGAAAAAGAGTAGTGCTCTCCGTATAATATACGGGCGCAAGTTGTGGACATAATAGTGAAAGAAGGATGTGGGTGCCGGTATTCTGTGTCTCGGCTAATACTAATCAATCTATTTTCAGCCAGCTTCTTCGCCACAGAATGTGTCATACAATTTCCTACCGATTAAATTTATCAGAGCAGATTATATTTCTCCATCCAGGCAAAGGTCCAAGTATCTGGGACAAATTTGCTCACGAGGGTAGGCTGGCCGACAAGCAGACTGGTGATGTTGCCTGCGACAGTTATCATCTCTACATGGAGGATGTGAAGATACTCAAAGACTTAGGGGTAAGGCACTTCCAACAGCTAGGCAGACATAGACAGGTTGACAGATTGTCTGGAAGAGCTATCAAACGGATGAGGAGGCTGAGAGCAAAGCACAGAAAATGGAGAGACTGACTGATGTAAAAAGGCGTACACAGATTGCTTGTATGCAGACAAAAACTGTCAAAAAGAAAAAGTTGTATGTAGCAAAGCCTCGAGTAAGAAATAATATCCAAATCATAAAATGAAACGTAAAGAAACAGGGAAGACAAAAATCTCCATATTTCGGTGGTGTACCTTTATCAAGAAAACAACAAACAAACACATAACAAGAAGAACAGAAACGGGAGGGAAGGCAGGCAGTAAGACATAGACAGCGGAGAGACAATACTGGCATAGAGAGGAGCACATAGACATCCTGGATGAGTTAACAAACACTAGGAAGGCAGGCAGTAAGACATAGACAGCGGAGAGACAATACTGGCATAGAGAGGAGCACATAGACATCCTGGATGAGTTAACAAACACTAGGAAGGCAGGCAGTAAGACATAGACAGCGGAGAGACAATACTGGCATAGAGAGGAGCACATAGACATCCTGGATGAGTTAACAAACACTAGGAAGGCAGGCAGTAAGACATAGACAGCGGAGAGACAATACTGGCATAGAGAGGAGCACATAGACATCCTGGATGAGTTAACAAACACTAGGAAGGCAGGCAGTAAGACATAGACAGCGGAGAGACAATACTGGCATAGAGAGGAGCACATAGACATCCTGGATGAGTTAACAAACACTAGGAAGGCAGGCAGTAAGACATAGACAGCGGAGAGACAATACTGGCATAGAGAGGAGCACATAGACATCCTGGATGAGTTAACAAACACTAGGAAGGCAGACGTGTAGCAACCAGACCATGCACTGGCTGAATGAGCTGACACGGTTAAGAAGGCAGCAATAGCAAGACTTTGGACAGATAAATTGACTCATGTAGATTTGGATAGGAACCTGAAAGAGCTGATAATTAGGAAGGCAGACGTGCAGGAACAGACAGACTGACGTAGAAACATATAGATAGCTTAAATGAGATGACAAAGAATTGGGAAGGCAGACGTACAGCAACACATAGATTACTCGTATGGACCAATTCATTGACATAGAAAGATATAGATAGATCGCCTGAATAAGTTGAAAACATTTGAAAAGGCTGACTCGACAGAAAATACAAGACATAGGGGGTGACACAGAAAGATTTGCATATCTGTTACCATCAAAGACAGAAAAAAAATATGAATGCTTTGCACATGCACAGTTACTACTGTCAATACTGTACAGATTTTGTGAAGCTTTTGTTCGTTTGTTTGTTGTTGTTTTTTTCAGTTATATGTTAGGCTCTCTTTTACATGACAGGTTAACTTCTATCGCTTTTCCATTGCTTGGAGCCGAGTGATGGCTGACGGAACTCCCAACACACTGAACCAGGCAGGCATTGACTACTATAACAAACTGATCGACGCTCTCATTGCAAATGGGTAAATTCTCTACAACTTTCCTTTTGTCCTTGTAAGCTCTAGTACTTTTCAAACTATACTGAGGCTCTAGTCCGAGGATCTTATTAATAGGCATCTGAGAGCTGAGAGCTAGCCCAAAGTAGAATAACCGTAAAAAAAAAAAACGCAAAAGGCTCAAAGCGATCGCTATCCTGCCGACACGCCCTCAGACTGAGGCTAGTTTGAGTCTGAGTTTCAAATTAGCCTGAGGATGACTGGAGATCGCTGAGAAACTGCGCACGTTTATAATAGTTTTTCGGTATACATAGTTATTCGATGATTAAATGCGGCCATTTTGTTTGTCATTATTTGTGAGGTTTCGCGTCATATTGCAAACGAGTTTCATGCCAAACCTAATTAAAAACTGTATTTGTCAGACGGTCTGTTATTTACCAAGAGCATGTTCTCATTTGGACATTTTTTAAATTTAACCTGGTTTGCTATACATTGTCTTATTGCTATAGTTAGTGAGCTTGTAATTAACTGCAGGTCTGGCAAGGTATTTGTAGGGCGTAGCAGTGGTTTCATAATTAGAAATATGTATCATCAATATTATATATGACCATCTGTTACGCAGCATCACTCCCATGGTTACACTGTATCACTGGGATCTACCGCAAGCTCTACAGGACAGAGGTGGATGGCCGGATGACAATGTGGTAGACTGGTTTGAGGATTACTCTAGAGTCTGTTTTGAGCAATTTGGAGATAGAGTAAGTACATGGTGTTTGAGTCAGTTGGTCATAATAATGTTTGTTATTTCATTTGTCGACTCCGAATGTGATATTACGTTTGTCATACTTGGCTTTTAATTCATGTGAGAAAAGTTAGCCATAAAGTATGCCCAGAGAGAAGAAGTGGAGAGAGGAAACACTTAGACAGCTTGAAACTTGTCTTTGAGGAGGGAGCCCAAAACTTAAGCATGCTATATGGGAGTCCAGTTTTTATTGGACAAACCTTAAAAAAGAAAGTACTTAGAAAATAATTCATCCACACTCATGCACAGAGAAACAGAGGAACAGTCTGGTCTGTCAAACGAAAGCTCAATTTAAACATAGACTTTAAAAGATTTTGAGTTACATTATAAAAGAAGGAACAAAAGAGGAGAAGCGGAATACAGATAAGGTATGAAAAACTGTGTGACTGGTCAGCAAAACGACAATATGTAATGAATAAGACAGGGAAAATTCAACATTTTGCCTTTTAGGTGAAATACTGGATCACATTCAACGAAGCCTATGTGGTCAGCTGGCTGGGCTACGGCATCGCTGTGTTTGCCCCTGGTATCTACGACCCTGGCGTAGCTGTGTATAAAGCGGCACACAACATCATTCGCTCCCACAGTCGGGTCTATCATTTGTACAACGACAATTTCAGGGCTAGATATAATGGTGAGAGTTCTTCATAAATACATTAACAAGCTTTCCTCTCCTGACCCCTTCGTCCCCACTTACCCCCTCCCCCCCCCCCCCCGGTCTCGCTTTCTCTGTCAAACAGGGCCGAATTCAGCCATACGCTTTGAATACCAGATGATCACACTATAGTGTCCTAGACTCACGGAGCAACTTTCCTAGAATGCATTACCCCTCCACCCCCCCCCCAACCTCCTTTCCAACAGCTAAGACACACCAAATTTCAGAAAGCACATTGGCCCTTGTTTCATTTAACCTAATATCTTAGACAAGTGTAATCACTTCTGTGGGGAAAATTGATAGTCTCATCTCTGACTGGGCATGTATTGTCTTTTAAGAACGTTTTGAAGAGAGAACTGACAAGTTTCTGGCGTTTTTGGTCTCTCCCCATGGCTCACAGCCGTTAATTTTGCAGGGAACATGTAACCTGAACCTTTCTTTCCGATTTGCATTAAGTTTAATTTATAGTATTTCATTCAGTACATTCAGTCGGGCATTTTGCGTTTCACGTTGTTCTTCAAAACTATATTTTTTATTTCATTAAAATAGGACCGCATAAATTTGCATTGTTTAGACACTGTCGATTTTTCTCTCATGTACAGGGAGTATTGGGATCACCTTGGACATTGAGTGGAAAGAACCATTTACAGATTCTATAGATGATGCGCTGGCTGCTGACAGGGCCGTTCAGTTCAAATTGGGATGGTGAGATACAAAATTTCGCATTTGGTAATAAAAATTTCAGTTTTCTTGATTTAACCCATGAACGAAAGACATTAAAATGTCATCTCCTCTGATCTCCAACATTTCACAAGAAAAATAGAATCCCCCTTGATTGTGCAGTGATTCTTATGAAAACAATCGGAAATGACAGATGCAATAAAGAATGAGAAATACATGGAATTGCTCAAGACTGCGACGATGCATTAGGTACCTGTTTGTATTACAAACCATATTCAAACAATATAAATTTTGAACAGGATCACTGCAGTGAATTCAAGCCCCCGCCTCCACCTTCAGTATGCGTATGGCCGACGAGAACAGGGGCATATATGGCTGAGTAATAGTTAGATGGTGAATCAAGTTGATATTCATGATAAATACCCTTTGATAGAGCAGCCAGTTCCATTGCCTTACAGGTTTGGCAACGCTATCTTTGCTGGATCAGGCGATTACCCTGCCGTCATGAAACAGTACGTGGCGGAAAAGAGTAAGCGACAAGGTCTGTCCGAGAGCAGGCTGCCAGAGTTCACGGATGAGGAGAAACGGCTCAACAGAGGTGAGTCCTGGTCAGTGTCATAGCACAGTGAAAAAAACAACAACATGAGCGTTAGCCTAGTAGGGCATTGAGGCAGGTCTGTTTTGCGTCGGTTTAAACTCGGAGTTGAATGTCCTTGAGTCAACCCGCGGGACAGGTTTGTCTGAGTCTCACTAGTGCGTGAGGTCTCATTTTACTCTTTAGTCTACAAACTCGAGCTAAAATTGACTTGACTAGTTGCGCTATGGACCTGTCTGACGAAAATACAAAGTTTTTCCAAAGGGTATTCTCACTGTACTACATACTACACTGAACTGGTAGTCACCACTTGTATCTGTTACATTTATAAATCCGTACTCTTTATCCACAGGTGCCTATGATTTCCTGGGTATCAACCACTATACCACAAACCTAATTGCAAACAACTATCGACCCGACTCCTGGGCCAGCTATGAGCAGGACCAGGACATAGATACCAAATCTGATCCTTGTTGGCCAGAGTAAGTCTCAAATATATAAGATAAAAGAGAGATAAGAGTCACTTTATCGTCCCATGAGGGAAATTCTCTTTCACAGAGCTTTAAAAGCACGTCATGGTACACGCATTATATGCATCATCACATAAATATATATTACAACTCACGAAACTCAATAATAAGCATACATGATAATATGACAAATGTGAATTACAAACAGTTAGTGTATGCTATAATTCAAGCAGTACCATTGGCAATGAATCAGCTAAGCTAAGCATCAGCATAAGCATGCAGCTGTATTGGTTTGCATTAGAAGTTGGACATCTTTTATTTTTGTGGGTATTTTTTTTTCCCGTTTATCACACCCAGGTGTTTTCATACCACTTTAAGCTCTTCTGCTATCGTAATTATCATTGTAATGATAATTACTGGGAGAATTTGTTCCTTTTTTTGTGTGTGTTTTTGTTTAACGATACATATCAATAATACCTTTGCTTGACTTCTAAAATAGCCTCGTCGTATAAATAATGTAATGCAGGATTATTCATTAGTAGTTCTCAAGAAGCCACTGTGTCAAACCATACTCTATGTTTTGAGACCAAGTTTTTTTTCTTCTTGCATATCTAAGCTATCACTTTCGTCTGCATTATCTTTTGTCAAGATCAGTGGGAATAAGACAAACATCAAGAGCTCGCCGTTGGCTTGCAGAAACAGGGTTACTCGACAGTCAGTGTTATTATTTCAGTTGCTATTGTTGTTGTTTTTTTTCATCTATCATTGTTTTATTCATTGGACATGAGTTCGGTCCAAACGTACAGGTGGCCCACTGTTTGCAGCGGTTTCACCCAATATGCGTAGGGCAATATTTCTTTTGGTTAAAATACCAACATACTAGTCATGTGATCTACCGAAGACTTAATCTTTCAGCACCGAAGCCAGCTGGCTGAAAGTCAACCCATGGGGTATTCGATACATCGTACGCTGGGCCAAGGAACATTTCAACAACCCACCAATCTTCATCACTGAGAGCGGCAGACCAGATGATGAAGACCTCGATGACTCCGAGAGAATATACTACTACAAGTATTACACTAATGAGCTCTTGAAAGGTATGTCAACTTTGTTATTTCATATTCAGACAACGGTCACACACAGAACTGATAGAATTTCTACACTTTTATTTAAGATCTGTATCAAGTATTGGTAATTACTTACCATTCACGTGGAAGTGACGCAATTAGTTCATTCGACTTTAAGCTCAAGTTTACGTAAATGCTTATCCATTTATATTGAACTCGGTTGAGGATAATGCCATGAACTACTTCAGTTAGAGCAAAATTTTATCTGCAATTCAAGATAATCAGTTTATCAGCACTATGCATTTTACTGAACTATAACTTTATGTCCAACTCGCAGATTCCCTACACGTCCAAATTATATAAAATAGCCTTTTTGAAAATAAAGTTGTTTTAGAATTTAAAACACAACGGTACACTATTCCTAAGATTAATTGCAGACAAACTGAAGTAGGCCTACTATACAGCTGATATGAATGGTGAGTACTTGTCGGGATATATTTCCTGTCAGCCATCAAACACATATTCCAGGCTGAGCTACACAATATTGAAGCAGCATAATTATAGCTGGTTTGATTTTTATGTTTATGTCGTGATGTATTTCAGCCATCAAACTGGACGGTGTGGACCTTCGAGCCTACACAGCCTGGTCACTAATGGACAACCTTGAATGGACCAGTGGCTACTTCTCCAAGTTTGGCCTGTACCATGTGGACTTCAACAGCCCCAACAGAACGCGGACTCCTAGGGCATCAGCTGCGTTTTACAAGAAGCTCATCGCCGACAATGGGTTTCCACAGCCTCAGAACTGAGACAATAATAAATAGAATTAGTGCTAGAGAAAAACTCATGTCCTGACAGGACTAGATGAGATTTGATGTTGAAAGGGGTAATTAAGATAATCAAGTCCTGATTTTGTAACATTCTCAATGGAATCTTAAGAATCTCTAATCCAGTCTTATTGCGAAAAGAATCTCTGAATAGAATTGCTTTTAAAATAAGTGCTTGGAATGTGGTTAGCCTGCAAAAATCCAACTTTTTAGCTGAACTTATTGAAGTTAATCACATTTGGCCAATGCTGGTTTGGCACTGAAAAGGTCGTAAAATTATTTTTTTCATATCAAAATAGCATTTAATCATTTCAAAATATTGATCTGTAATTTGGTGTCAGTTTGCATTAAAAAAAAAAAAAATGCAGTCCAACAATGGCCGATTCGTGAAAGGTCGGTGTGATCCGTGAGATGTATTTTAAAGTTAATAGTGATACTTAAGTCTTTTTGGTAGTTTTTTAATTTGTTACTCTCCACAGAAATTGTGAGCTTCTTTCGTTTGATAATTATGTTTATATTTATTTGTTTTGCTGGCTTTTTTTACCTGCTGATGGCTGATGATATCGTAACATTTTAGTAATATTTCTTAAACGAAAGCGTTCTATTCATAAAGGCTTCCTGCATTATATTGTGACAGTTCTCAACCACAGCAGACTAAGTTAGCCTATATTGTAAAAGTGTGTATTAAGTTCGTGAATCTTGTATTATTTTCTTGAAATTGTATGGATCTACATCTCACAGGCTCTATTTTATGACAACTATTTCGAGATAGATCTAAAAACACAGCCCCCCTTTTTAAGTTGCGCACCGTTTGCATTGTGCGTACCATTTACAGTAATAACACGGAAGTGCGTTTTTTTCTAACCTCCTTTTTTATAACAGAGACTATAACTCTTTAGGAAAACTATGGAATACAAACTATGTACACCACCTTAAACGACCACACCATGGCTCTTGTTGTCTCGATTTATATTTATCAAGTTTCTTACTATTATGAAGCGTTTCCTCTTATTATATTGCCAAGTATAACTAGAACGTGAACGGCCAAAATTATATATACACTTCTGCTCACCTATATTGACTTCTATATACACTATTAGTATGCTTTATATTTTATGCAAAAGTAATAATAAAAGAATAAATAAACTCTGTTTTAGAGCAAAATTCTTTATTTTTCAGACAGTTACATTACTTGTGGAAACGAAAGTTAGAACATAGCGAAGCACAATATTCTCTAGAACTCACAAATCCTGATAATTATGGGAAAACTTACATTATAAACATTACTACTAATAGGTTTGGGAGGATTTTCAAAGCTATGATAAACTGTACATTGTGCAGAATGGCACGGTAACCAACAAAAATACAATCGCTGAACAGTCCAGCAAGTGTTGTCAACCGTGTGTATGTACCTAAGTGATCCAGAGCTGCAAGCAAATTTACATCATGTTCGCAAGTAAAAACACAAAGGGGGAAATGTTATTGTCGAAATAAAAACAGTTTCAGAGATTATTAAAATGAAAATTTACAAATAGTTCGTTTGAAGTGCAAAAAGCTATGGGCATTCCTAGCAAAATGTGCACCTCTCAAAATCAATAAAGTTCGTTAAAATCTGAGAATGAACGAAGAGTTCATGATGCAACTGACAGCGCAGACTTCTGTTTATCAATAGTCTTGATTATGATAAATATTACGGCTTTTTTCCAAAAATCATATTTCTTTGCATTTGAAAGTTTAAAAAAATGCATATAACCACAACAAAACCAGTTAAGAAAACAGTGAAACAGATGAAAAATCAAAGTACACATATACACACACATGGGCTCATGTAATTCCATACATACTGAGGTATAATCACATTCATTTGAACATTTAAAAAAGAAATGACGCAATCTCATATTGTTGCCAAACCACATGGGTAATTAAACAAATACCAAAGCTAATATTTCATTGCAATGACAGAATCCGGTGTGGGGGAAAAAGATCTGTGATCAAGTTTGCACGATGAAGGAAAATAATCCCATACGTACTGCATTTTGATTTCGTGTGGTGCTCACCACAATTTCAGCTTAAAATTAACACCAGTGTCACTTAATGTCCCTTAGGTGTCAATCAATGACCTATTTCAGGGAACTTTAAGCATGAACATTATCATTAAACTGACACTGAAAGTCGGACTGAGAAGCTCCGACTTGACATTGAAAATCCATGGAATGGGAGATCCGAAGGGAAATCTCATTGGAGCCGATATTGCCGCTGGCTCCTCCGGCCTGGCACTGAAAGTCTGAAGACGTGACAGAACACAGAAGGTCGCACTGCGAGGCAGAACTCTTGGTCTGAATTTGAGATTTCATTTCCGGGTTTGTTGTTGGTCCACTCTGGAGAGATAGAGATGCGGCAACATTTTAATATAGGTCATCTCACGCTCAGTCAAAAGGTTGCACTGAATGGAGGTCTAGAAAAGGAAAAAGAACAAGAGGATGCCCCAAGAGACGGTGGAGGGACCATACTGTGTAGATAGGTGGATAGGCATGGACAAGACGGACGAAATACAGAAGAATGGGGATCACAGGCGGAGGGCTATATCCTACAGTGGATGGACAATGCCCAACAAGACAAAACAAGGCAAGACATCTCAGCATGGCCGGCTTTAAGCAAATTGGATCAATGTCTTCCAACTGTGACCCTATGCTTAAGGGAGCCCCGCACGTGTAGGGTAATCTAGGCTTGTCAAGTACACGAAACAATACATCGTAATATTAAATACACCTAACACTACACTGCAACTTTTACATGAGTACAACGATTACGGTGAATGGGCTCATTTCTTCTTTCGTTGTTCTTGACCTGTCCCTTTGTTTCCAAATAAGACACCACCAGCCGATGTTGGCATTCCTTCCAGTTCCATATATTACTTATAGACAGCACTTTCAAAGGGGTATTCGCGCAACTGCAGCTTGCCCCTCCCCCCCCCCCTCCCCCACCACCAAATTATATCATTAGGTATTTTGCATATTGTTGTATGTGTATTTTTCCTTTTCGAGAAAATTAGGATTGAAAGTTTGAAGAGCTGTGTGAAATCAGGGTTTTGTTCAGTTTGCATCAAAATCGAAACACTCATAACACTTATACATACCAGTAAAAAAAAAAATAGTAGTGAGAGAACCACTTTCATAACAAAACTTCAAAATCGGCAAAATGTCGCATACAACAGTATGGCAAATACCCCTCGATATGAACTCATTAAAGAAATTTCTCTATATCAAAGGGGAGTACGGTGGGCATGTCCATACTAAAAGATGTATTTTCACGGCAAGGAATATAACTGAGTAAACGTTTTTTATTTCCTTACCTGTTAATGTTGGTTCTTTGAACTACATGATAGTGCCAGCGCTATTTTCACATAGTCAACCTAGATTTCACATAATCAACACTACTCCTGGCTTCTTGTGGTATTTTATTTACTTCTGACATTCCAACTATTTTAACTTTGTTCACCCAATGAAATCAACTCTCTCTTGAAAAAATTAGTTTTTATACAGAACAATTAACATGAGCGACAAAATAATTATGCATCCCCTCAACCCATGAAAAAACGTGTAGTGCTCAGCTCATGTAATCTCACTCTCATTTTGCCATCTTTTATGATCTTAATATAATTCAACCAATTCGTGTCCAGGTGGGAGAACATCAATACGGCAGAGAGGGTGTGCCAATGTAAACCTACCTACCCCAATTTCACGAGTGGCATTGATGTCCATCTTAGTTTGACAAATTACACTGGCTGTGTCTTCCTCTTGGTTTGACTTGAAATCCTTCTTTTGACAACGCAAAAGACCTTGGTGGTTGCGTGCTTAACCTGTCGGAAACAGCGGAATAACGCGTTTAAGAAAAACAAACATCCACAAAGCATCTAGGCTCCGACAAGTGGGAAGGGGAGGTGGGTGAGGGTGCCTGAAGCGAACGAAAGGTGTACATGTGTGTGTGGGGGGAGGGGGGGGGGAGATTCCTGGGATTTCACGGTTTTCAAGTATGGTAACGAAATGATACAGCTCTCTGGTGTTGTTGTTTTTTTTTCACTTTTTGTCAGCAAGTAAATTATAAGACTATAAAAATCACGTCTCTGGAACAATCGGTTACTTCATGCAAAATGCCATGTAAAGTTTTTAAACATCAAGATCCTCGCCATCTTCTAATGGCCATAATTTCGTACATGAAAAGGAGGGGGGGGGGTTGAGGCCAAGCATACAAAACGCATACAACGGGGGAGAGGGGACCATAAGCTGCCAAAATTGAATGAATGGATTTCATGGATTCCCCAAATTATATAAAAGATATTGAATTGTACGATATCTCTGCCCTTAAAATGGGCAAGGATCCCACCAGCATGTAACAAGCTTTTTAGACTGAAACTACCAAAAGAAACATATTAGATGCCTTGAATTTTCTTGTCAGCTGGACATTGGTGAAGAGGCACGTTACACTTTATGCTTGTCAATACCTTAAATACTATGTACATCAGTGTCGAAGCTGCTCAATTATATTACAATCTTTAGAACCACTTTGAGAATTGCTGGACGTGAGAACTGTTTGCGATTTAAAGGGAGATGGAAGAGAATCCAAATCCATTTCACCACTGCAGATATCATTATTTCCTGCCATCTCATTTTTTTACCTACACTGTGAACCGAGACCCAGAATATCACGACCTTAGTTCTAGTTTGTTCCATCTCCATTTCTGAAAAAGTGGAGAGGTTGTTAGTACGTAGAAGAGGTGCACACTTTGACAGTGGTCAAAATCTTGTGGCACTTATCAAGCTGTTTGACATTTCCGATTTACTCTAATTCCTTATCATTACAACTGAAGCCGCAAACGTTTAACGTCGAGTTCTCAGTTGTGCAAAAAGTTTAGTTGGAACAAACAAGGACTAAAGTCGAAAATGGACAACGTTTTATTTACACTCATGTTCACTAAACCCCGACCATACTAATGTTACTTCTAACACACCATACACGACTTTCACTTAACCATGCCCTTCTTGGTACCATTTCCATCAACTTTTAGATCTAGATCTAGATCTAGGGACCAACAACAAAAAGCGCCTACGACGCAACGCCACATGCACCAACCGAAGGCCTGCGCTGTGTTTGAATCTTTTTTGTCTCACTCAATAGTAGAGTAATCACACCTTAGTTTTGAACACGGAAATTGAAATAAAAGGAAACAATCATGTCTTTGCGTTATGAAATGTAATACACATTGAGCAGACAGCTCTGGCGTTATAAAAATGCGACCCAAATAAATTTTTATTTGTCTTACATGCAAGGGAGTCTCACATCAATGAAAGACTACTTCCGATTTCAATTTGGTGTCCAAACGGTGTGCCGTTTTATGAACGTCTTTGCGGTGCTACTGCCAACGGGGGTGATTTCTGATGTGCATTTCTTTCGGTGGTTGAGGAACCCCACCAGCTCATCGTATTATTATACAGTTACATCTTTCAATACCTTTTGAGACAATGAAAAAAACTCCTTTTTTTTCATGTGGTCTGCGTTATTCGGTTGATTATTTTTTTTTGTTGAAAATACGCCTCATAGAAGTATTCCTTGAGACAATCCACTTTTTCCTGACAATGCGCCTGAAAAGTTGTTCATTTCATCACAGTGAAAACTGCCCTGATTTTTTTTTTTTCTGCAAGAAGAATATTCTAACAAAGGAGAGACAGCATCACAAAGGAAGTAAGACCTCCGATGTAATTATGAAGGACTTTTTAATCGATGAGCTTTAAATTCTACAACAGATCATTTTTACGCATAGAACGACGTAAGGGTGTTCGTGGGCATATATTAAAAGATCTTGAAGTTCGCTACATTTTTAATACTGTCATTGGTTTTGATCCTCAAGTGAGTTGAACAGGAGAATGTGTTCCGATGAGCCGAAGAAAAAAGCAGTTTCTTTGAGTAGAGTTAAAAAGTATTACAGGAAATTTCGTTCTGCACCTCAATTTACACACTGGTGATCGAAACTCAACTCTAAAAATCACATCTGTGTATTCCTCTAGTCAGCTTGCCAACAAGTCACAATAATCATGTTTTACAGGGATGGTTGAGCCATATATAATTATCTCCCGTTTGTAATTTAGGTCTTTTGGCAACAAACGGAAAAAGCGCTGGGTTGCTTCCCCATTGTCATTTCGCTTTTGACTATCTCACTGTCCCATGTTGAAGATTTTCTTGTGAAAGTTCAACAGGGGAGAAATTCGAATTCTTCGAGTGAGTGAGAAATTGATTCCACTTCATTCCCAAATGGCTGTGTTACACTATGCCATGACAAAAACAGTACAGGAAATATCCTTAACTATGTTGGTGTGGGAAATTATTTAAGTTTTTCATTCAGCCTGCTCTCTCTCTCTCTCTCTCTCTCTCTCTCTCTCTCTCTCTCTCTCTCTCTCTCTCTCTCTCCCCCTCTCTCCCCCCCCCTCTCTCTCTCTCTCTGACTTTAAGTCAGTCTCTCTCTCTCTCTTTCTGTCTTATAGCACTTGACAGACACAACAGGCAGATACACAACCAACTCAAAACCGTCCAGCTCAGTGTAAAATCTCGAGAGTCGTTTATTTCTGCTTATTACCCGAAGTCCTTCTTGGGTTGACTCCGTTCAACACCTCTGCGCACCTCTGCGCACCACACATCTCCCCCTAGCACAGACATCTCACAGAGTTATTGGTAGCGCCTAGGTGATCGCACTGGTCGTCCTTAACGGGAAGTGAGCTGTCTGTGGTCAAATACAGTTGTGGGTGGATCATTATTGTTTCTAGTTCTTTTGTTAAGTTGTGGCTCTTGTGAGACAGGAGGACGGCCTCTGCGCACCGGCTGCTGAAGTTGTACCGGTTTTGATGAGTCCACTCGTGCAGGCTTAAGGCGGTCTACTGAGATGCGTTCGGCACGACCACCTCTGTCTATGAGAAATGTTTTATCTCCAGGAGTTAGCACCTTATAAGGACCGGTGTAAGGCCTTTGTAATGGACTTTTCACTGTATCTGTGCGTATGTAGACATATTTGGATGATAACAAGAGCGGTGGTAAGTGCGTAGATGGGTTACTATGGTGGATGGCTGGCCTAGGTACACGTAGACCGTTTTTGTCTCGGAGAGCTGTTAAAAAATCTGATGCAGACCAAGACTGAGTCTGCGACGGAATTAACTCACCGGGGATAGTCAACGGTTCCCCATAGACAAGTTCTGCCGAAGAAGTTCCCAGGTCCTCCTTTGGAGTTTTTCTGAGTCCGAGGAGAACCCAAGGTATCTCTTTTGCCCAATTGTTCCCTGTTAGTCGTGCCTTCAAAGCTGATTTGAGTGTGCGATGAAACCTTTCCACCATCCCATTGGCTTGGGGGTGAAATGATGTTGTCCGATGGAGTCTGACTCCTAGGCGTCTCGCAATTTCAGCCCACAAGGAAGATGTGAATTGTGAACCACGATCCGACGATATGTCCGCGGGAACCCCGAAGCGAGAGATCCAGCCTCCAAGGAGAGCCCGAACACATTCTGGTGCTGTAATGTTTGTCATAGGAATTGCCTCTGGCCATCGTGTATTACGGTCAATGATGGTTAGGAGGTAACGGTAACCACATGACTGGAGTAATGGACCAACAATATCGATGTTGATATGGGAAAATCTTTTGTCAGGTACAGTATATGTCTGAAGGGGCGCCTTGGTATGTTTCTGAATTTTTGATGCCTGGCAATTGTGACACTCCTTTACCCAATCGCTAATTTGGCGGCTGAGGCCATGCCACACGTATTTCTCTGCAATGAGTTTAACAGTAGCCTTAACTCCTGGGTGAGCAAGGTTATGGACAGCCTCGAACACCGGGCGTCGATAATCTGGAGGAACGATAGGGGGGGCTCTACCAGTTGAAATGTCGCAGAGAAGCTCTGGTCCTTCATCAGTCAGCTTTGTCGTAGCAATTTTCATGTTTGTGATGGCAGTTTTGTACGCTTGTATGTCTGGACTCAAAATTTGCGCCTTGGCCATAGCTGTAAAGTCAATGCCTAACGAGACCGCGTTTGTGGAAGTGGAAGCGCGAGAAAGGCCATCGGCAACCACATTCT